>JAOUQX010000035.1:7952823-7965922 GCA_028566295.1 Liobagrus marginatus
TTCATTCTTATGGGAAAACCTGTATCAGTATACGAACGTTTCAGTGTACGAGTAACGTTCCGTAACGGATTAAATTCGTACACCGAGGTTATATTCCAAAATGGTGACATCGTATATACTTCAGTGAAATGTTGCCTATTCCATGTCAGGCTTATTGCTGCATACAGTTACAAGATGAGCAGTTCATGTCTTAGTAAACAGGTTACGATTATTTGCAATGCAATACAGGTGTGACTCAGCATGTGATGAGAATAATGGCGTTTCAGAGGGAAACAATTTCTATACCAGGTGTAAAGATGATGCATCTGAACTTAAACATTTTACAACGAGAATTTACAATTAGAATAAACGTATGCTAACCCAACGTACGGCGCTAGAGAACCGACTGGCTAAAGGAACACTAGCATGAATGGAAATTGTTGTCGAATTCTAATGACTACAATCAATTGCATTTTTAGTTAAACATGAGTAATTATCTTTCCACTTCATTTAACACGATTCTCAGCAAATTAGCGAAGGCTTTATTGGACAAGGCGGCATGTTAGCCCGTCGTACACAAAAGTCTAAATATAGCGGGTAGAAGTGCAGCCGCTAGAGCGTGCATTAAACCTGTTTTACATGAAGGATATAGAACTATGTACACTGTTTTACAGTGTGTGTAGGGGTGTTACGTCTGTCAACATGAAAATAGCATCCCTCAATTTATTTCTCGCTCCCCCTTCTCTTTTTCTTACCACCTCTTTATACGAGCCGCACAAAATAATTCTGCATTTTTACATTTTTAATAAAACACGCTTTCTCGCACTCCACCCTCTCTTTTTCTTTTCCCCCCTTTCTTTTTGCTTTTATTCTCTCTCTGTCTAGCCCTCTCTCTCGCTCTCTCTCTCTCATAAAAGAAGCAATGTGCTCAGTAGCAGAGAAACAACTTGGAGAACTCGTTACAACGAAACATGTAAAAGTTAAATTTAACCGAAGATGTTAAAATGTTTCTCATTTATAAGTATGATAAGCCGTTTAGTATAAGATTAATCTCTCCCTTTTATTCACTCCCTTATGCTCACTTGAGTTTTGGGAGTTATAGCAGCTGCCGGCGCCCCGTTCACACTCTGTAGTAAAGTCTTTCTCAGCTTGTCCAATTACGAGCACACACGGCTAAATACAAATGTGTGAAATGTATTTGTTGAGTCACATGTAACAGCATTATATTTGTGACATCATGGAAACAGCACAGTTGCCAAGTTCAGTGTTCAAGTTAAACTGCACTGCAGCATATGCATTCACAACTTTGTCTGTGGCTGCTTTTTTTTTTTTTTTTTTTTTAACTCAAACTCACAGCAGGAGAGTTTGGAATCGTTTACACCATATTAATTAAAACTCCGCTTTATCAGTAAGTCACTCGCAAAGCTAATCTTTATTTAGTGTGATACGTGTACTAATGCAGGGTGAAGTTAGCACCTTAATTAAATAACGTGCTAATGAGAGATTTTTAACGCAGCTTCATTGAGAGCTAATGCTTGACATTAGTCTGAATAATAATAGGGGTGGATTTTCTCTTTGGCAGCATATATCACGATGTTTAGCTGTGTGGTTAAAAATGCAACCGTGAAGCTGTTGAGAGCTTCAGTGCATCAAAATAAATCACTCGCATCATGTGCCTGATTGTTGAAAGGAAAGAAGCGTGAGTAGACGAGACATATTGGCAGAATGTGAGTGTGCGATGGACCGGTTGTACAGAACGATGAGACACAAACAGCTAAACCCTTTGAATATTGTTTACTACATTTGTGTTTTGTTACGTTTGGGTTGCTTGCGGCAGATTTGCCAGTCTTGACTGAAATAACACGCACAACTTTCTTTTAGTGTCGGTTTTCTGAAATGTATGCATGGATGGGAAGCATTTATTTAATCCAGCTCAATAAAGGACACCACGGCAGTCACTTTATCAGGTCATGCCAAACCCCAGGATGTTGTGTTTGAGTGTCCACTTCTGCACACAGTCTTTATTTGGTCACTCAATAATCCAGTTTCCTCTTAAAAGAGGAACTACAGGTTAGTGTATATGATTGTCTGCTTCATTAGCCATCTCCATAATGCAGAGCTTAAACCCATAACACAGTCGTGTGATGCCTACAAGATTAGTGAGTGTGTGTTTGTTGCGTTCCACTTCACTAAGCAACTGCCAACAGGAAAGTGACCCAGAGAGGGGCAATCTGAATCTATGTTCACATTCGTAAAAACACACAAGAATGCTGTAGTGCAGTAATACAAAATGCCTCACGTTCGATGCATTTTTAGTGTGTAGTGAAGAACTTTTGAGCCTCATGTCACCCTGATGCTTCCTTGTGCATTGACAGGCATCCAATGAGAGTCTGAAGATGGAGCCACTCGCAGATGTTGCCTTACTTCCAGGAGAAGAGAGAGTGATAGGTGAGTGTGTGTGTGTGTGTTAGAGTAATCATTGTCCATGTTGAAATATTTAGTACTCTATCTAATGATGTTTATTTTTCTCCATGAAGTGATTTAAATGTACAATCGGAAGGATTGAACCAAATGTGAATACATTATATTCCTGTTGAACAGATGATGTACTCTAGATAACAAACAGACATATGAATAGGAAATTGTGGGACATACCATTGTGGGGGCTGTGGTTTGTCAATGTGAGGTAAGGTTCTGGGCCAGTGATCAGAGGGTTGGGGGTTCAAGCCTTACACCAGACAAGCTACCATTATTGGGTCCTTGAGCAACACCTTGACGGCAACCTCAGTTGCTCCTGGGGCACAGCACGTTCTGGCTGACGCTGCATGCTGAACCCAGCCTTCAAATTTGTAAGCTGGGAAATGCGGAATTAAAACATTTCACTGTGTGTATGTGTATGTGATAAATACGATCTGAATTTGAATGGCCGATTTTTGTTTTTTGTTTTTGCATGGGGAGGTAACAAAGTCAGGAGTAAGACGTTTTTACTTTCAGGCACAAAGAAATTCGGGTATGAAGATCAGACAAACAAAGACCTTTATTTATACACTCCGCGGCTTGTAGATACCCGTCTGTGTTCCTCTGCTTTTGTTTATACTACTAGTTTCTATATATTCGGACTATCTATATGGTTTTTTTTTTTAATATAGAACAATTTAGGGGAAAACATTACAGGTGGATACAAACAAAAGTAACTGTTTGAGCTGGATTAAAAAAAAAAAAAACCATCGCCTGGCATACATTTTTAGTTGTTATGAACTAGACAGAACTTCATGTGCAAGAATTCACAGAATTTTGTCTAAACAGCACTCGTTTTTCCACTGTTTTCCAGAAAATAGGATTTTATATTTATATATATATATTTTATTATTTGGTTATCACATTATATTTATTATAAAATAATGGGATTAGGCCACACCCACTTTTGGAGCACTGAACAGATAATGGCAGTAACACTGTAGATCAGCGAATACATGGAAAGTTCAAA
This sequence comes from Liobagrus marginatus, assembly GCA_028566295.1. Lineage (NCBI taxonomy): Eukaryota > Metazoa > Chordata > Actinopteri > Siluriformes > Amblycipitidae > Liobagrus > Liobagrus marginatus. The sequence goes on from JAOUQX010000035.1 coordinate 7,956,290, forward strand.
TTTAATAACAACAATCTCAGCCCATTAGTGGGAAATGCTCAATGTTGGCTGTAAATATTAGTCTGAATCCTGGTTTGAGGCTAAATTTAGCAGCACTCTCATGACCCACACTCTGTTCTCCAGTTTCGAACTGCCAAGTTGTATTACGGCACCATGCAGTGAACTCATCCACTGTGGTGATAAACTTCATCTGTGTAGATTTAACCTCCACTACAACATTCATTTAGGTAGTAACATTAAGCATGTAAACAAAGTTTTCGATTCGTTTGTTTTATTTGCCAGTATTAAAAAATACAATTCAGTGTCCTCAAGCATGTGTTCATTTTATTATTAATATGTTTATGCTATGTTCTACTTTTAGCCTAACGCAATCTGGAGTCATTAAAGGTATAAATATTTATAGGTTATGCTCAATGATTTCACTTGGGTTTTGGTGTCTAAATATATATACATCGAAAATCATTTAATGGCATGTCATTATTTCTCACCATTGAATTATGTATAGAAAAGCAAATTCAAAATTTCAGATTACCAAAAAAAGCATTTAGACTTCACCGTGTAATGGATCAGCTACAGTAGTATTTTAAACTTTTATTAAAGAGGGTTAATTGTTTATGGAGCCTCCATAAGTGGTGAGTGTCCACTTTATTAGGAACACCGGTACATTCATAGAGTTATCTAATCAGCTAATCATGTGGCAGCTGCAGAATGCCTACAGTCATACAGATGCAGGTGATAAGCTTCCGGTAATGTTCACATTTAACATCAGAATAGGGCAAATGTGTGATCTTTAATTTGAACTGTGGTATGTTTAGTGATTTGAGCCATTTAGAAACTGTGGGATTATCACACAGACAACAATAAAGTTGACTGTGAATGTAAATATCAATATCATTGCTAAAACATTTGCGGCATGTTCTGTGAGTAATCAGTTCAAAAGCGAAGCGTAGCTCTGGCACTAATGTTGAAAGCCACAGATTTCAATATAAGACGTCTTCCTTAAATCTTTTAATGAAATCAAATGTGTATGTTGGATGCTTTTTGTTCATGGGAGCCATTGATGTTTATTCTCAGACAAAGACCTCATCTACATGTGTCCGTTCAATGGTGCGCTCAAAGGGAAGGTGTTCATCACCAATTACAGACTGTACTTCAAGAGCACTGATGCGGTAAGAAGCCGTGTGGATCTTTAGCTTCATTTAGCATCAGAGTTGTATTGGAAGTTTGACACCCATTTTTCCGAGCGGCTTTAAGACGCTCCAGCTTTTCTGGTTGAGGTAAATGTGTTCAGTGGTCAGGATTGATCCCGCTGCACCCCTTCAGCAGTGTAGTCTGTGGTTAACACTGGTCAGTTTCAGCCGTTACCACAGTCACCGTTAATTGGCTGCATTTTCAAGGGAAACCATTGATTTATTTTTCTTATCTCCCCTACATGTAGCAGTGCATGAATCAGTTTCCACAATTGGCATTTGTGTAAAAGAAAATCCTACAGCTTACTTGCAAGCGTGTTCTACATGAGCACCGGTGCGCCCTGCTATAATTAAAATCAGATTTCTAAATTTTACGCTACAGAAAGTAATGTAAGCCTAATTTTAGTCTAATAATGCACATATGCCTTATAGGGAACAGCGGTGTGTTAGCATTGGACATGGAATTACATTTTCATCTCTTTTGGGGTTGTAGAAAGAGGAGAAAAGATGCTGAAATGGATAGGAAGATAATTACACAGTAAACACTGTGCTGTATTGTGCAGTTTCTCTACTCGAATGGATGCAGCCGGAACTGAAGATGAATAAATGAAAAAATGTATTTACGACTGAAAAAGCAGTAGTTATTCCAGTTTTAAGGCGTTACTTCACCCGCTTTTGGGAATTGAGCAAAACCATGTGGCCTCTGTTTCCTTCCATTACAACCTGATTTTTTTTTGTGTGTAAATCTTACTCTAATAATTACGCTCATTGCCATGTCTGTGTTTTGTACATAACCCAAAAAGCAGCTTGGTAGATCAGACCTTGTAAATTTATTAGAGTAATATTTTATACTGAGTGGTGTTCCTGTCCACATTGCAGGAGGTCACGATTATGCTGGATGTTCCCCTCGGCATCATCAGCAGGATAGAAAAGATGGGCGGCGCCTCCAGTCGAGGGGAGAACTCTTATGGGCTAGACATTACCTGCAAGGTAACAAACTGATTCAGGGCATAATCTCACTAATCAGGCATATCCCATAAACATCTCCAACAATTGTAGACAGCACTAAAGTCATAAAAGATATGTCACCGTTGGCGGGTGGGGTACGTTATCATTAGTGAGATATATATATATATAAGGCAGCAAATAAAAATGTGTGTGTGTGTTTATAGGACATGAGGAACCTGAGGTTTGCTCTGAAGCAGGAGGGTCATAGCCGCCGAGACATTTTTGGGGAGATTTTTAAATACGCATTTCCTATCTCTCACGGATTGGTCAGTTCAAACTCAATGGCATTCATACATATTTATAATACGTATCATTGTTTTTATTATCCTGGTTGTTGTTGGCATCTGCATAGAGTCTGTGCAGTATTCTCACCTTTAATCAATTCTGTCCCACTAACATTAAACTATAATTCCATTGCATCTTCCATTTTTTCCCCCTCAACCATAGCCCCTGTTTTCATATTTGAGTCAGGAGAAATTTGAGGAGAATGGCTGGGGAGTTTACAACGCCATGGATGAATACAGACGTCAGGTTAGGAACACATCTCCACATCTATTTTCACAGCACTTTGGTTTTGCAATGGGAACACACTCCCCACTGCTCAGTGTTTCATTCGGCTTTTGTCATAAATTGTACATAAACAGTACAAAGTGTTATAAACAGTCCTGGTTAGGGTTAGGAGCAGGGCTTGCTTGTGATTTATTCAGCAAATCCTCCCTTATCCTCTTTGCTGTATATTTATTTATTTATTTAGGAACGTAGGCTGATGATTTGGTTTGAATTGATTATAGTTTTGCAGTTCTGGGCATATTTGACAGCATGAACGAAGTGTAATCATGAAATTATTATTTTTTTTATTCCTGTGCAGTTTGGTCAAATTTATCAAACCTCTCACAACTGAATGCCGATATGGGCTTAGTTCTTGCTATTATGAATATGATGAGTTGGACAGGCATGGCTGCTCATCAGCCTGAACCTTTACTAGTATGTTTTAGAAATCCAACCTCAAGGCTCAGAGTATTTACATTTTTCACCAGCTAGCACCGATTCTAAAAGGTTGCAATTGTCAGCGCACAAACTGCAATATTGTAGCACAGAGATAAAAATGTTCATCTCCATATGTGGTACCGTTCATCATTTTAACTGCAGACGACCACAGAATGTTAAAAAAAAAAAAAAAAAAAGCAATTTCATGTTCAGTTTATGAACGGAGTGAATGAATGAAGACGAGCATGCCTTTTGCTGGCCAAAAAGATTTCTCAACCGCCTCCTAAATTTCTGTTTTTGCTCTTTTTTTAAATTTCTTATTAATCTCTTATGCCAGTATTGCATGCTGCATGACACTTTAATGGTTTCATGTTATGGTTTAAATGACCTTTTAACAAAAGACCTTCACTAACATCCAAAATCCGGATGTAGATTTAAATCTTCAGTAAGCAAATTAGTTAACAACTATAAAAGGTTCAAGTCACTGAGATGACATGAGGAAGAAACCTAGAGAGGAAACAGACTTAAACGGGAACCCAGTCCCCTAACACCTGATAGTGTTTGTTATTTTTTAATAATCCGTCCACAATAATGTACTGTATATTCAGATGCTCAGTATGAGCATATTGTAAATAAGAGTCTTTACTATTACAGCCGTATTTCATGGGTGTTTAGAAATATTTTCCGTTATGTATAACCCTCAGCTTAAACCGATGCTGACCTCACACATTCACTAGTTACAGTTTGTTGATTACATATTTGGCTGCATTGAGCACCGCACATGCACTAACTCGCACACAATTGGTTTTGCAGTCGTTTCCGCAAACACGTGATAATATTCCTGTACTATAAAGTCATGTACATAAAGACCTTCTTTGCTGTTTCTAGGGTCTGCCTAATGAAAGCTGGAGAATTTCATTCATGAACTCAAACTATGATCTGTGTGACACTTATCCCACCATCCTGGTCGTCCCTTTCCAAACCCAGGATGAGGATCTGCGCAGAGTGGCCACATTCCGTTCCCGCTGTCGTATACCGGTAAACTCGGCTCGTATATAGTAAAGCTAATTTCAGTGATGCGTATAGAAAATGCAGCATGAGTGAGTCGTCTCCAACCCCACCGTGTGTGTGCAGGTGCTGTCATGGATCCACAGGGAGAAGCAGGCAGTGATAATGCGCTGTAGTCAACCCCTGGTGGGAATGAGCGGCAAACGAAATAAAGATGACGAGCGCTACCTTGATATCATCCGGGAGGCCAACAGCACGCCCAAACTCACCATCTTTGATGCCAGGCCCAATGTTAATGCTGTGGCCAATAAGGTACAGGCTTCTTGACAAACTAGGCATATATGTAGAACTAGACACATTTTATATTTACCTTTCTAACTGATTTGTATTTGTGTAGTAGTGTAAATCTTCATTAAGGCAGCAATTTGAGTTTGAAACTGTGTTTAAGTGCTTTGCATTTAAAGATTCGGTTTATTTTATTCACTTGTAGCCAGACCTCCAGATTGACAGCAGCTTTTATTGGCCCAAAGAGCCTCTGATTGACGTGTACCGCATCCAATCACAGTTTGTTCTGCCATCTTCTGATCCAACAAGAACAGATGTGCAATTAACGATCATTTCTTTTTAAAAAACGTGTAAATAATGAATCTTTAGTGAGCGCTTTATATAATTTGAAAAATGCAGCAATTAGGTAATTCTACTGGAACTCGCCAGATGATGCTATGAATTTATTTTTAATTGAATTACTTCTAAGTGTCAGTAACCGAAAGCACGACGTGTAATGGCTCTTTCAACAGCTGTTCTGTATTCCGTTTCACTCTTGCATTAGGTAATAAGTCATACTTCAGTCATTTGATTAATGGCAGCACATATTGCAGCTGTTTGAAGATGTGTTCATCTTTTTTTCCTCAGTTTGTTTACCCCTAAATGTTTAATGTAATCAATTTCCCCGTTTTAAATCTTCCTGTAAATGGATTACCAGGTCGCTTTTTCAAACTGCTCGCTGTCATAATAAGTGTACCAAAGGCGAAATATGCTAAATGCAAGGTTCTGCAGTTACTGACCGTGAATGTGTTTAATACGGGAGCTAAGTAAGTTAAAAATATCACAGGAGAACGGATCATGAAAAATCCTGATATTGCTCATACGGAGGTTATAAACACGTGCGCTGCTTTAGCACGGTTATGTTGTACAATTCAGCATATTTACGGAATGTTTGTAAATAATATGTGGCGATTGATAGGTTACTTAGATGGAAGTGAAATACTTTAACAGACCTTTTTCTACTAAAAGATGAATTTTGTCTGTTTGTTTGGAACCGCTGCATCTTGTTTACTGTAATACATCTCCATCTATACCATAGTGATTCATCTAAATCCTTACAATCCATATTTAAACCGTGAGTGTGTGAACGATTTGCAGTTTTGCTCTCTAGACATGCCCTCCTGTGTTTTCTGTTCTGTTCTTATTCCATTTGTAGGCATGTTGGTTTTGTCAGATTGATTCATTACTCAACATGTCGACTGATGTAACAAATGAGGTAGAGTTGAGCATACGGAAGGCAGATCCGTGAGACTGTGTGTGTATGAGTGTGGGTGTGTGTAGTAACAAACGCACCAACTGCCTGAAATAAAACAAGCGGAGCACTAACGTGACACTGATTTATTGAATCTGCTGACAGCATTTTGCAAAGGTCTGCACTGATTCACTTGGGTTCCTCACTCAGCTGCATGTCGTCTCAACTATGCAATGTCCATTTCCTGCTTTGACCTTTCATTCGTGACCCCCCAGGCTACAGGAGGCGGGTATGAGGGCGAAGACACCTACCAGAATGCAGAACTGGTCTTCCTCGACATCCACAATATCCACGTGATGAGGGAGTCACTGAAGAAGCTAAAGGACATTGTTTACCCTAACGTGGAGGAGTCCCACTGGCTGTCCAGCCTAGAGTCCACTCACTGGCTGGAGCACATAAAAGTAAAGTCAGAATGAGTTTTAATATAATTGGAAGTTGTGAATAATTATGCTTTATATGCAAATGACTGAATTTATACGTTAACTGTAAGGCAGCTAACATCAGATAGATACCACAGCACACCTTCAGTTGTCAAGTTGGGTCCATGCCTCTACGGGCCTGGGCTGTTTTGGCAGCAAATGTGGGGCCGCCACAATATTAGGATCACAATATTAGGAAGGCGGTCATAATGTTATGCCTAATCGGGGTAAATAAGTCAAGTTTAGTTAATGTCGAAGCATTTTCAAGAGTAGTGCATTCTATATAACCACAAAGCTTTACGACATTAGTCCGATCGCATTCAATTTGCTAATTAAATAAACAAGCACTGCAGAGATTTAATGGACAGCACATTTAGTAAAACATGAATCTGTTCCTAATCTTCCATGGCATGTTCTTGTCCTGCTGTAGCTGGTGCTGTCAGGAGCAATTCAAGTAGCAGATAAAGTGTGTTCGGGCAGCTCGGTGGTGGTGCACTGTAGTGACGGCTGGGACCGCACGGCTCAGCTCACCTCTCTGGCCATGCTGATGCTGGACTCGTACTATCGCTCACTCAGGGGCTTCCAGGTGCTGATCGAGAAAGAGTGGATCAGCTTCGGACACAAGTTCGCCTCGGTGCGTACGAGTTCTCTACCCACTGGAGAACTGTAATGTGTACTGTAGTGCAGAGCATCCTGTATAACTACAAACGTATCTTTAATGCAGTGGCTTTCCATGGTCACTTAACAATAAGGTGTTTGTGATTGTGTAAACGCAGAGAATCGGCCACGGGGACAAAAACCACGCAGATCAGGACAGGTCACCTATATTCCTACAGTTCATAGACTGTGTGTGGCAGATGACCAAGCAGGTAAGCAAGTGTAATAAAGAACTAAACAAATATTATTTACCTTAAATTTGTTTTTAGCAGCTGGCGAGTAAACCAAACATTTAAGTGGGGCTGTAAAAAATGTAACATTAACATCTACAGCATTTGGTAGACGCCCTTGTGCTGACCAACGGGCAAAAGGGCTTTGAAATCTAAATCAATACTGGTTTGCTAGATCACCGACTGAGTAAACCATATAAGCCCAAAAGTAGCTCAGCGTTCAAGGTGTTTTAATGCTGATCGAAAGAACAAGGGTTCACTTCCCAGCACAATCAAGCTGCAACCACTGGCCCTTGAGCAAGGCCCCCAGCTGCTCAGTTGAATAATAAAAATGAGACAAATGTAAATTGCTCTGGTTATGGGTGTCAAATGTCATCAAGGTAAATTATTCAAGCCACTTAATCTGCTTTGCATTGCTTTCTAATCGTAAAGCCTGTCTACATCAGATCAGTACTGCATATACTAGTGAAAAACCACTGTTTTGCTTTGCACTTTTTAATATAGTGAATAGTTGTATCCAAAGTGGCACATGATTGACCTGAGCAGATACAGGTTAAGGCTCATGCTCCAGCAGTGGCAGCTTGACCGTATTAGATGTTGAATCTGATGATCTTTAGTTTGGAACTCTCTGAATCGGATCGAATTAGGATCGTAGTGTTTTTCTTTTGAGAAATGTTGTAATTAATAAGATTAAAGCTGGTCTGATGATAGCCAATAAAATGTATTGTTGTAGTAAGTGTTTTTTTTTTTACTGTTTTTTTTCCTAGTCATTTAGTTTTATTAATAAAATTTGAATGCATCTTTAAGTTTACATCGTTTTATTGAAGCACTGCTGTTTTGCTAGAAAGCTCATTTGCATAATGTTTTTTTTTTTTTTTTTTTTAATGATTTGAACATATCCGCTAGCGTTATTAGCACGCATGTGATCGAAGTTCAACTCTTCTGTTGTCCGCGCAGTTCCCAACAGCCTTCGAGTTCAACGAGCATTTTCTCATAACGATCCTGGATCACTTGTACAGCTGTCGTTTTGGCACGTTCCTCTACAACTGCGAGAGCGTCCGGGCTAACCTTGTAAGCAAAAACACGAACAGCAACACATCGATTCTGTCACTGTTCTGTTTTGTTTTTTGTCTGACAGTGTATACGTATAGGCCACTCCAAAAAAAAAAAAATCATTAAAAACATTTTTAATCGGCGTCAAACTTGGAAGTACAATGACCTTCTGTTGAATTACATGTCATGAATCTACACCAAATACTTCTAAATATTTAAGTCGGATTTATTCTGTGAGATTTATTACATTTAAAAAAGAGACCATTCCAGCTGCCTTTGATTTTTGTTCTCACTCTCTCTCTCTCTCTCTCTCTCTCTCTCCCTCCTTTTCACTCACTCTCTGCTTATTGTGTGAAGTAGAGCATGTGATCCGTTTCAGTGCATCTAAATCGGAGCAGGGTGCACTTAAGAGAGATGAAACATTGATTGCGTGGCCCACAGAGCCAAGTGCAACAACTGTGTTACTGAATGCAGCATCATTTCGCGCGCACACACACACTTGCACACACCAGCTCTTCTGCTGTGCTTTCCATGTAAGACCTGGGCTTCTGCTCCTAAATGTGTGCTGTGCGATACTGCACTGCACATTGATTCAGGCATCTGATTGCTTCGATCATAATTACACACACGCACAACCCTTGAAGTGTTGAGCTTAACTCGTCGTCTGTTGTTCTCCTGTCAACGCTGTATTGACCGTGCTGTTTGTGGGTCCTTTATCCCTGCAGAAAGTACGGCTAAAGACGGTGTCCCTGTGGTCTCTGATAAACAGTGACACGTCTACCTACGTGAACCCGTTTTACACACACGAGTCCAGCCGCGTGCTTTACCCTGTAGCCAGCATGCGCCACCTAGAGCTCTGGGTAAATTACTATATCCGCTGGAACCCTCGCATACGGCACCAGGTAGGAAGATTATTAAAATGATAATTCAGCTTTGCTGAAGGGCTGCTTAGGTGCATTTGCATGTTAATGTGTTTTTCTGAGTCTACAAGGTGCTTTTAGTGTGTGTGTGCGCGCGCGTGCGTGCTTGTTCATGTCCTCTTTTCTGTCTCTTTGTTATTGCCTTTGGGGGTGTGCGTGTTGTGTGTGTGTGTGTGTGCGTGTTTCCAACCCTCTCAGCTTCAGTGGTGCAGAAAATCCTCTTTCCCAAGTTTAATTACGTCCTGACTAGCACGACGGAGAGCTGCCGCTCACACTGCCTTATCTCCACAACATACACGCACACAGTCGCAGTGCCTCAAAGTTCTGTTGTGCTCACTGTACAATCACTAATATAAATATAGCATTCAAATATGCAACACAAACACTCATTCCATGTTTTTACTGATTGATTTGGTAGTTTTTTTTTCAGTCATTTATCCTAGTATAATTGTGCTGTAGATCTTATGGCGTTCGATCATCTCTTCTTTTATTTTTATTGAACGAAATATTATATATTGTGTGTGTGTGTGTGTGTGTGTGTGTGTGTGTGTGTGTGTGTGTGTGTGTGTGTGTGTGTGTGTGTGT
>JAOUQX010000035.1:8021806-8039753 GCA_028566295.1 Liobagrus marginatus
CTCCTTCTCTTTTCTTTCTCTTCCTCCTCTAAAGTTAACTTCTTTAACTTTTTCTGTAAAGCATCAGTGTTGGGCCTATTTGGTTTTTGCTCAGCTCTCTGCTTCTTCTTAATCCTAATCTCTTCCTCACTATCATCATTACTATTTATCAAATAGCAAGGTTCAGTTACATAAGTAAACTTTGGTTTCCATTTTGGTTTTGGTTCAGTAGGTTCATACTTCTCTGCGTCCATTAGGACATCCAGGAAGTGTTGGCTCACTTTGTCAGGCCCATTGTTATTAGTGCATCTAGGGAGGGCGTTCAGGGTATTATGCATTCTTACCACACTGCCCTCTTTAATTGAAAACACAAACTTTGTGTACTTTGTTTTTTAAATGAAGCAGTGTGTTAATAGATGATATACTAATAAAAAAACACCAATGTAATGATTGAACTTATATCATTGTTTTAGCAAAAATTTAAATCAATATTACACGAATATTAAGGAAAATTACAGCTTTTTATATGCCAAAAGTCTACTGCTACATTTCCTATGTTAGAAAAATACATCCAGCCCTTGTTCACTCATAGCAGCAGGAGTCCTTTAAATACTATAATTACCCTCAGTAGAAAGGGACCAAGCCTTTGTTAACATATCTAAATAATGTGTCTGATGTCAGGGGTTCATGGCCTGCCTGATGTAGGAGGCATCTAATCTAATTATGCCATTAAAGTCTGTTATAAATGCTGATTAGGTGCTCTTTAAACACCATTTCTTTTTTTACCCTGCCAATTTATTGCTCGTTTACAAAACATTTCATAAAAAGTGTTGAAAAATCAATTTCCAAACGAATTCAAAAACTCATCCATGTATAAGAACTGATAACATAAGTAATATATATTTAGTTAAGATAGCTATAATAATAGTAATTTACATTTATACTCACTTAACTTAATCCAGAATTAAGAATCCCTGGACTAAATATAGTTAAATCACATCAGACTTTGTTATAATATTAATGCTATTCTTACCTGATATTGAAGTTCCAGTTCTATACAGCACTATATCTTTTTATGAACACTTAGGAAACAGAAACAAGAAACATGAATTTAATTCTATTATAATTTCTAAAGATAAATATATGTATAATTTATAAAGATACAACACAAACCTCATTTAGAATCAAACTTATCTGTAAGCCACATAATACTTGTTTATCAGTTGGTTTGAAAAAAAAACCTTTACCTTAAAAATGCAACACCTTTTACAGCCAGAATTAACGCTGCTTAATGATAAATTACTATGCAATCCACTTTTAATAACGTCTGCATAATAAATCGCTGATATAGCTTTAACCTATCCCGAGAGAATCTTCAGAAAACAATCCAAGATAGTTCACTGGGTAATGTTCATGGCCTAAAAATATTTTATTCTAGTTTCTGCCTGCCATTTTAACCTGTGTTACAGTCTTTTCCAGCTTTTGAAAAAACTACATTTTCAACAAGGCCTACTTTAGAGATAGTCACACGCTGGCAAAAATAGTATTTTTTTCATCCCAAAACAATCACTCAAATATTAGTTAAAAAGTCAAACATTTTGAAAAAACTACAGTTTCTGCTCATATAGTACACCTGTACACTCACGGGTCACTTTAAAAGGAACACTGTAAAGTTAAGTTTATTGGTCACATGCACATCATACAGTACAACATAGAGCGAAATACTTTGATTCCGCATATCCCAGCATACAAATTTTAACGCTGGGGTCAGTGCGCAGGGTCAGCCAGAACGAACGGCGCTCCTGGAACAGGTGAGGTTAAGGGCCTTGCTCAAGGACCCAATGACGGTGCCTCGAACCCCCGACCTTCTGATCACAGACCCAGAGCCTTATATCATTGCGCCACCGCACACCTGTACACCTGCTCAGTAAGGAAAATTTCACCATGTTTACACAGAATTGTGCAAAATAAAATATAGGGTGGCCATTCTTGCAGAAATGTTTCACCATATCATTCTATGGCAGAAGTGTGTTATCAGATAAGTTGAGACTGGCCAGACAGGTTCTAACTAACAGAACATTGCATACTTAACATCGAATCTTACCATAGAATATGGTAACTTAACTCCTCGTTACAATTGTGTTGAACAGAAACATCTCAAAATGCACAACATATCAAACCAAATCATCTTCTAATCCTTTTAGCCTGTACAAAAATCTAAGGCTACAGTGGACACAATCTCACTTAGATCACCAAGACAGATTAGAAGAACATCTTAATGTTTGTTGCGTTTGTTTTCCTCAACATCAATCTCCGCAAACTCTAGTATCAGTTGAAATTTAAAAAAAAAAAAAAAAGACTCAGGACTGCAATTGTTAAAGAACCAGACCAGCTCACCTCGTAACACCCATGATAAGGTCAAGGGCATCAAGCTTATGTATTCTCCCCATTCTGATGTTTGATGTGAGTATTAACTCAACCACTTGATCTGCAGCTAACATTTATGCATTGCATGTTTCCACATTATTGGATAATTGCTTATTTGCATGACTGAGTAGTTGTACACATGTTCATCAGATCAAAATGTGCCATTACACTTAATTGCTTCAATAAGAGAATTTTCTTCCAAGAGAAAGATTTCCAAAAAAAAAAAAAAAAGAATCTGGCCATATTACTGCATAATTATTTCCACGCAATAAACCCTGTAGTATATGTGGAATACAACCACCAGCCAGTTTCTTGGGGTTAGCTTCAGGAGCTGACAAGGCCAAAATAACAAACGGTTCAGGTTGTACCTCTAGCTTACCTGAAAAAAGAAAAGAAATACACAACTCTGACCCTGGCTCCCTTCCCAAAAACAGATACCAAACAAAGAATATGGCACCAGACTCCCTACTGTCCCGCTGACAGCAGTATTTACGATATTTACAAGCGGTTTTACAGTGCCAACTACCACAATTAGACTGTAACACAAAAATGGCTGAAAACGAAACGGCTGCCAAGCCCTGGCATTTAAATAGGGTGGAGCACCAATCAGGAGCCAACAGCAATCAGCCCTTGACTCCAATCAGCTGAAGTTACCATGCAGGTAGCACAAATACAGACAACATAGGGAACAACAACCTATAGGGTTGTAACACTAGATGGCAGGAGATAGCAGTTTTATTTTCAGGCCACGCGTATGCACCTATTACATAATACTGACAGGGAAGGAAAATGCAAGAAATGTGCTTATTTTTTTTGCTTATAGGAAATTATTTTGCATGGATGAAGTGAGACTGTGGAGTCTGTAGTTGTGTGTGATGGAGATTTTGTAACTGCACGCGCAATATTCTTTAAACGTTTTTATTATTTCTCATTTTCACAATGTCCATCATTGACGTCATATATCATTTACGTCGTAGAAAAAAAACACATATATTTGTAGTCTTCCTATTATTTCTCTAATGTTTAAGCATAAATATGCATTCTTGGACATACAGGAGTAGTGAAATTACTATTTCCTTGTCTGTTACAGCGTTATCCTTAACAGGTCACGCCCACTTCTCAAAAGCGCTTTCTAATTGGTAATCCCAAAGGGCGCGCGGACGGCGTGACCGCGTGTTGACGCAAATCGCTGACCTGGTCTTATTGGGCGGTAGCAACGTTAGTCAAAGAAAGGGGGCTGGTCTTGAAGAATGCTGTCACCAGAGGCAGTCAAACAGAGGTTTCCGTCTCTGGACTGCGGGAAACTACCCTGCGAAAGAAGCTGCAGCCAGTCGCTGTGACCGGGGAAACAGTCTGAGCCAAGGGGAGCGGGAGGCTTTACTTCTGAAGTGACAATCTGTTTGTTTTTAAAGACACCCTTTTTACGTTTGAAGAAACAGGCCATCTGAGATGGGCGACAAGGCGGGGACCAGGTAGGAGTGTTTCTAGTTTCAGGAGTGTTAGAGCTCAGGGTTAGAGCTCCGTCTCGTTTTAAAGTCACGAAGCAGACTCGACATGCTCAGGCAGGGAGCGAAAGAAGCCGAGAGGTGAACAAGAAGTAAAAGGGCCGTTAATTAAAAAAAAAATTCTGCAGCAGCGACAGCACGCGATATGGGGTCGTATTATCTGCACGGTGTCGATCACATCACCCTAGTCGTGAACTGACTTGTTAGCTAGCTCACTCCATTGGCTTGGGTGGGGTTACAGACCACCGAGCCGCGTTCAATTTAGTAGAAAAAAAACTGTGCTGATTTCCTTCATCTAAAAAGCAGTGATCATCTTAACAAGCAAGAACCATGTGCACCATTGCAACCTTTCCTTCTATAAGCTTAATCTAAGAATGCACTGTTAAGTGGGGATCAAGTTGTTTTGTTTACGTTGACACAATTGTTTTAATAGTGTAATAGTAAATTCAAACTCGTTATACTGTAACACCGTTTGTCTGACTACTGCTATAATGAAGAATGTATTTACTTATTTTGAAGAATGATGCTACTGTTGTATTTAAATGCAACAAAGCGGATGCTGCAGACAGCGTGAGAATCATGTTGATCACTTCCGACCCCGATCACTTCTCCAGCTTTGACTAAAGGCCTCGGTGTTTCCTGTGTGTAGAGCGCGCGGTTTGGGTTAGATAACCGTTAGTTTTCCTATATGAGGCTTTAAAAAAATATATATATATGTATATATATTTTTATATATAACACCCCGCTGTGCTGCAGCAGACTGGCTAGAAAGGCAGTTGAGTCGTGGGCGAAGGTGTACGTGTACAGTTTGATGAGTAACTGAGCCATCCATCTCCTTAATCTAACTCCTACATCTAAGCTCCTCTATTAAAAGGCTCGTTCCATAGCTTTATACTATCGCAGCCTTGCACACAGCAATTCCACCGTACGTCAGTTACATCAATTACATTGCCGTACTCTTTAGTATGCACCTTCGGGTGTACTCTGGTGTTACCGTTTGGATTTTCTTTTCCTGTCAAATACTAGCATTAATGCAGAGCGCCACACAAGGTATTCCTCTTTTACGTGTGATGACGTCGCTTTGACGTGTGACGCACAGACACGCCCCCGTTTCTCTGCCTCGTGATGTGCATTTTAAAAGCCCTCAACTGAACACTCTAAGTACATTTGTAAACATTTATTATCTATTATTTATTTCTTTTTTTGACCAAGAACTCTCTGATGTCAGACTTCCATATGAGGACATTTAATGTGTCCCACTGGGCGATTGTGGCTTCAATTTTGCTAGACTGAGCATTTTCCTGACTAGCTGTGTTAAGGTTAATCATGAAGGATTTGCAAAACTGTCACAGGGGAATAGGGGTGTATGGAATAAAACACGTTGGGGCTTGCTGATATAAACTTGGAAAGTAAGCAAGGGCATGGTCTGGTGATGGGCTGCTACCACCGTTTATAGTTGCATATATGTTGTGACGACACAAGACTAGAAGCCAGATTCTATTATCTCTGGTGTTATCGCAGCTATAAACAGTTGTACAATCACCAACCTCCGTTTTTTCCTCTTTTGATGTATAACAGCAAAAAGACTCTTTTGCTCTGTACTAAATACCATCCAATGGCATTTGCTGTCCTTACTTGTAAGTTTGACTTATCTATTAAAGGTCTTGTGTGTTGAACCGAGCAGGTATTATTTTTTAACGTTTTCTGACCCATCAAAATCAGGTACCAGCCGTTATATCATCTGCATGGTATTGAAAATATAACACTTTTAATTAAAACAGCTGGTCTACATATAAACTGTTGTATTGTTGCACAGTATTAAAAGAAAAGGGCATGGTTGGTACACGAATAGATTTTATGTCTTAAGGTCATGCTTGCTGCTGTAAGTTATTAGTTATTAGTCTGTCAGTGTTCTGAAAGTATAAACAATTCCTGAGATTTACTATGAAAGCTATTTTGTGATTGTTATTATAAATGCATTACAAAATTTGACCTTATAACTTTATATAATTGGCAAGTAAATAGAGTTTGGGAGTTTTGTTGGTTATTTTTGATGGTGTGGCATCAAAATATCAAAAGACATCACAACAAAAGTTATAGTTCAAGTCAGATTATAAGGAGTTGAGCAGGATTTACATTGTGTCTAAGACTTGTCACAAATTTCCAACCTTTACATTTTAGCCATATCATATATAATACATTTACTATAAAAAAAACAACAACTGTACAATTCATGACAACCTAATTTAGATGTTAGTCTTGGTTCCGTAAATCAGTAGAAATTGAGCGAGTGAGTCTGTGGTATCTTTGGTGGGTAAAATAATAATACAATTTCTAAAAATACAACTGGACAATATATTGCACTACCCATATATGTATCAGATATATAAGCCTGGCTGTTTTACTAAAAACCCACAGCAACCAACATGTGCTAGTGTTTTTTTGGTCATATTTGTCCGGGTTTTTTTCCCACCCCTTTGCTCTCTTGGATTTTCATGTTTGTTACATGAGCATCTATGCAGTCAACCTGGCTAACGAAACGGCATGGCTGATTGTACAATTATATCATTTGGCCTTTGTGTGCAGTGGAGCTGTTCATCATCGCCACCGTCCACAGCAACCAGTGCAAAACCAACTTATCTTCAGCATGTATTGATTGACACACATTCATAGTACAGTGTGTGCTGGAGGTGGACGTGTCATCACCTCAGATGTGCGATCAGATTAGGTTCGCATACACCTTAATCTCTGCCCGTTTAATCATGCTTACTAACTTTAAAAGCTGTGTTTTTTTTTACAACACTTACAGGGGCATGGTGCTCTACAGATGCTGCACTCGTACTGTTTTCAGTTCATTTACACACAGGTACACCCTTTCACTCGCTTTCTTTACATCTCATGCATGAGGGCTGTGGGTGCAGTGAAGTGTGGGTGTAGTGTGCATCTGGCTCGCTTACCAGTGGAGAATAGCTTTAGGCTACAGGAGAGTCAGTTGGCTTGCTTCTCCAAACATGCTAATCTGTCCACTTAACCCCTTTTCCAACCCCGAAAAATCCTTCTTTCAGCACCCAGATTTGGCCTTCTTCTATCTCATTTGTCATACCTCAGCGAAACGTCTCTATATAAGACGCTCCACAGACTCCGCAAACAAAATACTACACACTTATTCATCACACATTCATCAGTGTGTGCCTTCTTGTGCTTCTAGAATTCCTCAGTATGCCATTAAATCAAATATACAACTTATTCGATATGTGTACATGCCATACTACAGCGCTCACTGACCTTTAAAAGTGAAACCTGTTGTATCATGCGCAGGCAGTGTAGGAGCAAAACTCGCTACACACAATCATGTTTTCTGTGTTTTAACACGATTATCAGCCCCAGAAGACCACGGGACGTAGCTGAGGTGTATCAGATGTTAAGTGATATAAAATGCTAGATTCAGTAGTGCTGCAGCAGAGATTTCGAATGTTTCCCACCTTAAACGGCTTTTGATTTATGACATAAAATACGTTTAAATACATTGTAATACATTTGACGCATACTATAAGAACGGATAAGCTGGCAAATGAAAACATCCTCAGGACACGGTGAGTTTATCTAATATTTCTTCTTACGGTGGCTCTCACTTAGCTGAGATTGTTTAAGCTTCACCTGTCCAATTTCAGGGAGTCTGCACTCACTCTTTTGTCTGATTACGTACTTGAATGGAACTCTGTGCTCGACAGATGTAGCTCATACATTCGCTGTCTTGCTGAGATTCTTTTCAGCTGCCATGGTTTTAGAGTGCTTATTTGAGTTGCCATAGCCTTCCTGTCCACTCAAATTAGGCTGGACATTAAAGTCTGACCTATTCTGGGCATTTAAAGCGTTTCTGCTACAGAACTGATGTTTATTTTTTTTTTAGGTTGTTTTATTTGCACTATTGTTTGTAAGCTCTAAAATCCGAGGGGATCAGCAGATTCTGAGATCGTCATAGCAGCCTATCTAGCATCAGCAGTCATGCCAGCAATATCTCTGTCACGGAGATCACACTTTATCCTGCTCTAGTGCTTAATGTGAACTTAAACTGAACTGCCTGATGTGTACCTGCATGTTCTTGCGCATTGTGCTACTGCCACATGAATGGCTAATCAGCTAAATGAATGAAGGTGCAGTTTATGTTTTAAATAAAATGCATGCGTAGATTATGAATTTGGTATACATAAATTACATGTAGTTATTCGAAACATTGTTAGAGTAATGATTATATTTGCCGTGCTATAATACAATCGGATTAACATTGTTAAGGTGTCAGAAGAATAATATTTCGTTCTCTTTAGTGCATCTGTTTATTTAAAAAAGCCTTTTTCGATTATTCTATTCTGTAAAATACTCGTTATTAAGGTTTATTCGTTGGACATTTTAATCAACTTGTTTTTTAATGGCTGACGCAGATGTGTGGAAAGTGAGGTGGCCTACATATATAACAAATTTAATTCTATCAAATGTGATCACCTGAAAGTTGGTAAAAGTAAAACATTTAATGTGCATAATGTTTACACCATCTCAGAACTTACAATTAAACAAAACACAAGTAAGCAAATAAAAAATATAAAAGTTGTTTGAATCGTTTCGCATGTTATTATCCCAGAATACTGGAGAGATGTGCTTTATGGCATTAAAAGTCTGGCTTGTCACATATTGGCCGAACAGGAATAAATTAATGAATTCATTCGTTCATTATCTAGCGTTTATCCTGTTCAGGGTCGTGGGGGCGCTGGAGTCTATCCCAGCTAACTTAGGGCGTGAGGCGGGGTACATCCTGTACAATCGGCAGTTAATCGCGGGCTAACACTTTGAGACAGACAACCATTCACCTATGCACAATCGCATGTGTTTGGAGGGGGGAGGAAACAGGAGTACTGGGGGAAAACCCGTGCCAAACAAGAATGCTTATGATAATTAAATCGGTCGATAGGTTGGCCGTAGCAATATACCCATCTACCACCCATTATGATGCCGGGTCATCCATAAGCTGAAAACCTTTAGCCGCTCCGTTTGGTTAAGCTCTCATGGAGATTTAGGGAATAAAATCTGGAGATTGACTGTTTACTCTTCTGAACAGTCAGCTTGAAATATCAGTTTTTCTTCCTCAACTATTTGGATTGCTTTAAATGCAAGAAACAATCTATGTGTGTGTTTGGGAGGTGTCACTGGGTTTCTAAAAGAGTTGATCATAACCTGTTACATGTCTGCATACAGCTGGTGTGGCTGTAGGTTTTGTTTTCAACCTGACTCCACTCCTTGAAACAGTTGATGTTGGTGTGGCTTCAATTTGGATGGAATGAAAATCTGTAGCCACAGCAGGCTTTTGTGGCTGACCTCTGCTCTGAACGATGCAAACTACACAGCTAGGGACCAAAGGGAATGTCCACAATTTCTATTGAGGAGATGTTAAAGTAATATTGTATTTTTAACCAGTTTCCGCAGTGTGGATTTAATAAAGTATCTATCGATCGAATACCAGCTTGCCGTAACCTAATAAAGTCTCAGGCACTTTTACTTTCAAAATAAGTTTAAAAATACTTCAACTAAGTCAGCATTTCTGAAACCTAAGAACGGTAAACAACAGTAGTAAACTACCCAAACTAACGTTTTCTGTGACAATTCTGTGCTTCAAAATAAAGAACAGTCTGAGGTATCCATTTTCTAAGGTGTACATTAAATGTATGTTAGTTTATAAATTAGTTTTGATAAACCTGTATGAAAGTTTGTCCATCCTTTATTATGTTTTTCACCTGGTAAGTCGACTGTGATTTCGAGCATTGCGTTCTTTACTGACATACCTTCATTTTTCTGTAACTTTTATTTGTTATTGTTGGACATGTAATGACGATACAAACTTCAGGAAACCCAATTTTTAAAATATTAAATGTATTATGCATTACATTGTACTGTATATGGAGTATATTTGAATACATATTGTGATGTATACCTAATGTTATGGACACAAGTATTACAAAAGTATATCTAGTCAGATAGTTAATCAGGCGTGAAATAATGATGTGGGATTAATCAGTAGTCTTAATGTTGTTGTTTTCTTGCTAAAAGCACATTCTCTCCTGTCTCACTTCATGACTGTATTAAATAACACTTGCTTTCAATGGAATAGATAAGATGATTTTTAGCTTTGCCTGCATCACTGTAACTCATTTGGGGACCCTTTCGATGATCGGATGAAGTCAGAATTGGATTCAGAGAAGATTATGAGTGTCATACTTGGCTCTTTATGTTAGCATTGCCTTGTCTGACTGCTAAAACGGTGCACGACTGGAATTGTGTTTTCTGTACAAATGTTTTTTTTGCTTCTTTGTTTCACTTTTTCACCATGCTCTCCTCTGTCTCCAGCATAAACAGCCCTTTCTCTGTCTCTCTGTAAGTAGATGACCCTTCTAACCTCTGAGGTTTCATCACTCATCACCATAGTAACCGCCTTGTCCGCCACTAGTAAACGGCCGCATACTCATATTGTGCTGTGACCAAAAAAAAAAGTGTTTGCTCCCATCAGCTTTTTAGAAAGTGGTAAGCACGGAATAGCTGAAGGAAAGGCTTTATGGCAAGAAACGCTTTGTTGAACAACTTAATGCCGTCATGCACTGCTTTAGAACGTTCAAATCACTCCTGCTTCACTTCACAACAGTCTCATGAATGTGTAAATGCTACCTTAATCTGTCCGTTAAAGTTGTATTCTTGTGCAAACAGCATTTCCTGGGATGCATCCCTTTTGTGTACTCTTTCATTGCTTTTGTTTCATGCGCCATGGTCGGAAGAGCTCATGTCTCATACCACCACCAGGAAATGCCAGTTTGTTTGAATGATTTTACGTCAATAAACTTCCTGTTGTGATCATTATCCCTGGCAGCAGGTTGGGCAAGTGACATGTGTTAACCTAAAAGTTTAAAATGTTACAACTTATTTTCCCGGCTTAGCTTTTGATTAGGTTCAGACTTGTGAATCTATGTGAGTAACCCACGGCCATATTACAAAAAAGCTTGTAAGGAAATGGTTTTAAAGATTCTGTGTCCAGTACCGCATGCTTTGAATTTATGCTTATGAGTTAGTCCTGACCCCTGGAATCGTGGCGGTTTTCACTGTGAGTTTTACAATTTTTATTGGCTCCATTTATTTATTTTTTTCATTTGGCCACCCGGCTTTTTACTTAATTATCAATTACATCTGTTCAGTTCGGTGGTGAAGGGTTTCACACATGCCTGTAAGTGTTCCCCTCACACTCGGCAGATATTAAATCCTTACCGTTGTACAAATTAGATTTTTTTTACTCCAGTGCAGTCACGACTGGGCTGGGAGACGATGATGTGGTGTTATATTATACACCTGCCTTACAGGAGGATCTGATGATGATCATTTCTGAAATCAGACACTTGATGATTTCCTTGTGTAGAGTAGACCTGAAGAGTAGCATGTATTTTCTTCCAGTGTGGTCCAGATCCAGTGCTGTAACCTTTTGCTTATCAAGTGTTCGAACGGCGCTAAATAAGGTCTTTAGCACCAACAGCGAAGTCATGTGATGACTACACATTGAAATAGTTATGCTGAGCTGTTTAACAGGCTTTTTTAAAAGTTTCATGAGCTTAAAAGCGTCATGCGCTGTCATTTGGTCGTTGTATAGTTATGTAGGAAGATTTACATTGTGGCGTGACTGTAATTTGAATATTTAACTCTGCTTAAATCACTGTTTCCATGAACGTAGCAACACTTTGACCTGCATGTGGTGGAGGCAAGTTTAACACAATGTTATCAGCTGAATCTCCATCCTTCTAGAAAACTATCCATAACCCGAAACATTAGTCTGCTACGGTTTCCCGCTTGTGCTCCGAGCATCTAGGGTAAAAAAAAAAGATGCAAAAGGTCCTGTGTATCCATGTTAATACAAATCAGTTTTAAAGGCCATCTTCAGAAAATAGATCAGTCTGTTCCAGGTCCGCAGGGCTAAATGTTAAATACAAATCTCCCCCAAAAACAAAAATAGCTCCGGGCAAAATAATTAAACTCCCACAATAATGCCGTCGTTATCCCATCACGATTAATGACACCATCATCAAATACGCACACACAATGGAAAAAATAAATAGCCCAGGACAGGATTTTGTGGGCATTGTGGTTTGACTATGCGGTTCTGCCATGTTTGTGTCACTTTGTTCCATATCGGTTTTACAGGTGTCCCTTTGTTGAAGCAGTGACGCCAGATGATTACAAGGCCAGTGAAAACTGCATGAGTGGGTTCACTGTTGGATGTTTTGAAGAGGAAGATGAAATGAAAAGTCCCTGTTTCTTAAAATTAAGATTAGAAGGACTGATTATTGTTGATGTTGAAGTCATCAGTATTTGACCAGGTCTATTTGTTTCTTGTTGATTAAGTATTTGTTTATTTTGACACTTTTCTAGCTGAAAGCTTCATGATCTGATTAGCTTTCCCTTAACATTCTGTACATGCATATGCATTGGACCACTGGGACCCTAAAACTGGGACAAAATGAGGTCACAGTGAACTGCTTGATTGCAAAAAAAAAAAGTCCCAGATTCTTGGACAGTGTTGCTGCTTTTAATCATAAGTAAACAAATTTTAATTAAACAAGTTTTAGTCATTAACAGAATTGGAAATCATGACTATAGCTAGTCATTATTAAACCATAATACCATATAAAGCCGCAAACTGTATTAACCAGTAAAGTTTAATACAAACGCCATTTTACTGCAGGAAATGGTCCTTGAAGTACGAAACCGTCGTATAAAATAATAGTCGTCAGGCGCTGTACCAGCTCAGTTTATGAATATTGTGTAAAATCTTTGTGGATGATTGTTCTGCTTAGCCACTACAAAGCCTTCATACTTGCATCAGGAAGTGTTTGAGTGCAGGATTTGCTTTCGTATGCACTTCATGAGGTGCGACGTAACCTCCTTTCATTAAACCGGACGAAATTACTAATAAAATTGCTATGCTTGTTCAGGACCCTTGTGGTGTAGTAATGATTACACTGGCAAGTAGGTTGAGGAATATTTGTTTATACAACAGTGTGTTCTACATTCTCAGCAAAGCTCACTGACTGTATGCTGCTTTTAACTAAAACTGTGCTGATTGAGTTCGATGCAGCAGATTTAAACTTGCAAAGGTGCACGACAAAGTTTAAGTTCTCGTGTGTGTGTATGAATGTGTACATGAGTGTGTATGCTGGAGTTTGTATGTCTGTTGTGCATATGTGTGTCACACATAGGTGCATGTGTATGTATATTAAGCGTGTGTGTGTGTATATATATATACACATACATACAAACACGCATATATTTATATTTATTGTGTGTGTATAGGTATCTGTGTGTTTGTGTTATAAACAATATAAACATCTGATTGCTTCTGTAATCTTCAAGCTGTAGGGGAGGTTATAAACATATGTATAACAGCCAGCTTCATTGCGTAAAACTGTGTAAGGTGGCTCTTAAGGGTCTCTGGCTGCGTCTCAAACAAACTCCTATTTACTTTTTAGTGTCATGAGCTTTTGGCAGCGTTTTGAGCCTAAAGCAGGGAATAGTGTCTTAGACGTAAAGGTTAATTCTCACTTTATGAAAAGCAGAAGCCCAAAAGAATAGCTCTGTTAGAAATATTTGCCCACAGCGGGAAGCAGCAATGGAAAAAGCCATTTATCAGTGCAGTACATCACTGACGTAAAAAGACTTGTTGCTAAGGAGAAAAGGTTTGTAAGTTTAAAGAAAGGGCCAGATTCACTGGCCAAGGTAAATTCAGGTAGGTTGCAGCTCCTCTTGGGCCAGAACATTTTGCTTTATTCAAATGTGAGAAAATTAGATGTTTGGTTAGAATTTACTTTGGGCCAAAGGGTAAAAGTTAAATCACGAGAGATGAACACACAGCGGAGATGAATGCGTACATCTGTTTAGAAGAGAGCAGTTCTGTTGCTACGGGAAACATAAGATTGTGTATTTGTAAATGATGATTAGCAGAGATCCGTATCATTTTCCTTTTCCTTTCCCAAAAAACAATAGGAAATGTGTAGTATTAAATGTATTCGATAGATGCAGGTGTTTAGCTTATAAATAACTTAACACATGGGGAGTAAACCGTACAGGAATACAATACAGATACCTTTACGATGGACAGAAAATGTGTTCTAAAACAATTAACAAATACAATCAAATTTCACTAAAAGTTCATCCATTCATTCGGCAATCTTTTATTCATTTTAATCTAGTGTCAGTGAAACCTAAACGCTTGGGGTAATATACTGCCGCTCCACGCGACTTAACGGGGTCACGAACTGGCTTTCTGAAAAGCAATAGGCTTGGTTTTTATGGGCGGGCAGCATTAATGACTTGGAAGTCAACACCCACTGCGGCTAACAGTTTTGCATAGTAAACTTTGGACTTTGCGTGAATCAGTGGGCTTGGTTCCAGAATTAGGTGTTGAACTTCTGTGGAGGTGGTGTTTAACCTACATGTATCTATAACTTCATAGAGAAACACGTTCGAAAAGACGTTTTAAGTTCGGAAACTTACAGGATATCCTTTTAGTACGATGACCTTTTATATATTTAAAGGTCAAGTAAAAGTTGAATTCTCAATTCAGCACCTTTTTAAGCTACTCTATATTGGCCAAAATGTTTGGACACTTTACTAGCCCACCCATAGATGTGATTTTTCCACATCTAGAATATCGTTGTATGTTGCAGCATTACAATTTCCCTTCACTGGAACTAAGAGACCCAATCGCTGTTCCAATATGATCATGTCCCTCTGTACAAAGCACCTGAGCTCAATGTAGACATGGTGTGTTATGGTTGGAGAGAAAGAACCCGTGTCCTGCACAGAGCCGTAACTTTAACCTCATTGAACATCGTAGGGATGGACTGGAACACTGACTGTATCTCAGACCTCCTCACCCAACATTAATGCCTAAACTCATTAACACTGTAGAAGCTAAATAAACAACTCTCCAAAGCCACGCTCTTAAATGTATTGGAAAGTATTTCCATTAGTGTGGCGGTTATTATAGGAGTATATGGATATGATGGTCAGGTGTCCTAATACTTTTGGCAATATAGGAGACAGGAGACTATCAACACAGAATTGCGATTTTAGCAGCCGTGGGACTTAAAAGCCTGTTGTTAAGCATGAAGTGAATTATAATTTTTTTTGATTGAACTGTTTTGAAGTAACAAAGAGAAAATCGAAACTAAATCTCATTGTTATTATTATTATGTGATTATTGTTTCAGTTATAATCAATATTTTCCCAGCTCACTCTGTCATTGTTAGCTGGAAAGTTGTGTCAGTAGTTTGTGTGCATGAATGATCTGATTGAGAGCAGTTCTGAACTCGATAGGTACAGCTGATGTTGACGACCTGTAAACGTTTAGCATGGTTTCAGTGCCTGCTTTTGATCCTGTTCCAAGCCAAATCCAGATGTTTGAAGCAATAAAACGCACACAACGAGAACTGCATTGCGTTAAGTTTACATTACTGTATTACTATATTTTACATAAGGGCAATATCCAGTGACAAACAGTCCTGTGATGGTTCTGAGTCTATTTTACGCAGGCGTATTTAAAAAAAAAAAAAAAAAAAAAGGCAACAAAAAACCCCAGTAAGTTATTGCTCTAGGCCCAGTTCCTTTCCTTCCTGTCCCACCTTTACGGCAATTTTTCTGTCTTTTTTTTTTTTTTTTTGCAAATATCTGACGTCAAGCAGCGTCACACTCTAAGGACAACTGATTTTAATAGGATTTAAAACCAAAGAAGGTTTGTCTTACAACCTTACAGCATCTGAAAAAGTCAGCTTTTTTGACTGCAGAATATCTTTTTTTAAATTTATTAGAAATTAGCTCTGCCTAAAAAAAAATCTATTTTGAAAACTGTCCGTTACGGCCTCACTCTTTCTTTCAATGTCCGTCACGCTTACAATCCTCATCCATCATAGTCATCTTTTGTCCTTCAGTACAACTCCATGAATTTACATATTCTCATTAGATACCTTACAGACAGACTTTTTTTTGTTGCCTCGTGGCTTGTTGGAATTTGCAGTCACTGGGACTGGGATGATTTTATAGTCTTACTTGACTGCATGCAGTTCTGCAGCCTCTAGTGAGTCTGACTAGTTTGTTTTTGATGGGTTAACGTGTACTGTAGTTACTCTGGTCCTACGTACAGATACAGACATAAATATAATATTCTATTAATACGTTTTCTGAAATTGAGATCTTTTGCAAATTTCTCTTGGCATTAAAGTGCATCACTCTGTTCCTGTTTATAAGAGGCTAAAGTATAAGATTGTTCTACTCCGTTGAAGACCTGAAGGCAAAACTGTTTTTTTTATTCCTGTGTTATTCATGAAAATGTTCATGATGTAGAAGTGAAAATGACACTGCAATGAATCTTGTATGCACTTTGTTTCATTATGAGGGGTAGGGAGGACAAGACGGTCAAGTGGGCATTGTTTCTGTCCTTCAGGGTTTCATCGTGAGCTCTGGTCACTGTTTCTCTGTGTTTATATGGGTTCCTCCTGGTTCTTTGGTTTTCTTCATCCCATTTAAGAACATTCTGGTAGGCAGATTATTTAGTAAATGTGTGTGCATGGTGTCCCATCTAAGTTGTCTCATCCTGTCTTTCATCCACGTTACCTGAAAGAAGGAATATACATGTTATCCCAGTTATTGTCATTGCTGATGCAGACTAATGGAGAATCTAATCATATCTCATTACACAATTTTCATTCTTGCTGCAAACCGTTTGTGCCACTCTACTGATGTTGGCCAATGAAGCTCTTGCCAAATTCATCAGCTGACAAGACAAAATGTTTTCATTTAAAAAAGATCGAGTATCTTATATGTTTAGTGTTCAAAGTCCCATTCCAAATCCATGCCCACTCTTCTTGAGTTGCTTCTACTTTGTGGTTATAAAACTTTATTACGCTTCTCAAAAAGTTTTACACTATATTTTGGAAGCACAAAATATTTGGCACTGATGTCTGACAAGGATTTAGTAGGGTAAGGTTCAGGACAACATTGGTAGACCATGTTTTTGTAGACGGTATATTGCCATGCTGGAACAGATTTGGCCCCAAGCGGAATCTGAAGGAAAATCTTAGTTACCGAATGCAAAGATATCTAATATAATGGTTTGCTTTTAATTTTGTGACAAAAGCTAGGGAGAAGACCTACATTTGGGCTTTATTGTGTTCACATACTTTACCAAAATGATGTTTTCACTGATACTAAGCTAAACCAACTTATTTAGTTATTTATTACTTACTTATACATATATAATATATTTGAGCCTTTTTAATACCAGGTCTACATGAGCACACGCTGATGAATTGATGTACTTAACGATAGAGTAGCCTAAATTATGAATATATGTGGAAGTGGTAGATCAGTGGTTAAGGTATTAGACGTATTGGACTGTTGATCCGAAGACCGTGGGTTCGATTCCCAACACCACCACTGCTGGGCCCCTGAGCAAGGCCCTTATCCCTCAACTGTTCAGTTGGTTAAATGTAAGTAAGGTGTCTGCTAAATGGCAGAAATACAAATGTAAATATAAGTGCAGTGACTGAACGCTTCCCAACATGCTCAGTGTTGTGCTGCATAGTGATTCATCTTTAACACATGTCTCTGTGGAACAACTGCATAATTCAGATAGATGACCAATTGAGTGAAATAAAAATAAAGAACCCAACATAGTGTCAAACCCTTCATAGGTTGTCGGCCTACTGCAAAAAGAGCGTCAGTCTACCAGTTTATGAAGGACGATTATGTATACTGTATATTAATCATATATTGTGCGTGTGTGTGTGTGTGTGTGTGTGTGTGTGTGTGTGTGTGTGTGTGTGTGTGTGTGTGTATATATGTATATATACATGCATACATGCATACATGCATACATACATGCGTATATGCCGGTGTATAAGTCGACTTTCTACACCCAAATATTAATATCAAAATGGGGGGGGTCGACTTATACACCG
>JAOUQX010000035.1:8053590-8073164 GCA_028566295.1 Liobagrus marginatus
TACACACACACACTGTGTATAGGTGCCTTACCCTAGTCAGGTTTGCAAGGAATTTGGAGCCTATCCCGTGGTGCCTAAGATCGAGGTGCACTTGCTGCATATATGGCCCCTACTGTATGAGGGATCATTTACATCTCAAAATGAAAAAGTTTATCTGAGTGCCTTAGTGGTGCAACAGAAAAGTATTTGCTCAGTTGCCTGGAACTCACAAGCTTAAATCCCCATGATGCCACAGCGATCTGTGCCCAGAAGACCAAGAATGCAAAAACAGCAGTGTTTCAGAAGTGTGAGCAGCTGTTGGTTAAGGGCCTTGCTCAGTGGCCCAGCAGTGCCAGCTCGGTGTTGCTGGGAACAAAACCCACGACCTTTCGATCAGCAGTCCAACAACTTAAACCGCTAAGCTACCACTCGCACCTTCAACTTTTCCTCCAAGTTCAAGAAGATGTGATTGGTGGCTTTAGCTGTCTTAGAAAAGGCACGTGTCAGTGAGTGGAAATTGGCCGAGACTAGCAACAAATCTTTAAAAATAAGTTCATTTGACTTTTAAAAAATGGGAGAAATATTGTTTATTTTTATTTTTATATTTGAAATACTGATTTGTTTGACATTAATTAGGCTCAATCATATAATAGCAGAAATGCCATTGTTTTTAATATTATTGCAATATCTTAACATCTTTTATTGTTTTAATTTGCATTCTGGTCAAGGTGAATGATTTTGTAGCTGTGTGGAAGTCAGTCAGTTAGAGCCTGCAGACTTTTTGTCCCCTGTACAATTGTCAACATTCTTTAGAGGGACAAATTCACATTGTTATTCACATATAATACAGTCTTGCTTTGGGATAAGTAATACATTTTGGTTTCTCCGACACCCCCTCTCATCACTGATGCACTGATGTGTCTCACTGTTGCCATGGCAGCAAATCTAAGAAGAGACCAATTTGCTGGTTGCATTAGAGTGAGATAGGAGTTTCACTAAATAAGGTGATTATAATGTGGACTAAAGTTTTGTAATTATCACCTTTCAACAAGGTGAGTGTTAAACGTAGTGCGACTGTGTGTGTACTTAAGCGGAACACGGAAACAGCGGGTTATTGTCTGAGCCCAGTAGCATTTACATGAGAGAAAATAGGGTATTAGAAGGCGAGTCTTGCTGAGACCTGAACAAATGTGTTTAATGTAAGTTCGTTCAGTGTAGTGACTGTGTATAAATTCATTAACATCTTTCTCAGATTGATGTTTGGATTGGCGCTTGTCTGTTGTAAGATGATTAGGATAAAGGGCTTTAGTGTCTTTATACAGCTTAAAAGATCATTTAATTCAAGCCGAATGTATTTACAATATGGATAAAATTAATTCAAGGAGCACTTTGGAGCACTTAAGATGAGTTTAAAATGCAACAGGCCTTTACATTGACAATGCAAATTCACCCTTTCTACAGAAACCATGTGGGCCTTGCGAGTGGCAAAGCTGGACAGCTCTGTTCTGGCTGTTGACAAACCTCCTTTCTGGGCTGGAAAAATGTAGACATTTTAGCCTACACATATGTATATACATATCGTTATGCGTCATAATGAAATTAATAAGATCTATTATGTCTCAGCTTCTTTTATGCATGTTTATTAATGATTTTGATTGAGTTGTCCACCGGTTACTAAGAGTTAAACCATTAGTTTCATGTATAGGCTGGACATATGGGTAATGTTTGGAAATATTATTATTTGTTAACTGCCTTAGCAAAAATCATGTTTTCTATGCACTGTATATCAAGCACTGTAATTAAAATCGGTCTACCTAAATAATACTAAAAGCTCGTTTTTTTGTTCGTCCTCACACGCTAAAGCTTTGATCGTGTTGATACTGACTCCCAAAATATCCATAATGTTCCTGCACCGCGGAACTGCACTTTTACGCTTTCGTTTTGGAGAAAAAGTAGATCTTAGACCTTCCTAGTCATTAGAATGGATGCAAAACAAAAAGCATACATTAACATCATTGGGTCCTTCAGCAAGACCCTTAACCTCAGTTTCTCCGGGGGTGCCGCTCGTCCTGGCTGACCCTGCGCTCTCAACCCAGCCTTCAAATTCGCTGTGTATGTGATAAATAAGATTTGAATTTGAATACAGTGTATACTAAAAATCTCCGGGTGTGGTTTTCTAGTAAACTGCATTGAAATAAAAAATATACATATTTAATCATTCAAAATATATAAATGAAAACATGTAAGTTTATATGTGTTTATAATTAGTATTGTCAAAGACTTATCATTTTGATTCATTTTGTGATCAGTGTTTTCAGTAGTGTTCTTTAGAATAGCCCTGCTGTTCTCACGGATGTCCTTCTGATATCTGAGTTTAGATGGAGTTCTTTTGGTCGACCCAGAATACCTTAAAGACAGAAAAGGTGAGTGAAGTGTTGATGACCATTAAAAGAATTCACATCCGTTAGCGCAGGGGTGTTTAATCTTATACAAAAAGCGTGCAGGATTTAATTTCAGTTCAGCACGAACCACCATGATTCCACCTCTTTAAATCAGTGGATTTGGACTTTCAGTAGACTCGGGTGTGTTTTGGTTGGTTGGAAGTAAAACCTGCACCTACCCCGGCCCTTTCTGGATAATACTGGACACCCTGAATTTTCCTAAAACCTCTCCCATGACCATGTCTAAATTTGTATTTTAAATTTGTCTTTTAAACTTGTTTCCTCTTCTCCACTTCCTGGTCAGTGTTTGTGACGCTGACGTGTGCTTTTCGCTATGGCCGAGAGGATTTGGACGTGTTGGGCTTGTCCTTCAGAAAGGACCTTTACATCTCCACCTTCCAGGCTTTTCCTCCACTGCCTGAGGAGCACAAACCACTCAGCCGCCTGCAGGAGCGCCTGCTCAAAAAGCTCGGCCAGCACGCACACCCTTTCAACTTCACTGTACTTAACAGTTCCTTTCATCTAACATATAAACACGATCTATAACTGCTTCTTGGATTGTTACAATTGTCCAATACTATCAAAGTACTATATTACTAACATATATTATAGAAAGCATATAGATAGTAAACAATTAAATAAGCGTGGGTATGAAATTGATATCTCATTTATAGAAAATCTTGCAGTTGATATTGCTGTCAGAGCCGTTGTTATAGAAAATCAATTAACAGCATCCAACCAATCAGATTAAAGAACTAACCAGTAATTGTATAATTCACAACGTCTTTGACTAAAGGCCAAATAATACTGTGACTCACATTAGTGTATTGATGGCCCACGTTATGTTTTTGAATAATCAGCTTTTCCATTCATTTATTGGAATTAGGAAATCTGTGGTAATTGCTTATATGTTACGGCAGGAGGGGAAAGCGCTTGAATGGCCCCTATTCTTTAATTAAACTGTTTTCCGGGGAGGAAAATTTGTTTTTGGTGTCGTGTGTGTGCGCACACTGTCGAGTGTTTAATCTGTCTGCTGTTTTAATTTAGATTCCTCAGAATCTTCCTTGCTCAGTCACTTTACAGCCAGGCCCAGAGGACACAGGAAAGGTAAAGACACACAAACACATGCCCATACGCTATCAAACAGGCATTTTGACCTTGCACTTTTGTCACTACTAATATATCCCCACATGTCCGCCCTCAGGCATGCGGTGTAGACTTTGAGATCAGAGCTTTCTGTGCCAAATCTGTGGATGAGAAGATTCACAAGAGGTGCCACACTTTATCTCCATACTCATGTTCTTGTTGAGGTCATTCCAGCGTCTGTTCAGTTTGTTGCTGCTTTGTGTATGTGGGCGTCAGTGTACATATAAGCGGTGGTGTAACTTGTTTGGTTCGATTTCTGATTTCTTATTTCTTGATTGTGGAGCTCTGCTCATGTTTGTGTGCCGGTGTAGAAACTCTGTGCGGCTGGTGATCCGCAAGGTGCAGTATGCTCCGGAGAAGCCAGGACCACAGCCTATGGTGGAGACTACACGCAGCTTTCTCATGTCTGACCGCTCACTCCACTTGGAGGCTTCCCTGGACAAAGAGGTGTATAGACACACATGCAAACACACTCCCTCATGCACACGGCAACCATTGGTTTACAGAGTTTCCCTGGATGCTTTACATATGCATTGGATGGATTTTCCCCTTCTGTTCAGGAGCACGAGTAGTCGCACCCATGCAAACGAATATATTTTGAGTCAAAGGCTATGTGGTGCTGTTCTATAAATGGTATCCCACACTGGTGTATGAATACAATACATTCTACGAGGTGGCAAAAAATGGCCAGGTCGGAATATAAATTTTATAGTAACATTTTATTAAAGAATTCAACATTATGAAAGGAAAATAATGAAAACTTGATCATGGGACATTGTTTGGGTCGATAGCTTTAATGCTAGTTAGGGTGAAGGTTGCATTCAGAATACATTTTATACTCTGCACATATACACCATATTTCTATATACCGTAATTATTTATTCTGGTTAGATATGAACTGCATTTCAGTAGCTCTGTCCTGTACTCTGCATGATGACAAAGTTGTCTTATCTAATGATGGAAAAAGTTTCAGTACATGTTAAAATAGCCTCTTTCATTAATAAACAGCCCTTTGTATATTATTTGCTTTCCGTAACTTTGCCTAAGCTTCTTTCTCACTTTTTATTTGTATTATCGCTCAGCTGTACTACCATGGAGAACCCATCAGCGTCAATGTCCACGTCACCAACAACTCCACCAAAACTGTCAAACGAATTAAAATCTCAGGTAAAACGGCATGGAAACCAGATCTTCGTCTCGAAACTGTATATTGTGTAGCTCATACACTGTTTTACAGAGCCTATCTTTCTTGCTTTGTGTCTCCAATCTTTTCTCCATACTCCCAGTTCCTCTGTATCCCCCAAACAACTGGAATGTTGTTTCTGTTCGAAAAAGGCCTTAGGTTAATAATTCTGTGTGTTAAAACAGAAACATCTGTTAGTCGGCGTGTTATTGAGGATGTTATTGATTTCCCCAAGTACATGGATAATGTTTGCTTTCATTATTGTTGGTACTGACACAGCATTTTAGATAAGTCTGTTTGTCAGCTTCAGCGGTAATGGACATCTCTAAGCATTCAGGTGATTTTAGCAGATAGAGATTTTGATAAAATAAGTTATTATATGGCTGTACAAATGCACTGCTGTTTATGTATAGAGTATATGATCTTTTTATGGACTTGAGTAACTTTTGCCCGTCTGCATATGTGCACGTGTGTATGCGTAACCCTGATGTGTGTCCCTGCTCTTTCCCTACAGTGCGACAGTATGCCGATATCTGTCTGTTCAGTACTGCGCAATACAAATGCCCTGTGGCTCAGGTAGAAGCCGAGTGAGTACCACTTCCCTTCTTTTCATCTCTCATCCTTCTCTTTTCACTTTTACTCTTTCATGATGTGTTTCCTGACCTCACTTTGTTTGGCTCATCTGGTCGTCTTTTTTATTTCTTTCATTTTCTCATTCTATTTTATGCTTTGTGAATGAGGGTGTTTTTAACATTTGTGTACACCACTCAGGAATTCAGAGCTCTCGTACATCGGGTTCATTTTGAGACTTTGGTTCTCACAGACCATACCCAGCTTGCTATGATTGCTTTTGTGGTGCTGCTTCCGAAAGTCTAGTCATTATGATGTCACTGACCCAAAAACCCTGGAAACAAGTTCACTGTAGCGCTCTCCAAACAGCTTTCACTCGAAGGAAGATCCACAACAAACCACAGCCCTGTTGCTCCGGTATCATTTCTCCAAAGACCTGTGCCCTTTCCCCTTATGTTAAAAAACACCGCAGATTCTCTAGCAAAGCATGTTTCATTTATGTATGCACAGTTATCAACATTGGTTGTTATGGTAACCTCTAAGAACTGGTTAAGGTTAAATTAAGCTAGTTTGATACTGTATGATTTTTACCCTGCAACTGAACTTTAATAATTATATCTTAAACAAAAACTTAAGTCCTCATTGAAGATAAGGTTCACTGATATGATGCTTGTCTAAAATTCACCAATAGGGGTACAGAATAATTCATTCATTCATTCATTATCTAGCGCTTATCCTGTTCAGGGTCGTGGGGGCGCTGTAGTATCCCCTGTACAATCACCAGTTAATAGCAGGACTAACACTTAGAGAAACAGACACACAAGATCAAACCCAACGACCTGGACTACCATGGACTCGTTTTGAACAATGTTTCAGCCCTTTATTAACTACAGTAAGTCTGTAGAATTGTCCCCTCATTCTTCCCCCTGCGTAGTTATTTTGTATGTTTGAAGCGGCAGGATTCTATAAATAAATGTTTAAAACCCAAAACCGTTACTATTAGGCCGTAACAGCATCGAGTTCAAGCTGAAACAGAAATATTGAGTTTGAGAAATGTTGGGTTAATCCTGCTTTTTACACACTGGAGCAGTACAGTAAACAACTCTTCAGGCTTAATGGTTGGTTACATTTTCCTTGAGGTTTTAAGGTATCTGTGTTGAACTGATGAAAGCTTAACCACACATTTTTTTCTTAAGTTCCATTTCAAAGGATTCCACGGATATAAGAGAGCTTTGAGCCGATGATTAGTCTCTCTCTTGGCTTACTTACAGCATTATACTGTATTTATCTAATTAAATGTCATCTACTGTGTCCAATATCTGTGTTACTCCTCTTCAGTGATCAGGTGTCAGCCAGCTCCACGTTCTGTAAGGTTTATACACTCACCCCGACACTGACCAACAACCGAGAGAAAAGAGGTTTAGCACTGGACGGCAAACTCAAGCACGAGGACACCAACCTGGCCTCCAGTACTATGTGAGTATTTGTCATACATCATCATTCCTATGCGTTTCCCTCTCTCTCACACACACACACACACACACACACAAAATAAGCTTCGCCCTGGTTCACTGCTTTAACTTAGTCTGCTTTTGGACAGGGCAGTAAAGAGATTATTGTATTATAATACTGTAAGGTATTACTGTTCAATGCAGGTGGAAATGATCCAATGTTTAATTTGCAGTCATTAAATCAATATATATTTACCTCAGGCAAGCATTAAGGCTTATGTATTAAATATCTCATTGAATCTGTTTCAATTTCCAACAGACACTTACAGGTGTCACAGTTTTTGTCTGGCTGAATCCCAACTAGTATTTCAAACCACATAGGGTCTACACTGCCGTTATGTTATATACTCTGTAGTGAGTCAGAAGCTATTCATAAGTTAGCCTCACTGTATATTATTCATAAGAAAAGAAGTCAAAGTTCGTAAATCTACATGGTGTTTAGGCCTTGTGAGGGAAAACATTTCTATAAAATACATTCAACACAAACTCAAATAGTATGTACCGTAATATTAAAAGTTATTTCAGAGTCTCCTGCTTATGCAACCACATAACGAGACATTCCTCTTGGCTCTCTTTGTTGCTGTATTGAATCGAAATTTTAGGCTTGCCACGATGTTTTGTGCATTCGTTTAGAATCTTTTAGAAAGAATCACAGTGCTGCGTTTTGCTTTGTTTACAGTGTAAAGGATCAATCCAATAAAGAGGTCCTGGGTATACTGGTGTCCTACAGAGTGAAAATTAAACTGGTTGTTTCTCGTGGAGGGTAAGCACATGATGCATACACACATGCACACGTGAGAATAATTACATAAAGCACAGAAAGGCTGGTAATTAAATGATTATCTAAGAAGACATTCAGTAGCTTTAGAACAGAGTTGTGTTGGGAACATACTGTAAGATGGTAGGCAGCTGAATTTCGGATAGGTGTTGCCTATCGCTTAGATCCTGGCTGAAAGCAGTAGACAAAATGCTTTTCTGCAGTTTTAAGCAAACTTTATGCGCTGTAGTGTGACCTGTTGTGCTTTCTGAAATGCTTTCCTGCTCACCTCAGCTGCAAAGAGTGTTTCGTTGAATTGCGAAACACTTCTTGTTCACTTGACAAACCTTCTCGCCAACAAAACATACAGACAGACATTAGTTTCATTTTAATGTCCGAGGTGAACACAGCCTGAATTGTTAGATTTGTATCTGGATATCTGCACAAACACAGATTTACAGGTGTACTATATCCATACAACTACACTAAATACAGTATGTATACAAGGAATTTACTAAACCGTTTCCTTTCTCTGTGCAGTGATGTGGCAGTAGAGCTTCCCTTTGTGCTGATGAACCCTAAGCCCTCCGAGCAGCCCGGCTCAAGACCACAGTCAAGTATGTACACTAGCTGAGCCACTTGCACACATTTGCCATCCAAGTCCCCATCTGGTGTTTAATCCATGCAGTGAATATCTCTTATAAGTAATATTTTGGCCTGCATTTTTATTCTATTTGTTCTCCTAAGACATGTTGTAATGAATGCCTTGTCCTCACAGCTGTCCCAGAGACAGACGCTCCTGTAGACGCCAACTTGATCGAGTTTGAGACAAAGTGAGTCTAATGTTTGCTTGTAGGTGTGTGTGTGTGTGAGAAGCCATGACGAAAGCTGTTTATTACTGACCTCTCTTGTGCCTCCGCAGTAACTTCTCTCAGGATGACGACTTTGTCTTTGAGGACTTTGCTCGGCTGAGGCTGAAGGGAATGAAGGATGAAGAGGATGACCACTTCTGCTAACCCTGTGTAGAACGAGGGAGCTGGATTAAAGGGGCTCTTAGTGTCAGTACTACTACGCCACCATTCCACTGCGCCAATCTAAAAGAGCGCCACGCTGAGCACCTTGTCTCTGCTCTTTTTAAGTTTGTCTTTTTCCTGTCTCCCTGTAGTTGTCTTTGTTTTGTTTTTTTTGTTTTTTTTTTCGTGTGCATTAGACAGGTGAACCCTAATTAGAACAGGTCAGGAATATCGGTCATATAACGTCATTGAACAGAGGATCCATTTATTCAGGGGTGTCTTTTTATCTACATTGACACCCCCCCTTTCCATTCTGTTAACTGAGAGGGCATTACTAGCTTTGTTATACTGTAATAAGATATATAAAAGTTACTTCGGTGTAGAGTATGACCGAACATAAAGCTTGAATTTTTTTTTTCTTTATCAAACGCCATATAGACCACCAAGAGACTTTTACATTGGATGTTCTAGGATATTATTTTATAGTTATGTCAAACATGCACATATCACAACATATATGTAAAGAATGACTGTACAGTGTACAGTGCTTAAGCAATCATCAGCACAATGAGCCGAACCACAGAAGGCTTCATCATAGCCATCGGTTCTGCCACCTGTGTGTGTGCGTGCGTGTGTGGATTGTGTGTTTTGAATACGCACAGCGTGATAGTGAAACCTCCTTCTGAGGTTACATACAGCACAGTTAGCTCCTCACTTAAAGCTGCTGTGTGCTTGAACTTTTCTAGTTGTAATATGGCCAAAATTAAGCACCCAGTTAAACTTGTTCAACAACTGAAACACTGTCAGGTGTCATTTGCTTTCCTGTTTCCATATTCTTTTAGTGACAATGTTTCTATATAATCTCAGCCCAGTAAAGAGTGCCAGATTTAGATATTTTTAAGCATTTCATTTAGGTTTTATATTTATCTACAAAGTAAAAGGTCTTTTTGTTATTTCCATAAGGAGGCCGTGTCTGTAAAGATGAACTGTATTTCCAAGCTAGCTTCTACTCCACCTCCTGTCTAAAGCTCTGCTGTGTGTGTGTTTTATGCAGCAAAGCATCATTCTCTGTCTCCTCTGTTAAACTGTTTATATCCACCTGTGACCTGCTATTACCCAGCACCTGCTATTGATTGACCTTTTATATATAACTTACACTATTATTATTGTCTGTTATATTCTTTTTAGTTGGAAATGTTTTTCACTAACCACATGACCACTGCTTACGAATCTTATTAACCACACAGCTGCTTTGCCCGTCAAATCTTTTCTTTTTTTAGGGAACCTGTGAGACTACTGAGATGACCACTTGATATTCTGTTCGTATGTTCACTTGGTGAAAATTATAAAATTGCTTTTTTCCCTTTTTTTTTGGTTAAAGTTTTATTCCAAAACTTGTTTTTCTATGAAAAGCTTCCATCATCGTTAAACTAACCAGAAATTCCGTCCTATATGCTCAATCAGTTGTTTTTGTGTGTGCGCCTGTGTGTGTGTGTGTGTGTGTGTGTGTGTGTGCGGACAGCGGGTAATGTTAAACCCTGTGCCCTGACTGACAAGAGGCATGGACTTGTGGTTTTGCCTCCGGACTAGTTCACATTATTTTGTGAATTTTTCATTCTTTAGTTTGCGCAACACCGTTTATGTACATAAGTGCACGTGTAATTTACCTACAACTGTAATGGTTTCACTGTTTGTTTGTTTTTCTACACTTTAGTTAATACATACAACTTCCATAGCTAGGAACCTATTCTATTTAACCTCATTTTGAAAATAACATTCAGGACTTGCTATTTAACAGTTGTAACAGGAAATTGGTGCTGTAAAGAATAAAAGGAACAGAACGATTGAGATCTGGAGAAAAAAGCTGGTTTACCAGACCCCGAGTGAAAATCTAGGGCTTCATAATTTCTTTGTAGATTTCAAGAACTGTTCAAGAATATAAGGAAATAAGCTCCAGGGTAACAAGAGCACACTGTATGTCACACAATGTTATTTATAATCTCCGAAGGAGTTTTAAATATGCCATGAAAAACAAATGATTGAATGATTTGATTTTATGTGAGGATGTCTGCATATGTGTCAACTTGTTGATTGTCTGCTGTCAAATTTTTTTCTTTTTTCAAAGGCTTTTTTTTTTGTGTAGCATTTTTTGTTTATGAAATGGCAGGGAGAATATTTATCAGATGGTCGGAAAAAAAAACTTGGCGTTATGTGAATGCTTTGCTAGAAGGCAGTGCATGCATTCAAGAACTTTTGAGAACATTATTATTGTGATAGCTAGCTCTCTCAGACCATCGTCATTTAAAACAGCTTTTTTTTTTTTTGGTTTGTTTTGATATCCAAACAGAGCCTCATACGTCTGTGAACCAGTCGAGTGTATAAAAGAAATATTATATTGTATATCTTCCCTTGGATTCTGTAGGATTTGTCTAAGGAACGCGCACGCAGATGTCAGTTTGTAGACTATATTGTTCCATGTCCCCTTTTTTGTATTGATTTTATGCTACTTTTACGCCTCACTACTACTAAAATTGATATTCTAAAAAAATATATATATACATGCTACCTGGTAATTTAATTCACAGTAAATAAAGATGAAATATATTAATATGAATTTCAAGATACTATGAGCAATATGTTATTTTAGTCAATAAAATTACATTAAAAATCACTGAAAAAAATGTAAAAGTTGAAAAAAGGTGAAAACATTGGGAAATATATGTCGCTTCTTTATTTTGTACGCCGTTTTAGAAAATAAAGAAAGGAAGATATTCAGTGTGTTGTCCGTTTTTGTTCCTTGTGCGTGTGTGCAAGAAAGACGTCTGTGGCTCCAGTTATTACAGCACATTTTAATAGAATGTTTAATAACTCCGCGTTTTTTAAACGATTTACATCAGACTTTACTGGCTTGCTGATGGGAAATGTAAACAAAATAAATTGCAAATGTCGTTTATATATCGTGTGTTTTGAATAACTTTAAATTAGAACATCGAGAATATTATGATAACTGACGTCGTGTTGCTTGTAAATTCTTTTCAACAGTTAATGAAACGTCAGTGTATGAAGTAAGCGAAGTGAAAATAAATCTTTATAAGATATGATCAAGTAAACTTTATAAGTGCACTACATAGCGCATACGTTTAGCTTGTGTATATAGTGTTTATACAAACGCTATTTGGGATTTGACGAACGAGCTTCTAAGAGCCGTTTCTTTGTAGCGAACGGGGAGAGCCGACTCTCGTCGGGGAGAGCCGAATCTTCAGCCGCTCCTACTCAGCGGGGGCGGGTCTTTATTTTGATGGCCGTACCATACAGCCATCTACTGCACTACATATCCGAGATATAGCATAATAGTGGTATAAACATATAGTACCACTATTATGCACTACATATGCGAGAACATACCATTATGTAAATGAAGGAAAGGGGGCAGACGCTCCAAAGACAGCTAGTGTAGTGGTACAGCCCAGATACACATGGCGACATAGGAAGGCTGGCATTAAAGACTTTTATCTAAAGTATCGTAATGTAAAGTTATTTATTTAACTTGTTTGCTGTAGTTATGTGTTGATTTCATGGTTTGAAATGTTAAGAATAGTAGCTGTATTTTTTGTAACGAAAAAATGCATAGAAATAGAGCTTTTATGAAATCACTGAATTAAAACAATTGCTTACCAAAACACAAGCCATTCATAATTGCTAAATTAGGCTCCAAAGAGTGATACTCGAGTGATAATAAATGAAGAGCCATTTGGGTGCCGTAAGAGCCGACTCTTCTAACGGAGCCGAGGCAAAAGAGACGAATTTTTTAAAAGAACCGGAATTCCCACCACTAATGCACCGTTGACACTTCGCGTCGCGTACTATTTACGTCATCCTCTTCGAGACTCCTTTGTCGCGTAACATTGACGTAATTTAGGGGCGGCAAGATGGCTACTGCGGCTTGGCTGCATGGCCCCAAGAATATGCGGCTCACTGAGGGTTTGGTGTCCGCGCTGAAAGAAGACCGACCCGAATATTTACCTGCACTTTTAGCGGATTATCGGGAGCATGGTGTGGTCGGGACGCAGGTGAGGCAATGCTAGCTCTGTTTTAGCTCGCACTTGCTACCGGAGCGCTCCATCTGTGGGAGGGGGAGGAGGAGGAGGAGGATGCCGCCGCCGTCGTCGTCGTCGTCTTTGTGTTTTCGCTTACATCTCATTTATAAATGTTGTGTAGTTGCAGTAATAAAATACATTGTTTACATAGGAGATACAATGATGTTGATATTTTCTATCACGTAAATGCGTCCCTGGTGGATGAGACTTTGACGATTTCTGCACACGTTCCCAGTCCTGCATTTGAGGCACCACCAGTCCTTCACGGTGTAGTGTTCAAGTTCAAAGTTTATTTGTCACATGTACATCATACATAGTACAAAATACAGTGAAATGCTTTGACGACTGACCGAAAGTTTACTGTAAATAGGGGAGAGAGTGAAAGAGTGTACAGGGGGGTTGGTTGCATATAAATAATATCTACAATAAGTACAGTAATTATAAATGTACATCTATATACAATATGTATATGACAATAATATAATATATACAGTGTACATATACGTTCTGTGCAATTTTGTGCATGTGTGTGCAAAAGAGAGTCCAGAGAGAGTCCTGTGCAGATGTGTGTGCAAAACAAGTCCCAGGAGAAAAAAAAGCAAGAAGAAAAAAAAAAGGAGAGTCCTGTTGTGTGTATGTGTTATGTGATGGAGTTCTGGTTGAGGGCCCGGATAGCTTGCGGAAAGAAACTCCTCCTCATCCTCTTTGTGTTCGCTTTTAAGTGGCGTAAACGCTTCCCCGACCGTAACAGAGAGAACAGTCCGTTGTTGGGGTGGTTGAGGTCTTTCCTAATCCTTCTGGCCCTGGTTAAGCAGCGTTTGTTATAGATGTAGTGCAGGTCAGGATGTTCAGTGCGGATGGAACGTTCGGCCGATTGGATTCTTCCTGCTCGGTTACACTCACTAATTCACTGAGCTTGATGGAGCAGGAAAAACATTAAATCTAGGAGAATATGGTTGTACAAGAGTGCTTGTGTCGTGTAATGTAATGTTTCCTAATCCCTGCTGTCTCATGTTTACACTGTCTCTCTGTGCTGCAGAACTGTGGGACAGTAGGGGGACTTGTGGGCATCAGCAACTCACGCCTTGGCTCCAGCAAAACAAGGTGAGCACTCAAACGCTTCTGGGTCACTCAAACCTTTTGCAGTAGCTTTCAATACAATATCAGCTGAGGGGGAAAAAAACATTCTCCTGTTCAGTTTATGCTTCTTCGTTCGTTGTAAACTGAAAAACAAGGAATCGTGTGGAACATGTGCAACTTCCAACTAATCAAAACAGCAAAGCGTTTTGCCTTATCCTTATCCAGCGGTTAAGGGTTAAGGGCCTTACTCAGGGGCCCAGCAGTGGCAGCCTTGTGATGGTGCGATCTTCCAGTTATCTGAACAACACCCTAAACAATGAGCTAACACGTCCCACCAGTTTTTCACTAAAAATACACTCTACCTATTCCTAACTGTACTGTACCTTTTTGATTAATCATTCTAGATACAGCGCCCGTCCAAAAAAAAGGTCACAAATGCAACAAAATTTTTTGAACCGGCTTTAGCTTTGTTTACGGCACGCCGTGGCATCGTTTTGATAAGCTTCTGCAATGTCCCAACATTTATTCCCGTCCAGAGCTACATTCATTTTTCGGCCAGATCTTGTATTGATGACTGGAGAGTCGGTTCGCTGCACAAAGTCTTATCAAGCACGTCCCAAAAATTCTCAATGGGATTAAGGTCTGGACACTCTGGTGGCTATTGTGTGAAAATGATGTCTCATGCTCCCTGAACTACTCTGACCGTTTAAGCTTGATGAAATCTGGTATATTCAGTAATATT
Source organism: Liobagrus marginatus (assembly GCA_028566295.1). NCBI lineage: Eukaryota > Metazoa > Chordata > Actinopteri > Siluriformes > Amblycipitidae > Liobagrus > Liobagrus marginatus. The sequence continues at coordinate 8,068,110 of JAOUQX010000035.1, forward strand.
TATAAGTACATATAAAAGGTTGGTTTATGAGCGTGCAGAATGCTTTAAAAAGGATTTGGATATCTAATCAGAATGCATTGTATGCTTCAGGTTTGAGGGTCTGTGCCTGTTGTCTATGCTGGTGAAAGACAGCTCAAGTGAGGTGTTCCTGCAGCACTGTGTCTCATGGCTCCGCTCTCTTCAGCAGATCATCCAGGTGAGAAACTTTACAATTCTTGTAGCAGGACATGCAGCGGTGTTGCCCCCAAAAGTTATTCGAGGATAGTTTGAAATCAATTTTCCGTTATTAATGTATGCCATTACTATTCCTAGAATTGTACATTCGGCAAGGTGTCCCTTTTGGGTCCCAACTAAAAAAGGTTTTTCACACATGGACAAAACAAAATTGTGCAAATAAACATTTGTCTGGTTCAGTTGTCTTTATGGTCTCAAAAGCCACATTGTGCTAATTTAATGTCCATCCTTCAGTCATACGTTTATTGATCGTTGAGTTTTGCATTGAAATGCTACTTAAATATTCTCTCTATATATTACTTGTTGTTATGGTTAGAAAATGTAAGATATAAATGATTCAGTTGCTTTTATTGTCATCACTATAACTCCCATTTACAATAGACTGGATTCTGACTGGCTCGCTTCTTATTCATGATTGTGCAGTGAACTGGAACTGAGTGTAAACACTAAGCTGTTGTTTAGTAAACTCAATGCTGTGTCTGAATTAATTGGCAATTTTTTTTATCTACTTTTATTTAGAACTTTTTTTTTTTTCTCCAATATTCAGAAGTCTCAATGATGTTCGATTTGTTCTGTCCCTCTTTCTGTTCTCATCTCTTCCTTGGGAACACACATGCGCTTGCACACAAACCCAGTCGCAAGCCCCTCTGCCATCTGTGCAGTTGGCAGTGAGCGTGCTCCAGGACGTGCTGCAGTACTCGTCTCAGCTGCCCGAGCTGGCCAGAGAAGTGGGTCTTAACTCCATCCTGGGCATTCTCACATCTCTACTGGGCCTTAAGTCTGAGGTGAGTCTGCTTTCTTTGTAAGATTGTGACAAAAAGACAGGGATATATAAAGTAGTATGAACAGTTAATAAGAAGTGATCTATTAAAAAACTGTTTTGCAGCTTTAGGCTTGGTTGAAAGTTGTTAGTTGTGTATTCACATTTAGATGAGTATACAAAGCATACTGAATAATAATCAGAATACTTGCTGGAGGGTTGTTGTAGCATATGGAAGAGGTCAGTCAATAAAACATCCACTTTTGCCTGTATGTCCTGCCAGTCTCTGACCGTTAGTGTTCTAGTATCTCACTGGCTTCATGCAGTGGATTATAATAATGTTAGCCATTTAGTCAATATTTCAACCCTGTGTAGAAAAGATTGTTTGCATGAACATTTTATGCTATTAGGGTTTTACCTCTATAGCTTTCCGTCACCTTTTTCTGTTAAGTACTGTGGTTCAAATTTCTTTTGGACTGGCTCGACACAATAAAAGGTAAAACAAAGAAGGAAACATAAACAGAGCTGCAGTTCATACACTTGTGCAGCCTCTATATTTAATGTGTTTTTTCGTAGTGCCAACTGGCTGCCATGGATGGTATGATGGCATGTATGACCTATTACCCTCGGGCATGTGGATCGCTAAAGGTGAGGGGTGGTGTTACTCGCATTTATTAATACATCAGTGTTAATACAACACCTGTAAGTTTTGTTTCCTGTAACCATTTATATGCGCAGGAAAAGCTGGGGGTTTATTTCCTATCTAAGATGGACTCTGACAACTCTAAAGTGCAGGATGTAAGTGAAATGTTGTCAACTTGTTTCCTGATTTTCTTTTTTCTTATTGCCGTTATTACATCACATAATTCAGCAACGTACATTTGTGTTTCTAGGTGGCTTGTAAGTGTTACGGGCAGCTACCTTGCCTGGGAGGTGTGCTTGAGCGTGGAGGAGGAGGGCGCCGGGCTGAGGGATGGACCAGTCAGGTGCACTGTCTCCTGGCATCAGCTAATAGCATCCTGGGACAGTTATACCAGGGTATAGAAACAGGTGAGACAGACGGAATACGTTTGTCTGTTTGACCTTATTTATAAAAATGTTGTTCCCTGAAGAATGAACAACTAGTGTATTATACTGTACTAACTCGGGTAGTCGACTCCTGTACACCGTTTGGTTTACTTACTGTATTATTGTGAAGTCGCCATATTGTGCTGCAGTTCTTTTTTTTTCTATGCGTTAATTCTGTTTTTTTTTTTATATTTGTTTTGCATTTAATCTGGTATTTATTACATTTATGTCTCCAACCAACTCTGCTAGTTTTTGAAATAAAAACTATAAAACCATGGAAAAACCAAAAATAGCCATTTTGTTATATTTTTATTGAGATTTATTTTTTTCAACCAGTATTGCAATTTCTTATGCAAAATTTTTCTTTTAAGTTTCCTATCTTTTGTATTCAACAAACAAGAACAATAAATGACCAACACAATATTTGATAGATTAAACATAAACTGTTCTTTCCTGTAGGACATACCTACAGCATATGTTAGGATTAACTGATCTGAATTACATTTTCCTAGAACTACTTCAATCACAGTAGTATATTGACTGAACTGTTGAAATATCAGTCTTGCAAACATGAGTATTAAATAACACCAGTGTAACAAATCGCAAACAGTAGTGCAGATTGCAGTAATATAAAAACAAATCTGTCGCTTTACCACTCAGAAACCTGTCCTATTGACCAGTCAGTGCTGTAAAGTATTTGATGGTAGTTTGAGAGAGTTTCACTTGATTACTTGACTAGCTTCATTGATTTCGTTTCTCTCTTTTAAATATACTTCGGTCTTTTGCTTTTTAGAAGCAATCATACAGTATGAGGGTCCAGGAGTAGAGCTGCCCTTTCCTCCTCTGGACGACGTTGATCCGCTGTTGATTCTTCAGCTACGCCATCGCTACAGAGCAGTGTGTCTTGCTCTTAAACATACACTCAGGTTTGTGTGTGTGTGTGTGTGTGTGTGTGTGTAATCTGCAGTCAGGTGCCTAGAAAAATACCCTGAGTATCCTAGCTATGAATAATTTGGTCACTGTTTAATTTCATTTTCTGGATAATTGAATAATTATACATTAAATATAGTGCATTAAGAACTACAATAAAATTGTGTTGTCAAAACCAAATTGCTGGACTTATAGCTGTGAACATTTTTCCTTTTGATCGTAGTGTTGATCCATCCACCTCAGTGCGTCTTCCCATTCAGCCGGTCCTTAATCTGGTGTGCCGTGCCCTGGCTGTTAGCATTAAGAACATTGTAAGTTTTAAATATCCATTCTTGCAAATGTGCCAGACAGAATTAAAGCCCTAATAGCAACATAACATTGATTATGTTTATGATTTATGTAGATGTGTGTGTATATATGCATGTATGTGGTTTTTATATATATGCAGTATATTTAAAAGAAAACACTCAAAAAAAGATTTATGGCAAAATCCATCATTTAGTATATATGTATAATGTTAAAGGCTTTTACAGCACGCATATTATGTATTTTTTTTTTGGCTACATGGCACCGTTAGGGTGTCTTTCCAAATATTTTCGACTTAAAAAAGATCGAAAGAACACGGATTGATATTTGTAAAGAGGATGTTTTCAAAGGGGCAGTGGTGGCTCATACAATTAAGGTGCCAAGTTGTTGACCAGAAGATCATGGTTTAAACCCCACTGCTGCCACTGTTGGGCCCTTGAGCAAGGTCCTCAACCCCCAACTGCTCAGTTGGATAACAGAAAATGTAAGTCGCTCTGACAAACGTCTGCTAAATGCCAGAAATGTTTAAAAAAAAAAAAACAACAACATAATTTTCTACTTTTTTAATTGTGTTGTCTTGCACTATAGCTAGTGTTTACTGTGTGACAGTACAAAAGTTATAGTTTATTAAGTTACAGCTCACTTCGTATTTAAATTCAGTTAAAAACTAAGTTTTCAAAGTATTTTTTAAGGAACTGACGCGCATAATTCACAGCGCTGCAAATTATTGTGTAATGCTGGGACATGTTCTTATTGCTTTGCTTGTGTTTGCACGTTTCTCAGAGCGTCTCAAGTGAAGGGTGCTTGAAGCTGCTGGTTTTGCCATCTATACATTGTGACTCGTTGGAGGTGCTCTCTGCTCTAATTAAAGCGTGGGTAAACACAAACCAGTTAATAAACACATCCCTTTGCTTAAGCATTTAGTCAACAAACAATTTTAATTCATAGTGATGCATACAGTGTATGATCCAGTGAATAGGGGGTTTACACTTCAGACTTGTGTGTTTCAGTGTGGGTGCTGGACTGGTGCAGTATTGTAATGTGATATCCAGGCTTTTCTCCCAGGCACTCTGTGCATGGACGCCCCCGCCAGAGGCCAGTCTTGGACAGCAAAGAGCATACAGGTAGCCGATACAGTGAAATGAAGTGCTGGAAACATTAGCATGACAATGAAAATGACGTTTAGCGCGTCTTCCGTGCATGAGCGTTATCCTCATAGACTCTCCTCTTGTTTACAGTGCTGTACGTGTCGCTCTGTATCACACACTAGAACTGTGGGTGCGTGTGGGCAGGGCCTCTTCCTTGGTGCTGCAGGGAAGTGCCTCCCATTCAGAACTGCTCTTTGCTCATCTCATTGGTGACATTACACCAGGAAGCGAGGCTGTTAAAGTGAGTCAAAAGCACATTGTTGTTCCTTTTAAATGTAATTTATTATGGCATACAGGAAGCTTCAGAATCATAAGATTATTTGAATTATTTGATTACAGTTTGTCATGTGGCCTAGGGATGGGCATTTCAAGCAAAAAAATAGTCAAAGATCGTTGGGTATTAGTCGATTATTATTCAGAAATCGCACCCCTCCCCCTCATGCACGCATATATAAACTACCCACCCATTAACAGAGAGAGGGAGAGATCAATCACGCTTTCAATCTGTATGCTAATAATCCGTAACTGTTATACCAAGTGTAACATCCTCCACGTCTGCTACACGCAGAGGGGCGTGGCCCCTGCCGGAGGCCCCTGCCCCCCCCCCCC
>JAOUQX010000035.1:8081023-8105328 GCA_028566295.1 Liobagrus marginatus
GCAAAAGGCTCGCGTCGGATCGCAAGGCGCGATCCAATAAATGGTCGAGATCCATTCGCAGGTAAAGAAAGCATTGTTTTCTTTTTTTCTTTCATAAACTTTTTTTTAACTTCAACGTTACAACGAGTGAGACACGTGATGCACTGAGGCGTTCACTGTGACGTTCGCCGCGCCAACTAGCGGTGGGAGATCTGAAGCTGGCTCGTAACCCGAATTTTAGCTCGCAACTCAAAGCAAAAAAAATCGTCCAAGAGACGACTCGTATCTCAAAAAACTCGTTAGTTGGGACACTCGTAAGTCAAGGCCCCACTGTATAGCTAAGTAACATTTAGCTGCATAATGAAGAAAGCACGAAAAAGAGGAAATAGAAAGTATTTGTACTTTTATTTCATATATACATAGAATTGTTGAAAACGAGTGTTAAAATGTAACCTACAGCCTTTACACTGAAGAGTAAACACCATGACTCACATAAGCAACTTAAACGAGATCTAAACAACTACTAGCATAACAATATTGTGTTAAGGTCGATCACATAGCAGTTCAGAAAGCTCCTCTGAAGAAAAGTGGCTGCCAAAGGCAAATGATAATGGAAAATGTGTAAATGTATATAATTAATTTTTACTGTGCTTTTTATACTGGAACTGCGTAAATGATATTGTGTAAAAAAAATAAAAATAAAATAAAAAAAAAGTAGCCATGTCTGAGTATACGCTATGTGGTTGATAGTTTGTGGACACCTAACCACTATGCATATATGACCCTTTCTCATACTGTTGCCACAGAGATGAAAACACAGAATTGTCCAGAATGTCTTATTATTAATACCCTTTCACCAAAACTAAGGAGAACCCAAACCTGTTCTAGCATGATAATGTCTCCGAGCAAAAAAATCAGTTAAATGCTGATATTTTGCAATGGTATGAAGAAATTTGAGTGCCCTGAATAGGACCCTTAGGTCAACTGAACAGGACACCTTTGGAATGAAGTACACACCAGACTTACTCACTTGACATCGGTACCTTGGCTCACTAATGCTCAATCCAAACTCTAGTAGAAAGCCTATGTATTATCTCCATATGTATCATCATGGTCCTGAAGAAGTGTTGTTTCGTTTCACTATGTACTACCTCAGCTATAGATGGTTCAAATGACAATAAATAATTCTTGACTTTTTGACTATATAACTGAAGTAGTAACTGCATCTGAACTGTCGAACTAGCACTTGTCACTTACTGTTTTCACATACTTTTGGCTATGCACTGTATATAAGTTAGTAAGGTCACACTATGGTAATGGAATGTCTACTGTCCATTTGCTTAGAAGTAGAATGTAAAGCCATTTACATGATTATCATGAGTAAGTGGACAGAGGGTGGGGTTAGGGGGTTGACATTGTAGATTTTATAACACACGACAAAATGTGCTCACCCTGCTGTAGGGTGTAACCAGACCGAGAGAAAGAGGAGGGCTGAAACGAGCGACTTGAGAGGAGAGTAAAAGTGGACGACAGCTCAGAATGTAGAAGTCAGATTGTTAGATAGCTGTGCACTGATACTAACCTAGAAAAAACATACAAAGTGCACAAAAGCCAGAAGAAAGGAAGCGCTGGAGTCAGGCTACAGTGAACAGCAAGTCTCACCAACAAGGCTATTAGGTAAATATTTATTCCAGAGTTTTACTAAGCTTTGACTTATTAAGTTATCTACACATTCAATATTAGTTGCAATAGGACTTTTCTACTTTCAATATAAGTTGCAAATATAACTTTACTCATTGTAGGATGCCGTTTTACACTAGTTTACATAGCGCAACTGCCACTGAAGGCATAAAACTATATGGATGTTACAAGCCTGTCTAATAACCCTGAGCTATTTTGCATGTGTAGATTAACGTAGATGATATACAAGGAAATGTGGTGGTGAGTGAATAGCACATTACAGAACAGTACAGTGTTCACATCTCATCATATGAATCCTTTCCTATTTTATTTTTCCTTGTTAATTTATTACTAGCTAGATTCAGTATATATACTCTAAAAATGGTGTTAAAATGTTGGAAGAGCAAAAATATATATGCTGAACTAATGTTCTTTCTTGGGCTTGTAAGACTGTATATTAAATCCACAAAAATATATTTGATGAACATCAAATGAATTGATTTTCAAATCCAGTTGACATTTAGAATGGCAAATGTTGACTGGACTAATAAATGCAAGTCCAGTCAATATTTGATAAAGGTTTTAAGGCCAACACTATTTTACACACAATATATTTTATTAAAATAAATTAATTATAGTTTTTTGCTTGTGCTTTTGAACTGAACAGTTAGAAACATTTGATGAGATATCAAAGAACATTTGCTACATAATATGCATTTTGGATGTGTTTATGACCGTATCTGCACTATGGAGATGATCCTACAACACTTTGATATAAATATTTAATATAATATCTAATTAATGTTGAATTTAATCTGCCTTATTTAAAAAAATAAATAAATAAATAAATACGTAGTAAAAATAACAATCCCACACACTACCAATCATGATAAAGATAGAAATGTATTAATACAAGCAACATTTCGGTCCTTTAATTAATACATTTCTATATTTTGCATTATTGGTAGTGTGCGGGATTGCTATTTTTTATTACGTATTTGACAGTGTTGTTAGATTTGTTTTCCTACGTACCTATCGTTTTCTCAGCAATGCTGGGTTTGTATAGATTGCATATAAATAAATACATAGAAGAGTTCGTTTGATTTCGCGGAAGGATCTGGATTACGCGTTTTACTTCGCGAAAGGTTCTGGAATAAACGTTTGGCTTCGCGGAATGATCGTTACAGCTACAGACTTCGCGGGTTTCACCAGAAAGCATGAAACGGCAGCTGTTTTTTTTAAAGTTCACGCGTCAGGTAAGAAATGTGTCTATAAAAACGTACAACATATGTAATGTTCTTTGTGTGTATGTTTGTGCAAGTTGTATGTTCGAGCGAAATAGGGCCATTTACGTTACGTCAAATTCCCTCGTCACTGAATAAATGTTCATTTTAGACTGTTTACAACACATTAAGTATAACATGTTCAACATATTCGATGTTTTTGTCTTAGTATTTATCTATCAGCGTTTTGTCATTTATGTCCGAGGTGAATGGGAGTTATTTACGTTAATGTAATATTTTACCTTAAGTAATAAAGCATGTCATATTAAAAACTACACTACTAATATATTTTGGATTTAATTACATTTAATTTTATTTCTCATGTTCAGTACAGCGTACAATATTGTTTTTTTCCGTAACGTGAACACAACTTTTCTCTCATGTAGCCGTTAGCTGGTTTGTATACTGTAGGAGCAACTGACATATATGAACGTGTAATGTTAAGCCAATTACTATTATACCCCGTTGGGGTAATGTGTTAAACGTGGTTTATTTTCGTGGTCAAACTTTTCCAATTGTCCCGTGAAAAACGACATAAGCACGAATACAGCTCGGATAAAATGGCAACTCGTTTTTAAGCGGACATTATTCGAAAACGCAAGAGAACGCCATTTCGCCAGATTATTATCTAAGGGCGTGTCTCAATCAGCTCCCTAGGCCAGGGTGTTCCAATGTTTTTTGAGCCATGGCACATATTTTGCATTGTAAAAGTCACAAAGCACACCACAAAACAAAAATGTCACAAAAAGCATATTTATTGAAATATAATGAAAATCTAGTCTCAATTTACTCAATTTATTTACCCCAGCATGAATCCTGGGCCTGTTTAGTTGAACACGCAGCTGATATTCTTGCAGGATATCTGACCTTTTTTACCAGCCTTGCCAATCAGGTGAAATTGGATAAACTTCCACGGCACACCTGATGATTTCTCATGGCACACTTATGTGTGCAGTAGTTGGGAAACACTGCCCTAGGCCATGCTCATCATGAATTCTTTCCTCTCTTCTTTAAAGCGGACAGGTGAAGGGCTGTCAGAAATCAGATAAAAACCTAAACAAGCCTTAAAACCGAATATTGCAAAACTATTCCAGGGGAACAGCCTACAAAGTTAAAAATCAGAAAATGTAGTTTATTATAAAAAACAAGTTCAATATCAAATATTTACATATTAAAAACTGATTGACACTGAAAAATAATAATTCAACAATTCACCTCATTTTCACCTATGAGTTGTATTTATATTAATCAATTGAGGGCACAGAATTTCTTGTATATGGAGGTTCATTTTATTTAAAGTTTATTAAAAAATTGTGGAAGGTGCTGAGCCTTAAGGCAAAGCACTCAATTCACTGGTCGCTCCATGTTCCTACCCTCCCCGATGGTCATGATATTTTGGGTCATGCCTGAAAAAACTAGATCCCGGATTAAAGAGGCCAAAATGAGTTTTCTCCATATGGTGTCTGGGCACAACCTTATAGATAGGGTGAGGCGCTCGGCCATCAGGGATGAGCTCGGAGTAGAGCTGCTGCTCCTTTATATTGAGAGGAGCCAATTGAGCTGACTCGGGCATCTGCAACAGATGCCTCCCTGGGGAGGAATTCTGGGCATGTCCCAAACATGGAAGACCCAGAACACGCTGGAGGGACTATGTCTCTCAGATGGCCTGGGAATTTCTTGATATTTCTGAAATCTGTGGGGAGAAGGAAGTCTGGACATCTTTGCTTAGACAACTTCCCCCGCAACCCGGTCCCGAGTAAACGGTAGATGATGGATGGATGGATGGATAAACAAATAATTGTGAACCCCAAGAATCGGTTAGAATCGAATCGTGAAATTCGTTCAAAATATTCCCTTCCTTAATAATTTTACAAACAAGCATAGAATGCAGAGAAATTTTCAAGCCATTTCCTTCAGGTGTACTGTTGGAAAAATAATGATATGGGCGGAATCAGGAGTACATAGTATAGGAGAAAATAATATTAATTATGAAATGTCTAATATAACTATTAAATTATAGTATAGAGTAGCACTAAAAAAAAGGTGAGTGAATATGAGGTAGAAATCAGGGAAGACAATGAGAGTGTGTTACCAAACTTTATGTAGCAAACGAGATACGCTGATATGATGAATAGGCATGAGAAATAAACACGCTGGGGACACAGTGGTACAAAAATGATTCACTAAGAAACACAGATGCATTGAAATTGATACAAAATAATTTTATTAAACAACAGCTTAGTCAATCTGGATGACATCAGGCGATACAGGAGAAGTTGGATGATAGTCGTACTCATAATCTGAAGAGCTGGAGCTCTCTAAGAGAGTTGGAATGTTAGATGATGTGGCCTTGGAGCTGCGTGTGGATGTAGCAGGATGAACATTAGAATATTTACTTTTAAGTACAGGCCGTCCGGGTAGGAGGTGAGGACAGATTGGCCTCCAGAGTGCGAATAGATTGAGTTGAATATGGGAAAATGTTTTTTGTTTTTCTTTTTGGGGCCGGGAGAGGTTCAGCAATTGTCTGAACAAGACTCGTATCTCCCCTGCCACAGACGTCATCTGTGAGTCCCACAGTCTCCTAATATACCCCCTGCGGGAATTAAACAAATAAGGTCCAGAGAGAAAGAGAGATCAGAAAACATTAGAAGGCATTTTATATCACTAAGTATAGTCTATCATATATCTGCAATCTGAACTTCAAACGTAGATGAATGATTAAACACTGCGTGAACAGAGTTCAGTTAACATTATTCTATGAAAAAGAATCATTAAGAGAAGCAAATGAGTGTAAAATAATATATGGACATTTTCACTTAGGGGTGTACTCACTTTTGTTGTCAGCGGTTTAGATATTAATGGCTGTGTGTTGAGTTGTTTTGAGGGGACAGCAAATTTACACTGTTATACAAACTGTACACTCACTACTTTACATTGTTGTTAAGTGTCATTTCTTCAGTGTTGTCACATGAAAAGATATAATAAAATATTTTTTAAAATGTGAGAGGGGTACTCACTTTTGTGAGATACTGTATATATTATCTACAGATAACTGTAACCACAAACACAAAAATACTTTAGAGTTAGTTGAAATAGTATAAAGTGCACAAAATATATAAACGAGAACGCAAAATACTTGCACATTGCCAGCAGAGTCTGGGAGAAGAAGTCCAGAAAACATAAAATATCCACAACATTACCTTGCAAGTTGGCAGACCAACTGTGAAGAGCAATATAGAGGGTCCAGAACAAAAACACATACATACAGCAAGAGTTAAAAATAAATAAATAAATAAATAAATAAATAAATAAGGCGAAAGTTTGGGTCTATTGGAAAAATCTATTGGGCAAGGATGATTGCCTTCTGAGAGCTCTTTTGAATATTTTCTGACTGCAATAAATGGAGGTTTTTGCTCTTCTCATCCAAGACTCAAGAATCTTTTTTTTTTTTCTTTTCTAAAAGTTAAGTTTATTATATATATATATATATGTGTGTGTGTGTGTGTAAGTTGCTTTTGGAAAATAGTTAAAGTAAAAACAGTGGGATTTGGCAAAACACAAACCACTTCTGCAAATATGTTCTGAGTTCCAGCAGTATACTTTAGAATACAGTGTAAAAAAATCACAAATTTATGTAAATAATTAATTTTACTAAATTTTAAAAGCATCTCTTTTTTTTTAGATAAATAGTTCTTTTCTTTCTCCAACAGGGTGTGACCAAGATATTCGTTGATGCTTTGTCGACACTGCAAGTTCTCTTCTCCAAATCAGTCAGCACCACTTAGGCACTAACAGCTGAAACACTGGCACATGAGCAGTATACTCCATTGCATTTATATCGACTACATACGTAGTTTCAATACTAAAGGTACATTAAACACTCATCTAACAAGATCTCGCTCCCAAACAAAACCAAAACACTTTGCTCCATTCAACTGTAACATTTGTGACCTCTGTGAGATGACATCCTTTTTTTCTTTATTTTTTTAAAGCTATATTTTTGGGCTTTTTTGCCTTTATGGATAGGACAGATGTGAAACGATGTGGAAGAGAGAATGGAGAAGGGGTCAGGAAATGAGCAAATCAGCGGAATCAAACCCAGGTCGCCCGCAGGGCATTAGCGATGATTATACGTCGACACCGCCGATGAGAAGACGTACTTTAGTCACCTTACAAGTCATCTAAAAAACCACGAGTCTATACCATGCACTTTTATAAACTACGTTTGAAACAAATGTTTTATCAATTTTCAAAACGATAGAAAAAGGTACCTGGAAACCAAAGAGATTGATTATCCTTCATGAATTTCCTATCAGGTTTTTTAATTGGTTTTCCAATGATACTTGGACATACTTGGACTTGGACAACCCTAATGTAAGGTGCACAATAGTAAATATTGATATAAATAAAAAAAAATATCCCATATTTAAAAACATGACATTTGAAGAAGCTATGTTTATTTATTTATTTTTTCATAAATAAAATCCCATATTAAAATACTCGAGGGAACCAAATCTTGGTGAATAATGTAGCTCTAATGCCAAATAATGTTCAGTTACTTTTTCATGTTTGTTAATGTTTTTAAATACTTTTGATGAAATAGTTACCTTCTTACTGTTAGGCAGGAGTGCTAACTACTCTGTCGCCCTCTGGAAAATATATTCTTTAATATTCAATAAAGAGACACAGAGGCTCGGAACGACATAAGGGTTAAACTCCCCCTTGATGCTCTTATCAATAGAACTTCAACCAATCATGGATCTTTAAAAGTTAAAGGTTTTGCACTATATGTCTAACAGTTACACATGCTTCTGTGGTATTTAATTAAAAAAAAAAAGTTTTATATGCATTTTTCTATTGTATTGAAAATGTAATGTTTTAATGGCAAATGTTATAAATGCAGATTATACCATAAAGGCTAATGTGTTTTCATTTGTGTTTATTTGATAGACTAGTTATTGTTACCCTAACTAAAATGTAGTAACTAGTTCCACAGCAATTTCTAGTAATGATTAACACATTTTATAAATGATAACATCCTGATTAAAACATTTTAGTTGAATTAACTATAAAATGAGTTGAGCTAACGCAGTCAAGTTTTAGCCAACTAAGAAATATTAATTCAAGTAACAATTTGTAGAGAGAAATTAAATAAGTTACTAAATAATAATTAGTTGAAACCACTTGAAATGTTTACATCGTATGAGGCTGTGTGCCTCATTGTGTTCTTACTCTAGCTTGGCTTGAGTGTGAGCTGATTTAGATTTGAGCTATACTAACTATAAGCTGTGATTCTTTGTGTATTATTAAGTGTACCTAATTACCTAATATTTTTAGACCCTCATCATCGTGTGTTTTAGAAAGAAAAACACTGTGCCGAGTGTCGAAAAAATGTAAGGACATTTTTTTAAATGCTTGAAAGAATATTCTTTTAAGCATTTCAACATTTTCCATTGAATCTGTACGAATGTAGACAGGCATCAACGAATATATATATATTGCAATATAATCATGAAATTTTGCAAGAGTTGATGTGAACTGTGTGCACAGATGGAGTATAAAGTGACTGTGGCTACGGGCAACTTCGAGTACTCAGGTACTAATAACTATGTGTATGTAACGCTGGCGGGGGAGAATGGAGAGAGTGCGAAAACGCTACTGGACAAACCAGGCCTGGATCTGTGTAGAAGTGCGGTGAGTAGGAGTGGAGAAGTCTGAAAAGAGAATGTATTTTTGTTTTCTTATCATATACTTTGATTTAGTAATGTACCATTGAAGATACAACCCACGTATCTAACTGATTAATGTGAACTGTCTGGACACAGCATATCTTTCACTTTTTGTCCAACTGCATTATACATTATTTATTTTGAATAAGCACTGCTTCTCAATAGTATACATAAATATTATTTCCTCTCAATTTTATCTACTAAAGGTTGATGACTACATAGTCCGGAGCTCATCTCATCTGGGTCGTGTTATCCTGGTACGTTTGGAGAAGCAGAAGTACTTTGTAGAAGATAACTGGTTTTGCAATTATGTGAAAGTCACCCACCCAGGAGGGGAAATCACGCAGACCTTCCCCTGCTACCGCTGGTTGGTGGGGGATATTAAAGTAGAGGTCCGTGATGGTACAGGTCAGTCCTATGCCCCATGTAAAAGGATTTTACTCTACTATAATTCAAGCTCCTGATTCCTAAGGGTGGATTCTTTTTTTCTACAGCTAAAAAGCTGTGTGATGAGATTCTGCCCCAGGAGTTGGCTCATAGAAAGGCACAGTTGCAAGAGAGACAGAAAACCTTTCGGTGAGTTTGTTCCAGAATTAGAAGTATTATGAAATTGTGCCTAGGTTTACAACTTCTGATTTTACTTGACTGTAGTCAAATATATGTTTTAAACAATATAAAATCCATAAATTATTTTGCTGAATTGTTTTTGGAAGCTGGGGAGTCAGATTGTCAGGGCAGTGCTCTAACCTTGCATTCCTGCACCAATACAATTTACAATTGTAAATAATACAATTTACTAATACAATTATAGCACAAAGCAGTGTGCCCAGTGGCGATCTGTCAAGTCATTGCTCTAGGGGTAATCCAGCGATCATCATTTGCATTGGCCCCAGAAGCTTTTCAAATCTAAATCTTCTTTTGTTAATAAAGTTATTATTTTACTAGTGATCTATTCTGATAGCTCTTTGGTCTGGATTTCAGTGCAATATTAACCACAGGTATGACTCAGCACTCAGGCCTAGACAGAAATGTTGGAGGATGGAGATGCTTGCATAGGCCTCAGAATGTGAAATACCTCTGCTATTACTAGTCCATACATTTACGTACATGAAACGAAAGCCGGTTGTCTCAAGCAGTCTCCTTCTACTGGGAGATGTTCTTTCCTTGCCATTATAGACAAGAAAATATTGAAATATTAAATATTTTACATGTCATGAAGTTTTTTACTTTTCACATTTACGTAAAGACAGAATTCTTAAATTTTCACAATTATGAAAAATACTGGTAGTTTTTTTATAGGTCTTAATGAAATGCATGATTTATTGTACAGCCTTTGTTTGTTTTTTGTGTGATGTATTATTTTAGTTGGTATGTCTGGGCTCCTGGAATTCCCAAATGCATAGACGCCAAATCAGAGGCAGACCTACCTCAGGATGTTCGTTTTGCCAATGAGAAGCGTAGTGACTTTGAAAGATCACTTCAATTTGCGTGAGCAATGGGATTTTTTCCATTACATTTTGATTGAAGTTACTATATCAAAACAGTATTCATTCTACACATCTCAACCTCACATCCATACAGCATCACAGTAACATGTACCTTTAAGCAGAGTACATATGTCTGTACATTTTATTACCCTCAGGCTTTTGGAGTTGTCTCTAAAGAAGCTGGTCATCTGGTTTGGGAGGTCATGGAAAGATCTGGATGATTTTAAACAAATATTCTGGAAATTGCGAAGTCCCATTGCTGGTGTAGTAGCTGTGATCTTTTTGTTTCCCTGTTACAAGTGATCTCTAAACAATCTCATCGTAGAATATTTGCTAAATAATTTTAATTAACTTGTGTAATAATATTATGCACAATAATACTGACTAATTGTTAAATATGTTACAAATGTCATCAGAATACATTATGGAACATTGGAAGGAGGACTGGTTTTTCGGCCACCAGTTCCTGAATGGGTCAAATCCACGAATGATCCAAAGGTGCAATAAACTGCCCTCTAACTTCCCAGTCACTGGAGACATGGTCCAGGCTTTTTTAAACCCCAACACCACACTAAATAAAGAGCTCACGGTGAGTGCATAATTTCTGCATTGATGCCACACAAACTTAAGAATTAATATTCATCTTCAGTATCACCCTGAATCCACCAGTCCATAACAGGACACCATGCCACACTTAGGGGTGTTGTTATGGACTGATGCACCGGTTCACAAATCACGATTGTTGTAAATAGAAGCAGCTATCATACGACTACCTGCAGCACCAGCAGGCCCATATAGAGATCAGAAGAAATCCTATTCTGATTTTAAAAAGCCCTTTTCTCACGCAATGAGCAAATCCTGCACTTCCTCAAGATCGAGGTTCATACAAATCAGTAAATAATCATAAAGTAGCTCATTTTCACTACCTGGTACCCACTTACATAATCTCTGTCAAAATACAACAAATGTAAATACACAAACAGAATTATATGTAGGTGTTCTAAAGAATTAAAAGAAAATCCTGCATTAAGTAATGATTTTACAAGGATCATTGGGTTGAGTTTAGCACAAATCCCACCGTAATGAAATGGCTTTCATTACCAGACAGCAAAATAAGTCATAATCCCTCGATTTACCAGACCAGTAGTCAATACATCTGACCTTGTACCTTAAATGCTATATTAATCTTCATCATTTTTTAAAAGGCTGGGAATATATACCTTGTTGACCATGCTATATTGGATGGCATTCCTGAGAATGTAATCAGAGGGAAGAAGCAATATATTGCAGCTCCTTTGTGTCTACTATATGAACATCCAGACAAGGGCCTCATTCCCTTAGCAATACAGGTAATGTTTCACCAACGCAACATGTATGTATACCTGAAAAGGTTAATTTCTTTCGCATTTTTTCCCATTATTTACTTTTTTTTTTTTTTTTAGCTTGAACAGAATCCTCATAAGGGCACACCCATCTTCCTCCCTAACGATCCACCTCTGACCTGGTTAATGGCAAAAATGTGGGTCCGTCATGCTGAATTCCAGGTCTTCCAGGTGCTGTCTCACCTGCTGCGAACTCACCTTATAGTGGAGGTGTTCTGTGTGGCTACACTGCGTCACCTCCCTTCAGTCCACCCTATAAACAAGGTTAGTGGGAAAGTAGGGATAAGCTTTCTTTAGGGCCAAAATAGTCAGGTTTATGAGCAAGTCTCTCCCTCTCTCTGCTTTAGCTGCTCACTCCGCATCTAAAGTACACTCTGGAAATAAATTGCCGTGGACGCACACAACTCATCTCTCAGGATGGAATCTTCAAAAGGGTGCGCTACAGCCAATTGCTAATACTTAGTACACAGTCAAGAAATGAGCAATATAATATGGGATGTCCGAAAGTCTAGGAACCAAGAAGAGAAAACTTCATTTTATATTTATTTATTTTACATGCTCTACACATTTTCTCTTAGCATACTGTGCCCAACATATTTGGATTGATAACTCTGGACAGCCTGTGAATTAGTAATGGATAAGCAGACATACTTTCCCTGTAGGTGGTGTCCACAGGGGGTGATGGGCTGTTGGTGTTGTCTCAAAGAGAGTATAGTGTCCTGACCTATCGCTCTCTCCAACCCCGCTGTGACTTCATAGACCGCGGTGTAACAAAACTCAATAAATACTACTACAAAGAGCACAGTCTGATGATTTGGGACGCCATTGAGAAGTAAGAGCCCAAACATAATAAAGTGCTCCAGAAACACTGTCACTGAAATGAAGTTCAACCATATTCAGTGTTCCGTTTGCTTGATTCTGGAGACAAAACAGGTATTGACTGCTCATCTTTCCTTTTCACCTGCAGGTTTGTTTCCAGCATAGTGTCTCTATATTATGCAAGTGACAGTGACGTGATGCACGATTCAGAACTACAGGCATGGATTAAGGATGTGGTTGAAGAAGGCTTTGTAAATCTTCCTTACTTTGGTTAGTTGCCTTAGCAAAAAAAGTAATACTTTTATCATGTCAATAACTGGTGCAGCAGTGGCTCCATGCTGAAGGGTCGGGGGTAATAATAATTGAAAAAAAATGTATTGAATTAGCAAACAATTTATGAAAAACACAGTTATCCAAACGACTGCAAATGCCAAGCATTGCAACAGCACAATGCAGCAGTTGTGTTTTACACGCTTTTCAATATTTATAACGCTTTTTAATATGCTTTTCATATAATTGGTATGTGGGATACAGGGCTGCAAAATGAACTAAAGAATAAACAGGAGCTGATTACACTTTTGAGTGTGGTCATCTTTACCAGCTCTTCACAACATGCAGCAACCAACAATGGACAGGTAAGTGAGGCATCATTGTTGTATTGTTTACTGAAATTAGAACCACTATTAAGCAGTACTGCATTTCTTAGCCTTAGAGGGATTTTTCAAAACCCACAATTTTGCATAATTATTGTATTCATACACCACAGTGTTATGCTACTACAGTATCCAGTCACACCACAAACACAATCAAAACAGCCCATGAAAGAGTCTTAGAAAGAAGATCTTCCAGTATTTAAACTCCTATAGCACTCGTTCCAACTGTGTACTGCTAAAAAAAAAAAAAAAAAAAAAAGAAAGGCAAGAAAGCAAGCATCAATAATTTAGACCATTACATTTCCATTTGTGTCCCCATTTAACAGTGCATTTCTTAATAATACTTCTTTTATTATTTAAATGGACCTAGTATTTTCTTCCCCCCTCTATATACTAGTTTGACTTTTGTTCATGGGTACCCAACACGCCTTGTACCATGCGCCAGCCTCCACCCACAGACAAGACCGATGTCAATATGGAGTTAATCATGAACACACTCCCGGATATAAGCCAGTCATGTGTAGAGATGGCAATCACATGGCATTTAGGAAGAGCTCAGCCAGACGCAGTGAGTCAACACTTCCATGAAACACTTCAAGGGGCCTTCTCTTGTTTCAACTAGATGAAATTATAAAGTAGGCTCAAAACGCAAAGCAAAAATAAAGAACAGGATGTTGACTATGGGATTGTAAATATGTAGAAATATTTAGAAGTAAATATGAGAAAGTGATTGAATGCAGCTTAAACTGATTAAATTCCATAGATTATAGTTAAGCACTTTATGTCCTAGTAAAAAATATTGAAATTCTAATTTCTCCCTTTTATGCCCCCTGTCCTATCTATCATGCACAGATACCTCTAGGACAGTATGAGGAACAGTATTTCACTGAGCCAGCAGCCCAAAACATGATTGACAACTTCAGGCATGATCTGAGGGAAATTGAAGAGGAAATTCTGAAGCAGAATAACAATATTGAACCACCGTACCTCTATCTGTGTCCTAGCCGAATAGAAAACAGCATTACCATATAGACAGGTATAGAAATCTGTGTTAGATACCTTCTATAGACATTATAACAGGGATATTTTAGAAGCTTATAGAATGCTCAGAATGTATGCTCAGAATCAGTATTTCTGATTGATTTTGTATTTTTGTTGTACTGATTTTAAAGCAAACACTGGAAACGCTAACACATTTAATTACAAAGAAAAGATAGCCATAGATATTGGTTACTAAAGACATTACAGTTTTAATTTTGTTATTATAATGCGTTGTATGCAATTTTGTATCCAGTTCTTTATCAACCAAACCATGGCACACTGTTTTATTCTTAACAATTTAGAAAAAAATTCATGCATTTGGTCTAGCACGATGAGAAAATGTTTAAGGCATAATAATTACCAAGTACAACAATCCCCCATCAGTAAAATCAATTCTGCACAGAAGCTTTTCTATTAAAGATCTAAACCTGAGAATGCTTTACATAGAGCGAAGGCACAGTGAAAACACAACTTTTAACTCTGACTACAAATAAAATACTAACAGCAATTTCTTTCAGTAATATCGAAACACACGTGAGTTAATAAAATTCAGATATAAAGTACAGTAAGATTGTTTTTAAAGCGCTAGATTACTCCACCCAGCAGATGGTGCTAACGCACAAGATAGTCATTGCGCTTATTCAGTCGAACCTGAATAAAAGATACAAATCCAATCACCACATAGATTCCTGCAGCAATGAAGCAGTTGTAGCCAACTTGGTTGTAGGCAGCATATGTGTTCTGTAGTGGGTTCTGACTGTAAAGAAGAAACCAAATCACCTGTTTAGTACTATTTAGAAATTCAGGCTATTTATAATTTAGACAAGGAAATTCCTTTGAAACTGAAATTTAGGCCTCACTTTTCAACTCTACAGGCTATATACTCATGTAGAGACTATGTAGGATTATAACCGAGATTGTAGAATAAAATTAAATTAACGCTGCCTCATTTTAAATTAGACCTTAAAACAGCTACAAAAAAAAAAAAAATAAAGACTGCAATTTTAAACTGTGGTAGAATATTCCAGTAATATATTCGTGTTCTTTTATTTTCTTGCACAGTATTTTTACTGGCTTTAGTAAAGACAAAAAACTAATAAGACGTAGGTTACAATATGCCTCACTCTCATTTATGTTACTGAAGAAATCTACACTTTAATGAAGTGTAGTTGTTCCTGTTTCTGTGTGTGGATGTCCGGTTCTTCTCCGAAAACAATCCTAGCCAACAAAGTTTAATATGACTAATATTTGAATGTTTGGATGGCATTGCACTACAATAGTCTAAAATGCACCTATATAGAATGCCTAATAATTTAAGACATAGTTTTAAACAAGACTATAAGGAAAAATAAAAAAAAAGAATGCCGTATAGAAATGATAAATGGTAGTTATAAAACTTATTAATTTCATTTACAAATACAACAAAGTGAGGAGAAAACTTCTATTACTAACGTTACCTCTTAGAATAAGCACTGCTAATATTTTGTGCTGCAAATATTTATCTTTACTACAGAATAAAGAACAACACTTGCTATCTATAAGCAACAGATGCCTTTTACAAGTCGGTATCTAATAAGTAATACTTTTTACGGAACATTTGAGAAGAACTTACAGGTCTTGGTGGCCTTCCTCCTTTAAAGGCACATCCTCAATCAGCACAGCCGAATGAACGCTGAAGAAAATCCCCAGCATTGCCTAAAAGGAACCAGCAACAAGATTACGTTTGGGAAACACTGCCCTATACATTTCACTTTAGAACTATGTTAACAAACACATACAGGTATGGACTTGGAGAAGACTTCTACACTTCGGTCACATAAGATTATTTATTCATTACGTGTTGTGCTAAATTTTAACGCCCATCTAAATCACACAATACATCAACTAATCTTAAATAACGACTAGCGCCACATTACAGCTTTCAGTTTTTAAAATCACTCTTAACCGACTTATACATTTTCAGCGTTTTATAAAGTCTTGTATCATTATACCCAGCAAAAAGAAACATGCGCGAACAGAAAGTTACATTTCGTTAGAACAAGTAACGATAATACAGTATATTCTTACCAACATAATGACTCCCCATATGCTCAACACCAGCATACATGCTGCCATTTTCGGTCCACAAAAGATAAATGAAGCCATTGTTCAAGTTATTGTCAGTACAGTACGGCTAAAAGCAACTTTGTCATTTATAGTTTTCTTTAAACTTCCTACGCCTAAGACTGTCAACAGTCATCTGCACGGGTCAGCTGAGTTATCAATGACTTCCGGTCGGATTAAACAAAGTTTTCATAATAAAAGCGCTGTGTTTTTCGATTTAAAATGTCCTATTTATGCCAGCCCCTGTAGCTTGTTATTGCAATATTGTAAGTGTATGTAAACAATTGTAGTCTAAAAAATGTAAAAATACTTTGTGCAAAAAAGTATCATACAGTTCAGATTCCAAATAAAAACGTTATTTTAAGATTGAAAAGAAACAAAAAATAAATTTCGACACTTAGCATGGCGCTGCATCATACAATAAAATCTGACATCCGTTTGACTAAAACATTGCTGTTTACGTCCATTATATTTTAACCAGAGTATTTTTTAGTCTGAAGCCTTTAACTTGTATAGCACTCCCTAACAAATTAACAATTAAAACGTTTGCTAATAATTAAAAAACAAAAAAGAAATGTCCGCGTTTACTTGCCGCAAAATGTTTCATAAGGAGTCTTTAGTTTGAGAAAGTCAGACTTTACGTTATAATGAAATATATTAATGTTTTATTGATGTCTGTAATAGTTTTAATTGTGCACTGTAGCTTTCTCACGAATAGCATATCTGTGACTGTAAATCTCTTTCTGGTATACGAGAGGTGTTTATATGGTAGGCCATATAGTACAGCTTATTCAACGATTCGCTGCTGAGTCGATTCATCATACCTACCCTTTCGGGTGAGCCGAACTACAGCATTGGATTCATTTGATTCTCAAATCGCGGAGTGCTAAAATGTTCAGTCTACAAACACATATTCTACAGTGAATTGACTGATATTAGCAAGGCTGCTACAATTCATGTCAATAAGTCGTCCAAAAACAAAGAACCGGGACCCTCCCATAATTATTTGGGTGTAAAAAAATAAAAGGCATGCCCAGGCACGTAGATGTAACGCTTTCATTTCCAGTAGTTTTCCTTTCAACAAGTATCAGTAGAAGTAATAACATCGTAAGATCTTGCATGTTATAGTCCTGTTCAATAGCCATACATTCTAAAACGCTGAACTTCAGTTTTCGCTATGAGATTTTATATTCTCTGTGAATGTGTGAAATTGGACACCTTGTGATTCGGCTCGGTTCTTTCTCCTCCCCTCACTGAAACAAATCGTTGCGAAATTCCTTAAGTTTTGAAGCGCTCGTGAGGGACCCTTTTTCTGGTATGTTTGAAGGTCGCAGAAAGACTGTTTACTTACTTCATTTACAGAGACGCACTGGCTTTGTTAAATAAACAGTTTAACGTGAAAGGAGCATCGAAGAAACAAAACCTGGACTGAAAGTGTGAAAATAAATGCGAATGAAGATGGGAGGCGCGTAACGGGGACCAAAAAAGAGAAGTCAACTAACTTCGGGAAAGCTATGGAGAAACGTAGGCCTTTTTATCGACTAGTCTGAAAGCGCAAACATTCTTCACTTCCCCGTTAAAGCTTTACATAAGCCATACAGGTAGGTGACCTGACTTTTAAGTTTGTTTTTATAATCACTTAAACACAACTTGTCAGTTCTTCAGCGGTCGACGTGGCCGACCGAACCTTAGGCCTGTTTGGCTTTTTCTAAGGAATAACAAGAGTAGTCACAGATTTCCAGGTTGTATATTAGACATGTGTGTCAATTTAGCTTTTTGTTTCAGGTTGTAGTCATGGCTAATCTAGATAATGACTTCACATGTTAGTTTCACATCTCATAAGCATTGTTTGCTAACCTTTAATTGGTCTAAAGGTGGTTACAAATGTTTCCATGAAATCCATGTTTCTGAAAACACTGTTTATAAATGCGTCTCTAAAGTGTTCCAGACATGATGGATGGAGAGAAGGAGAAAGAAAGGGAAATGGGAGAGGAAAAGGAGAGTGATGAGACGGAGGAGGATGCTGAAGGAGCAGCCTTGCTGTGGCAAGAAGGCTCTTCTGATGATGACCTAGGACTACCCATCATGCACTGGGAGGCCCTGAGTCTGCGTATTGCCCAACTCGAGAAACAAGAAGAAGAACGAAGAGAAAAGAACATGGTTTGAGTTACAAAAAGCATTTAAAATTGAATGGCATATAGCATATTGGAATTTATATACTTACATAGTTTGAAATGACTACTAAAATTTCCAGTGTGGTGATGTAGTATAAATAATGATGCATCTCGGGACAGTTAAACGCAACCAGAGAAAAATGTCCCTCTTACGTGTACGTGAGCTCACCAATGACCACAATTGACTCATGTCGCTCTAAAGGACAAGGACGACTGTAATGCCATCCCTCCCACCTAATCATGTTCATATTTGCAATTTTACACTTCCACAACAGATGGCCATGTCATTGTCCGACCTGTGGTATCATAACAATATTTTAAAATCATTTTTATCCAAATATGAATTACTAGTAAGGCATAACCCTAAACAGCCTAGCAGTGTTAGTATTTGCATTACATCACAACTCTCTGGTCAACAGCGAAAAGAACTGTTACCCCAGATTTGTGTGATTTAGTAAAAGATATGAAAAATATCTACACATTATTGTATTGTACAGCTATTGATTGTAATATATAACTCATATGAAGCTAGTAACTAAATAAAGTGATACCTAAATATATTTTTTGCCTTTTTTTTTTTTTTTTTTTTTTTTTTTTTTAAGGACGCTGCCCAGTGGACAGAGAGTTGGCCAGAGTTATATAACCTTACCAGACATCAAGATACCTGTGATGAGGTGGATGATAGTCGCCTCACAGCCCTAACTTCACGGTACACACCAAATTGATTCTTTTTTTTTTATACTTTGCTGTTATATCTGAATCTAACTATTTTTTTCTGGTTATTTTAGTCTCCAGAGTCAGATGAACCTGCAACTCTGTTTCATCAACAACAGTGAAAGTGAAGAGGAGGAGGAGGTGGAGGAGAAAGAAGACAAGGAGAGAAAAGAGGTTTTCAGTGGCATTTAATTTTGGCTTGGAACAAATAAACATATCCAATGTTCGTCCTACATATAAAAGCAAAGAGTTACAACATTGTATTACTTACTTCACAGGTGAACAAAAGTTCTGGAAAACAGATGCAGCAGCCAAAGCAGCATTCCAGCCCTGCATCCTGCAGTAAAGCCAAGTCTGGTGGGTTTAAGAAAGAGGTGAAGGCTGCTCTTAGCATGCTGAGACACAAGCTGAGGTTGGAGCAAAAACAGGTATATCATCATACATCAAAAGCTTTTTTAACTCATCAAATGCATTATCACCATATTATAATAATCTTTATAGTATATAATCAAATTAGCCTAATGCATGGTTTTGAACACAGTATTAAACTTTTCGACTGTTCTTTTATAGACCAAATCCCCCAGTGATTCAGTTAAAGAGAGAACTCGTTATAATCACAGTGACTTGCAGAATTTCAGCTTAAAGGAGTTGAATGCACTGAAGACGACACTAAGCAAAGATATTCATAGTAAGATTTATTGTACCTAAGACAGTATTAAATCTCAATTCTCAAAAAAAAAAAAAGATTTCATGGTGTGTCTGACATGAGTTTAAAATGACCTTTTAAAGATTTAGCCCCGTATCTTTTATTTTGAAAATATGATGTAGATGTTAATGCATACTGAAATACTGTGTCTTGCACAATACTTTTTAATGCGACCCTGCACTGACATAAGTGCATAGTTTCTATTCATTTGAAACACAAGTTCTTATTTGTATAGTACATTATAAGATGGATGTTTGTGGACACGCTATTGTAACACTCATATGTGCTGGTTGGGCATTCTAGATTTAGAAAACCTACACTCTTCTTTGCCACTCAAATCTTAGCAAACCACACCTTTATGGTTCTTGCTTTGGGCACAGAGACATTTTCAGGATGTAAAACATTTGGGCCTCTCAGTTCAATTAAAATGGAAATTCTAATGATGTAATAACTGCATCAAGCTGGCAGCTTAGCTCATAGATACATACATACATACATGCATACATACATACCCCTCCCTCTTTTAATTGTGCATAGTACCATTCAGTTATTTTCAAATAATAACATTTACCTGTCAAACGTCTTATGATTATATTCAGTTTTCTATTTAAAAAAAATTAATTTATTGTTTATCTTTTTCAACTTTGTCAGTGCCAAATTAGGACCACATGGCTGCATGCATTATATTTTCAGATTTACCGTAATACTGTGCACAAGTTTCAGGGACCATAATTCCTTGCATACAAATTGTGGCTTAAATGTTTATTAACTTCTGCGTAATTTAGTCAGTAAAAATTTCATTTTTACGAACTTAACTCAAAAGTTACTTGAACAAATTGTATGTCAGTAAAAAAGTAACAGTCGCCAGCCAGTTTCTTAAACCGCACAAAGTTTACTGCTCTTTATTGTACATTTACATGCATATTCTTCGTGTGTGTGTGTGTGTGTGTGTGTGTAGACCTCAGCTCTGAATTAGTTGGCCGACTTCTCACAAGAGACCAACTAAGAACTGAGCAGGATGCCATGTTACTGGAGATACAGGATATGACGTCACTCTGACAGAAGAGGTCACTTCCATCAAAAGGACAAAACTGTTGCCTCAATAACCTGAGAACTTACAAACCTGGGAGATTTGTCTGGAAAAATGTACCCGTACTGTGAAAAATTCTTCACACCAGACGACTTAAATAGAGAAATTTAAGGACTTAATTGCACAGATTTGTTTCCATGTTTGCCTTTATTTTAGCTGCTTTGTAAGGTTTCTGTTAATATGTTCATATAAAGTGTTGTAAAGAATTGAAGTATGCTGTTATTGCTGTCTAGGACCAACCTTTTTCCAGATTTAGTTTTTAGCAAACCATTATGTTTTATTGCTCCAGCCCCCTTAGGTGTGACTTTTTTGTAATTGTAAATTTTGCATAGTAGCTGTTAGAGAATCAACACCTCCTAAAACATGCTCACTAAAGAGTACATAGTATTAGTCAATTGTCTTTGAATGAACATACATACATCTGGTAGCATTTGCGTGATCTGGTGTTACTTTTGGCCTGGTGTTATATTTTTTTCAGAATAAAGTTACAGTTTATTCTCAATATGTTATATATTGCTGGTGATGAGTATACTTTAGGTGAGTTAGGCCTTCTTACTGCTTTTATTTTAACAGAAGCCTAATATGTATGTGGAATAAGTTATTTTTTTGTCCTGCCTAGTCCAAGTTGATATCTTTAAAAGGACAGCTCAGCAGAAATCGAGGAAAGAGGATAGACGGGGGGAGGGACAGTTCGAAGAGGTGACGGGAGAGCATGAAGAAGGGAGGGATGCATAGAATGGTTTGCCATAGGTATGAATAAGAGTCATGGTTGTAGGAAAGCTGTGGCTTATGGTTCTAAAGTGATCTAGAGAAAAGCAACCGTTTTAGTTTTTTAGTTCCTCTATTTATCTGTGGCTTCTTAAATGATGGATGGACTATGAAAAAGAACTTTTTTGCTTACAGTTTTGATTGTCATTTGGGATTCTTTAAAAAAATTATTCACGTCTGCTGAAGCGGTAAGTTTTCTAGTTAGAGGTATTTATGTGCCACTCTGACACGACATATTCCTTATAGACTTTTTACTTTGGTGTAATCTGTGAAACTTTATTACTATTCAAACAAGGAGAGAATTACAAACTTTTATAGTTTTTTGTATTTTTCCCTGCTAATGTCTCGGTCCATATTAAGTCACAAATGGATGATTTATCATAACATGGTTGAGTAAATGTATCCCTCTGTTGACACAATGCTTTGTATGTTACTCAAGTGCTGAACTATGTCACCTTTTACCCTGTAGCTTCTCCGCTTAATGCTCAGTCTACAAGAAGGGAAGATAACCATTGTATAGTGGGTGAATAAACTTTAACGCGTTGTTAGATTTTGAAATGCACCTACTGAAG
The DNA here is from genome assembly GCA_028566295.1 of Liobagrus marginatus. Taxonomy (NCBI): domain Eukaryota; kingdom Metazoa; phylum Chordata; class Actinopteri; order Siluriformes; family Amblycipitidae; genus Liobagrus; species Liobagrus marginatus. The sequence goes on from JAOUQX010000035.1 coordinate 8,103,204, forward strand.
CAGACGGAAAGCAAAAAAATTTGTAAACTTTTGGTGGTAAAAAGAAGGAAAGTATCTGAATGGGGTAACAAGTGAGGGTAAGAAAGGGAGACGGATGATGGAACACCGGGGAAACGTGGTTACTGATTGATTAGTTACTGAAGTGAAAAAAGTCTGATTCAGCAGCATATACTCGTGCAGTAGGGCAAACAGCTTCACAGATTGTGAAAGAAAGCCTGGTTGGGGGGGTGTGGACTGCCTGTTAGGCCGCTAAATAGAAAAGAGCCATCTATGAATCTTTAATGACTTCAGAATCAAATCAGTTCATTATTTTTTGTATTGTATTTTTGTATACTACACTAATTACTCAATGCCCTTATTATTTTTACAGAGACGCCACTCAAACTGAACAACCAATCTGGAAAAATCTAAACACAAATTTAGACGCATTCCAGGATTAAAATCAGGAGCTGATTTATGGATTATCACTCTGATGATGACACAAAATCCTTTCCTTGATCAGAGAATCAGAAGAAATCAGAAATGGTGACAGACTCTCCAACAGTCCTGTCTGAAACAGGACAAGGAGGGGACACCCTTTTTACCTTTTCACCTAATTTTTCTAGCGCTGCCTCCTGCAACATTGATGAGTCCTACAAGTACATCTTCCTCCCTACCTGTTACTCCTTCACGTTTTTCTTTAGCATCAGCCTCAATTCTGTGGTGCTCTATCGCTCTTTTCGCCGTACAAAGCACTGGAATGTGTCCCTAATTTATATGGTCAACTTGGCTACTACTGACTTTATGTATGGCCTCTCCCTGCCCTTCCTAGTGGCCAGCTACATCATGCATGACAACTGGGTCTTTGGAGATTTCATGTGTCGCTTGGTTCGCTTCCTATTCTACTTCAACCTATATTGTAGCATTTTTTTCCTCACCTGCATCTCTGTGCATCGCTACCTGGGCATCTGTCATCCCATGAGGACCATCACTCTAGAGACCAAACGGGCTGTAAAAGGCACTTGCATTTTGGTATGGCTCGCTGTCTTTGCCCTCACATGCCCAATTTTCCGATTTGCACAAACAGAGCTTCTTCCCCGCCGCAAGGACGGTGAAACGTTACAGTTACATGATGTGACTGCTGACACACACAAGTCCAATACAAGTCCAAGTGCTGAGATGTTCTCTAACTGCTGGGATGATGCTATTGATAAAGAGTTCCAGGATTATGTTCCTTATGGAATAACCCTTCATCTCATTGGATTCTTTGTTCCATTTAGCATAATTGCCTGGTGTTACTCGCGTGTAGTTATAACTATATTTCGAACACTTCATTCCCAACCTCCTGCTAATGGACCAAAGACAAGACAAGGAAGCAGGGCAGGGACAGGAGGAGAAGGCATGTCCGTTATTCTCGGGGCTCATTCACCTTATGTAAACAGGCGTCGCAAGTCCATTAAAACGATCATAACCATAACTGTCCTCTTTGCCCTTTGTTTCTTTCCCTTTCATGTTACCCGCACTATTTTTTTGGTGCTGAAAGTAACCAGCAGGGTGCAGTGCCATACGATGCGGATGGTCTCCATATGTTATAAGATTACTCGGCCACTAGCATCATTCAATGCTTGGCTTAATGCTTTGCTGTATTTCCTCACCAAGGAGAAAAGTGGACCTTGCTGCAACAAGCCACCACCGTCCCACCATGGGCTTCTTTGGCCTTTACGGATGCTGGGAAGAGGAGGAAATGAGGATGAGGATGCGGAAGAGACAGCAAACCATAAAAACAAAGAACTCAGAGCAGACAGCAACATATTCACAGATTTACCTTAAGACAATATATAAGAAATATGTCAAATATGTTTGGAATGATAGCAATATAAATTGCCTGGATGTACAGTCATATATACTTTAAATCCATAAAATGTGTGTGCTCACTTACATAATAATGTGATTATCAGATAGCAATTATAAAGTTTAATTAATGTGATTTAGTAATATAATAAATGGGGTCTGACTTTTGCACATTTTGCCCATATTATTTGACATTATATTACAGCTGCTAAGACAGAATATACAGTGCCTTGCGAAAGTATTCGGCCCCCTTGAACTTTGCGACCTTTTGCCACATTTCAGGCTTCAAACATAA
>JAOUQX010000035.1:8120079-8135848 GCA_028566295.1 Liobagrus marginatus
GGATATGTGGAAAATAAAACATTTCACTGCATGTATGTGACAAATAGGATCTGAAAATGTCAGTAATCATTCAGATCGTCAAATATGTCACCCTTTAACTACCTAGTATGAATACTGATCTAAATAATACATTTACAAAGCACATGTTTGTGTGATTCACCTGGTTATTAGCCATTATCATTTCATTATCAATTGTCATTGAATTTGAACATTTGTGTCATGAGATGTCATCTGCAAGCAAGGGACACAATTTTAGTTTTAGTCAGACCATTTTAATGAGGTTTTGTTGGTGGACTTTAAATACAATGCCCAAGAGGCAGCAGTAGTACCATGCAGCATAAAAGCACAATACTGTCACCACACGTTTGGCACAGTGAGAAATATCTGGACCAGAATGAATAACAGAGAGGGTGCAAAATGGAAAAAAAGCTATGAATGTAATCACACAATGTTAAGTGTTCACATTAATTATAATATATGACCGAATGCAGCAGCACATCAGAGAACTGCCCAAAATATTTTTTTTACTGAAAATAAAACCACATAAAAATGCTTTTGTCAAGATATTGTGATTTATCAATCACAATGTTACAACCATGTTTAATATACAATTAAATTATTGTTCATTCAAATATGTGCCGTTGTAAGTATAACCTCTTATTGCTAACCTTAATCTTAGCGCTAAGAATAATATTATAGAATATAATGTGTAATAAAATAAACTGAATTGTTGTTACAATAATCTTCAGTCAAATTTTTAGTACTGAATCAGTTAAGGTTTGAGGGCATGCAGATGTATTTTACCTGGACAGAGGAGATAAAGAAAAGTGTCATTGAGCAAAAGATGCAAGAACAACAACGTGTTTCCCAGCCACATTGCTGACACAAGCATTTATTTCACTTGTCTGTTCTAGCTAATTCCTTAATAATTGAACTCGGCATTTCATTATATTATTTTCTAAATGTAATCTTTTCCAAGTATAATTTTTCTGTTCTGTCAACTCTTGCACATAATTACATAATACTGGCTGGAGTGCTTTGCTCTTTCAATGTTAATAATTGATTGTGGATATTAACAGTACTGAATATAATATAAATAATTTGTGATTATATCAGTGGAGACCCCCCCCCCCACACACACACAAAGCACTTCTAAACACACTTTATCATGTACAAATATAGTGAGCTAGATATGGTTAAAAAAATAAGAGCAATAAAAATGGTACATTAAATAACTTAATAAATCTGATAAGTATATAATAAATATAGTGCATAATAATTAAAACAGATATGCGCAAACTAAAAACACTATTTCTTACATTACATAATAAGTGCAATCATGCAACTAAAAAGGAAAATAGAACATACTAAGCCATGAAAATGAGTAGCTGGCTCTTGTAAATGTCTCTTCTCTGAACACTCCCAGTTAACCACTCTGTTTTCCTGCATCATCTTCCAAATGGATAAGTTGAGTGATGGCGGAGTTGGGGTTAAGATGGCTGACACAGCAGACAGTCATTTCAAATGAGCACTAACTAAATTATACTCCTTCCATTACCATAATGAAAATTCTTTCCTACTGGGATGGGAGCCAGAAGTGGGAAAAAAAAGTTATTGACTCTTTGGCACACAGGCATGACGCAGTAGATACAGACCTCTCTTTTTAGGACTCGCACACATGCACAAAGTGCCTGGGTAAATAATGAAAGCGGAGGTGACTTTCACAAGTGGTGTGCTACATATAGACAGGAGATAATGGATACTGGCCCATAGAGTCAGATATAATCTTACACAGTTACGTTTTGCACACCCTCACAAACACACATAAATAGAAGTGGAACATGCTGTGAGCACAAGTATGCATGCAGTAAGTGTATCAATCTGCATGAAAATGCTTTACATAGCAGTATAATACACAGACATGGTATACACGCATATTTCTGGAAGCCAGAGCAAACACATCAGTGCAGTATAGGGCCAGCACTTTGAGCACGAACTGAAATGATTCCATTATATATGGTATCAAAGAATTGTTCTGGACCCACATAGAGACAACAGACAACGGCGCATAACTAACTATTTGCCACACATCAAATTTAAACAGTGGAGAGAAAAGGGAATTTCATCAAATGCACAGATGGTCTAGCAGCAGATATAGTGTAAGCAAATAAAATCTTTTAGTAAAAAAGGGAAATGTAGGAGCCTGAGGACAAAAGTGAATGAGGGCTTCTAAGCATCAGTTATACTGACACAAAAAGACACAATTAGTAGAGGTAATATCACATTTTTAACACGAACATTTCTGTTATACATCCTCAATCATGACCGTAGGTCTCTTCCTGCAGTAAACATGCAGCGCTATCAAACAACTGTCTATGGCATTTGTAATAGTATTCAAATGCAAAAAAAATTACAATTTACAGGTGGCAAAAGATACTCTACATAGCTTATAACTGTGAGCTTCCCTTATCAATGAATAAATCTACTTACTCAGAGGAACCCACCAATTAAGGGCATAGTCTACAGTGGCTCAGAGAACGATTAACATTCTTTTATCTGAGGGCTCCTGAGACCATAGAGTAATATAGTCATCGCCCTTCTCTTATTTTTCATTTTCTTTTCATATATCCTATTCTCTGCTTTTCTATCTACAGGTCTGTACAACGCTCCTGCTTGCTGTAGTGGTCGAACTGGCTCTTCCAATGCATCATGTAGGAGCTCCAGCGGTGGAATTCTGCCTTCCATTGCCGTTCAGCATCATCAATGTTGTCTGGGTATAAAAAGAGAGAGAAATAGATTGGAAAAAACAAATAGCAGTTATTTATTATGTGTCATTTTGCTCAAACTCTAATTCTGTGTAATGTCACGAAGGCGAAATTCTTTTTAGGTACAGTATAAAGACATAAAAATTAAATAATGTTACATAACAATACAAAAAAAAGAGGTGGTGAAATACAAAAATCTCAAACAAGATAAAATAAAAGATAACACAAGTGAGGAAAAACAACATGGACTGAGAGCAGAAAGCAAACAAGTGCAGAGATTTTACAGGCATAAACAACATGATCAGATTGAACAAATTACTCAGCAACCTAACAGCACCTTCAAACTCCACCCTTTAATTAAAGCAAAAACCTTCTCTGGAGTATTTGTAGTTTATGATTTCAGGTCGCCACAGCCAAATTATCTCAGACTCTGGGGAGGGGGAAAAGGGTACAGCTTCAGCTGCTTCATGTTCTGGTTCACATCCAGTACAAGATGACATTGTTTAGTTTACTTCCAAGATACACTTCAAATGACAAGGCATTTCCTTATGGACCAAAGGTCCTTATTTACTGTGTGGTCTATATGACATGTTATTGTAGACTCCAAAGCAGTTTCGTAGCACGTACTGTATATACAATATTTCTATTATGGAACTGTTTTTCATGAAAAAAAAAAATACAAAAACACAGTAGTTATTTTTAATTTATGGTTTTCTTAACCCATTTCTTTTACACAGATTTTCTTGTCTAAACATCATTAAACATATGAGCCATTTCTAAAACATTACATAACATTCCCAATTCCTCAGTTCATTGTTCCCAGTGTCTATGTTCTGAATTTGAATATCTGCAAGTTAAGTTATTAAGTAACATTTAAAAATGACAGTTTTTAAATATCTGACAACATAAAGGACCATGGCTTCTGCTGAGAAAATGAACATTAATTCATTCCGTCATGCATTGTCTACCGCTTATCCCATTTAGGGGGTGCTGGGGCCTATCCCAGTTAACTTAGGGCCAAACTGAACAGATAAAATATTAAATGCATCATGTAGTAGCTCCAGTAGTGGAAAAGAAGGAATATTAACAATTTATATAATAACATAATTGAAAAATATTCGTTTCAAAATCAGTTTCATAAGTTACCAGTTATATTGAGTAGGCGAGGCAGAAACCGGTTCCACAGGGCACATAGTTGTGTTTTCAGCCCTTTGTGCACCTTCATTGCATCTGTGTTTAGGCCCACATGCTTCTGCTCTGTTGCTGTGAAGAGAGGCCATTTCCGCCGGCTCTCTACAGATCCATCAGCGTTGATATTGGGATTGCTATATAAAAAAAAATTGAAGAAATAAAATACAATTGGAATGCCATTATTACAGTAGAGGGAAGAAAGTCATACACAGACCCATTCATTACCTTTTTCAAGGCACACAAACTTACGTATGTCTTTGTCACTCACCCAGTACGGGCAAAATTAGCCCAGTATCTCATCATACGGCGACTGAGCTTCTCCTCTTCTGCAGTGTAATTAAGCTTCTTCTCCAGAGGCAAGCCAAACACAAATTCAATTTCATAGCCATGGATCACTCCCATCCATTCGGGCCAGGCCAGGTTAGAGGCTCGATGGTCAAAGAGGTAGAGATACACAGAAACTGTGAACCAAATGGAAATGTGTTACATTAAAAACAAGAAAGCATTTTAAACATATTAAACATTTTTCACACTTTTACACCAGGTGGAGGGTTTCAATCAATTCTATTCTAAATTTCGATAAAACATAAATCCAGACTATAAATTGTAAAACAAAAATACTACTACTATCCATAATAACCTTACCTTGTGAATGACCGCTGTTACTTGCTGAGCCTGAATTGGGCCAACCAAAGTTTCCTGGACTTGTTGTTCCTGTCTGGACAGGGTTAGAACTATACTGAGCATAGGATCTTGCAAAGTGCTGCAGAGGGCAGATTACATTGTGGTCTCCCACAATGTCATCCATGGCCTCACGGTTTTTCAAAGGGTTGTCTTCATCCAGCCAGTCTGTGTATTGAAGGATAACTGCCTCCAATCCAATATCATTGGCATGAGGAACACTCATCTTAACACCTTGTAAAAAGTCCTCCCTTGAAATCAGACTATCATTGTCCTTGCTGAAACCTGGTGCACCATAAATCAAGAAATATGAACCTTCATCCTGGTTTATACCCAAAAGAATTTGGGTATCCTTGAAGTTGCCAGAGCTCAGCATGGCATCAGGAGTATCAGGGAGCACCACACCATCAACCACAGGCACAAACGAAAAACGGAATAGGCTGCTATATGGAAGTAACCGGAACTCATTGTCAATAAGCTCCTGTGGTTCCTTGTTCCTAAGGCAGTCAATTAATTCTGTGTCATCATCATCAGGACAGCCTACAAATTTGGCCAGCTTGATGGCCCTTCTGCGAGCCTCTTCGAAGGTGACTGTAGCCCAAGGGCAATTTGGCACGCCACTTTGCATAATGGCACGAGTGAATTTGGGGCGACTTTCTGGAGACAGAAGATGCATGCCAACTGAGGCTCCACCAGCGCTCTCCCCAAAAATGGTCACCTGCTTTGGGTTGCCTCCAAAATAGTGAATATTGTCCTGGACCCACTGGAGTGCCATTCTTTGGTCCAGCAGTCCCACATTGCCAGGTGCGTCGGAGGAGCCATTAAGGGCAAGAAAGCCAAAAGCACCCACACGGTAATTCATAGATACCACCACTACCTTCTCAGAATGTGCTAGATAGCGACCATCATAGACATCTAGAGAGGAGGACCCACTGTAGAAGCCTCCACCATATATCCATACCATAACAGTAAGGTTATGTGGACGAGGGGAAGAAGGAACCCACACATTCAGGTATAAGCAATCCTCACTCATCATCGTGTTGGGGTTCCACATTTCTGTACCAGCGAAGCCAGGATAGGAAGTGTCCACAAACTGGTAGCAGGCATTTGGATAATCTATGGCCTCAAAAACATCATTCCACGGCTTTTTAGGCTCAGGTGGCTTAAAACGTTTTTTTCCTACAGGAGGTTCTGCAAATGGAATACCCAGAAATGCAACAACATGGCTTCTATCTGGGATGGACGAGCGTATACCCTGGACACGACCCAACCTAGTTGTTACAATAAACTCAGAGTCGCTTTGTGTAAGGGAATGATGGATAAAGAAAATACTAAGAAAAATAGAAAGAAGTAAGGTCTTCATGTTTTTTGGTTATTTGGCTATGGGCCTTGTTTTTTTCCAGGCGCAGCTCAGATTATAATCTATGGAAGAAAAAAGATCATAGTTAAAAGACAAATATTGTAACAATATGCATATTGAAAAAGAATAAAGGTAATTTATCATAGCATTGCAGTTCTTTAAAACAATGATTCATTGCACCTTTAGGGTGATTAAACCAAAAGCAATAGTCTCATATACAGAGCGGCAGGAAAAGTAGCGGTGTGTTTAGATGGTCACAAGGGATCTATTGCCTTGTGGTCACCGTTCTTTCAGACTCCTGGGTAGTCTAGGCCATGTTGTGACTTACGTTATAGTCTATTTACGACAGCATCCTCTACAACCCGACTTTATGGTAAGAAGGGGAGTACCCGCATACCTGCCTGCCCATAGTCTAATAGATAAACCACAATAAAATTGTGGAGAGAAATTACTTATTGTTAATTTCATTTCAAGATACTCTAAAACAGCCTGGACATAATTCTTGGTACCACTTGAAATAGATTAGAATTTGGATTTTCCAAAGGAAACCTAAGGATTTCCTATGGGATAATGACCCAAAAAACACATATACAAGCACTCAAGAATGGCTGGGGGAAAAATTGCACTATACTAAAATGGCCCTCTATAAGCTTTGATCTTAGGCCTATTGAACATTGTGAAGAAGGCACTCTAAACCTTAGACACTTAGAGCAGTATGATCAGAAAAATTGGGCCTAATAACTATTAATCAGGTATGCAGAGGTCTCCTTGTAAACTACCACAATTGCGTGCGTGTGTGTGTATATCTATCTATCTATATATATATATATATATACACACACACACGTTTCAAGTAAATGTCTTAACACACTCATACACCTGTGAGGTTGTTTATATTTTATGTGTGTTGTTTAGTTGCCATGATGATAGAATTACTGTAGTTCAAAAAGCATGGTTGTGGGGGGACGGCACATGTATTTTCTGCATCTGTGTGGGGAACGTTCTATTTCTGTTCTGCTCTCCCCTTTGCTTGTGCTGAGTTGAAAGAACTATTAAACACACCACATGGTTAGACATTTGTATGTGAGAGGTCTGGGTATCTCATTAGCATCTATGCCATCTGTGTTGACAAATACCACAGTAAACATAACATGACATTAGATAGGCAGGATTTTCCAATTTATATGACACATTACTGTGCTTGCTTAGTACAATATCTACTCTGAATTGTTTTTGTGCTGTTATATATGATTTAACATTTGTATGTGAAAGATCTGGATTTTCTTGTCAGCATCTATGTCATCTGTGTTGAAAGATACCACAGTAAACAGAACACATGACATTAGGTAGGCAGGAGAATTCACTTTACTTTATACAACACATTATTTGCCTAGTATAATAGTATGTATTTGCCGAGGTGATGTCAGGTGCTCTAATCTCCCCATTCAAATGCAGTATGACATTTTAGCTTACAGCAGTTTATTATTGAAAAACAGTCCATATAGTGCACTGAAAACAATGTGAGTAATTAGATAATTGAAGTAGTTTTAAGGTGGCGTATGAGAGTGGGATAGTATCCCTCCTACTTAAGAAAGTGCTGGTCTTATTTCTTGCAGCATAATTAATATGGACAAAACAGGCCATGTTAATCATTAACACTTCAAGGCCAAGGCCAGCAAGCAGACAAGCAGGCTAAATCAACCTAGCACTCTAGTTGACAATTACACACACACATATAACACCCACACACAAATCATGTCAAACAAAATTGTTAGCATTTCAGACAGCATTGAATGAGAGCTTCCTATAGAAAAACTATCATCTGCTCATAACTATCTACCACCCTAATAGAAGATGAAAATTGCAATTATAAAGATCAAGTTAAACATTCAGACTAAATTTAAAGCCACACAATTTATTAACTAACCATGTAAATAATAATACAACTACAGAAGACTAGCAATTTTTTTTACTCCCCTTTGTGATACTACATTTTTTCTCATAATCAACTCATGTCATCAACTTGTGTACTAAATCTCTTACCTACATGTTTCTTCAAACAGATAATTCAGAAGCAATCAAACCTCTTTTAAGAAAAGTTCTTCCATTAGCACTGGCTACGTACCCATGTAATAAAAAAAACTGACGTTAAACTTTAAACAGATGTTCAACTATAGGCCAATATCAAACCTCCCCTAAATATCGAAAATCCTAGAAACTATTGTAGCACAGCAGTTATATTGATAGTCATATAGAGAACATTAATAAAAATCTATTAGTTTGAATTTGTGTCTCATCATAGAACAGGGACAGTGCTGATTAAAGTGGTAAATGGCCTGCTGCTAGCCTCTGATCAGACTTGAGTTTCCATAACTAAGTTGCTGGACCTTACTGCAGCTTTTAACACCACTGACGATACTATTCTGCTTTCTGATTACATTGCCAACTTCCAAAGTTGTTGCTAGCAGCAACTTTGGAAGGCCTTTCTGTTGGTAGCAATTTTTAAAAGGTGACATAGCACATAGCAAGGTTATATCTTTTAACTTGCTTATTTGTCAGCTGCAGAAGGTCAGCTATATATATAATATATAATGAATAATATATAAATGAATACATGTGACTGATGGACAGATTTTCGTTGTTTTGTAAATAAACACCTTGAACTTGGTACATGTGCAACCATTATTGGTGACTCATTCCTAAAATGAGGAGATTAATCGAGTTCACCATTTTTAGAAATAAAGCTGTGTTTTGTAATAAAATACTGATTACTTGGTCTTGGTAATGTTTATTCATATATGCATCACATATGCAAGGGAAGTCATTTTACACTTGCACTCCTGCTCAGGGGAGCTCAGTGGTTAAGGCATTGGACTGGTGATCAGAAGATCATGGATCATTCAAGTTAGACTAAGCTTGTCTACTGGGCAGTGCTTAGTGCTCAGTGCATGTTTAAGGCTCTGGGTCAGTGATCAGAGGGCCAGGGTTCAAGCCTCACAACTCGCATATTACTATCATTGGGCCCTTAAACCCAATTACTCAGGGATGTCACATGTTCTTGTTGAGCCTGCTCTTTGAACCCAGCTTCCTAATAAGATGGGAAATGTGAAAACCACCAATTACCCTAACCCTAATTTTAAAAAGTTTAATGATTTCTATAGCTGCCTGAAACAAGCCTATTTTCGCTATCATTGTCCATTGTGACAATTTATATCTTATGTTCCTCCTACAATTTACTGTAAGCAAATTTCCAGGTACGCATGAAAATGAAAGAGAACACGTAGGAAAGTAGTCTTTATGCATATTTATTTCCATGTGTACAAATATGTGTCTTGTGTCACATACTAAGAAACAACATGGGACGGTCGGATCTGAGAGGTTTCAGGGATGCAATATATAAAACTGTAAAACTGAAAGGAAAGTGTGTTTTGCGAAAAAAAAAAAATGCATGAAAGTGAAACGATGATACAGACAGTAAAAGGTCAGGAGTCAATTTTTTTTAATAATGGTAACATATATTTTTCAGTTAAAACAAAAATGATTACTTACAGATTCAAACACATCATGTGTGTTATAAATGTGCATATAAAGGTATACAGGGGATATTCAGGTAAAAATAATAATAATAATAATAAATTGTAGTTAAAAATGGTAGAATTTTTTTACTACATGTAAAAATTAACTAGTATATTAGTATAGTATAAAGATAACTTTAGAAATGAGACTTTGTATGTATTCTTACAAATATTCACCTAAATCAGGTGAATGTCAGTGATAATTTAAGCAGCTCTAAAATACTACAACTCAAGTGTAAGAAATGAAAGGGAAACAAATATCCAATGGTAAATAAAATGTAGACGTGTTTGTGTAAGTTGTCCATTATCTACATTTTACAACATATAACATAATGGATAATATGATATCTAATCCCATACTGCTTGCGATGGTATCTATGTAGCTAAAAATCGTAGCTAACAAATGTAGCTTAACGGGTGCAGAAGTTTTCACTGTTATGATTACTTAGCTATAGAACTACTTAGCTAAAAAGGAAACTGTTGAACAATTTGCATACAGGCACAAAAATAAGAGGATTACTCAGTTTTACCTAATTCTGTAAATCTTATTCTAATCCATTGTATATGGATTTGTAATCGTTAAATTTGTAAAAGTTAAAATTATATGCCATGTTTCTATGTCAAATCATGTGTGCATTTGATTTAAGGTGCATGTTTTATATAGTTTTGCACATTTTGTCTTTACAAATTAAATGTTATTTCTAAAAGAAACATGTTTAATACATTTATTCAGAGACAGAAACAGAAGTTGCAAAAATAAAGCTGTCGATCCGTAGAAATCATAATTATCTTTATTTATTATTAATTATCTTTAATTCTACTATTTAGAATTACTATGATTTTTATAGCTCAATGTAATCATGCAAGGAACTTTCCAGGGTGTGAGTAGCCTCTTATGTTAAATAAGTCTTTTTCTTCGGCAATGTCCTATAAACTTATTCTAAGCCAAATTTGTGCAATACCATGATCTGAGACAGTGACTAACTGTTATTTATTGATGTTCTCTTTAGCTGCCCATTATAAAAACACGCCACTGCTTGCAGCTAAATAAACCTTAGCACTAAAGACTAAAACACTTTGTTGATTGCTTTGAACTAAACACGACTGTAAAATAGGGTGATTGTGGTGGCGCCCAAGGGACTGGAAAACAGGGGTGTCTGTCAGTGCCTCTATAGACTTATTAATATCCAAAAGAACAGCTGCTAGCCGTAGACAGGGATAAGAAGGGGGAATGAGCCAGGGGGATAAACCCGGGAGAAAGGCTCAAATTAGACCTGGAATCTGTGTATGAGGTTCACAGGGGGATTTACTTTCAGTTTAATATTACATATTAATTTGCACTGTCATATCCTTACATACTCCTTGCCCTCTCAAGATTCAATATTTTATTTGTCATGTACCAGTTATATGGTATACAACAAGTACAATATCTGTAACACTCAGACTGTGCAAAGACAAAATAAGTAAGATCTAAAATACAAAGTGATTTCACAAAAGACTTAAAAGTACTAGTATGGATAACAGATAAATATAGCAGCCAATGAACCAGAACAAGTTATGGTGTACATGGAGGATAGTGCATAGGCGAAATCTCAAAGTGCCATCTGCAGTGTGGTTACTCATTAACATATTATACCAGAGTGGGTGTTATGCAGTGTGTGTTTGTCCCCCTAATCTGATTCTTTCTTTTTAAAATGAACCCTGGCCCACGGTGGAACAAGCATATTCCTAATCATTGTAAGATATTTAGATTGATGACCAAACGCAGATTTGTAATTTGAAAAAGAAACAATACCCGTTAGGAATTTATTCACCTACTAGGTCTACACCCAAGGGTCCACAATCTATAGTAGGCTACTGTAGCCTGTTACAGTAATACGGACTACCCTAGATCACCATTTTAACACTCTATTTAGGTTTATTATTGAGCTTGGGGTCCGTGTGGGTGATGGCTACAAAACATTCAAGTAATCTCAACTAACGTGGTTTAGTTGTTGAATGCAGTAAGTGTTTCATTGCATTTTGTGCAATCATTTTTATACCTTACTACTACAGTCACACATAAGCTACACTTCCACATAGGACTTCCAGTTCAAATGGGTTGACCTACTGATCAATCCCCAAATCACATGATTTGTGCTTCGTCTCACAGCTGTCCAGAGTTTCATGCCAGCATTACACTGGTGTTATTATTGAAATGATCAGCACTATTTCTGCTTGAAGCATTTGGAAGTACGAAAAATATCTTGGCCAAGTATGCTGTGTTTACTTTTGCGTTTTACAAGCTTTTAAAAATGTATGGCATATATTGGCTTTGTTAATAATCTGCTTCTAGAAGAAACGGATGAGTGCAATATGAAGAAATATCACTGTAAAATACCATATTGCTTTAAGGCCTAGCTAAATTAAGTCAGTTTATAAAGCATGGATCTGCCCTGCACATGGGAGGGCTTGGGCCCATCTAGTTTAGCAGTTTAAGGCCATATGAGCTGGAAAGGATGTGAGACAGGTGCTTGAGGTACACAAGACTTAATTTTAGAGCCCACTGATCAAGTGCGCGCGCGTTGGGGTGTGTTCACGAGCCGTGTCCTCTCTGTATCTGCAGCAAGCTTCATCTACTTACATCGAACCAGTCATGCAAAATAATGAAATCATCGAGCGCGCGCCGATCCATCACCGGCTTCGTGCATAATTTCTGAAGCCTTGCTTTCCCTAAGAACAAAACAGACTTACAGGTTGCTTTTTAGGCGAACGTTAACGTATTACTTCATTTGCACAACCCAGTCAACCTTGTCAAGTTTAATCGCAGTGTCCAGTGCACTTTAGTGAGCAGAGATTTCAGCCAGTGATTATGTAGCTCTGCTATTTTATTAGTAACAGCCTTCTACTAACAGCCGCAATAATATTAATAATAATAATAATAATAATCGTCATAATAAGATGTAAAAGAGTGTCGAATTTACAATAAAGAGTTTAATGTGCATTTAAAATCACGATCAGTGCAAAAGGCAAAGGCCATCTCATGGAATATGTCGGATTAGTGAAGGGCTCATTAAAAACCCTAAGCATGTTCCGCTTTAGGAACGGAATCAAATGACAGTGTTGGAAAATTCACAAAAGCAGATATGAGCAAACCTCAACAAACACACGCAACAGTGCGTGAAAGCGCACTACAGGCACGCAAACGCAAAGCGCTCTTTCATGCCACTGCGTTTAGCGTATTGACTTTCCATTGCAACGGGGGCGCTTTGGTCTAACTTAAAAAAGAGCAGGGCTCAATCCGAGGATTAGAGTGGTTGAAGGATTTGTACCTGGCGATTCCCGTCGGCTAGGCGGCTTGGGTCTTTCCACTTCCTCTCTTCCTTTCTGCTGTCCTTGAGCGGAGCAAGCCGCGATGATGAGAATGGGTGTAGGAGAGCAGCTACAGCGGGGAAACACACCGCACAGAATCACTACCGCATCTGTCACAACCAAAATTACTGCCTCGGACCTTTAAACGCGCAATCTCTCTCTCTCTCTCTCTCTCTCTCTCTCTCATACGCCTTGGAGCGATTGGACTAGAGCTGTACTGCACTGTTGTGTCGATAGGGGGCGACTGATCATAAAAAAGCACAACACTGAATTCTCGCGAGAAAAAACACCCACTTCTCATGAGCACATACTGTACTCTTAAGTAGAAGAACTGATTCTGCAACAAACGGATTATCTTCAGATAACTAGTTGCATTTAGCCGATTTTTTTAAATGTATGAAAACGCAAACAATCGGTTAAGCGCATTTAAAAACAAAATCCAGGGGCTTTTATTTTTTTAATCTTCATTTGCTCCTAACTGCAGGCGCTTCAGTTGTTCATTTGCATTTGAATTATAAGAATGAATCAATTCGATACGTTGTTTATTTATAAAACTCACATGCTAGTCAGCTAAATTATTGTTATGCCCGGACGCTACATTGGAAATCAGATTTATTATACAGCCCACAATGTACTTCGAGAATTTTCCACTGTCATAAAATGTTCTGCTAAGAACAAAAGATAAGATAAGGCTTTTAAAAATACAGGATGCAGCAGCAAATAAGTCGACTTACAAGTCAGATGCAACCTTTAATTTCAGTTAATTCTTTTTTAAACAATACAAATTGCTTATTTAAATAATATGATTCATTTAAATAAAGAAACTATAATTTATTAATTTACTTGTCTATTAGCTCTATTAGAATAAGTCAGAAAAATGTATATGAACAAAAATGAACAAAAATCACTTTTAAGTTCATCACCTGTACACATTTGTCATATGCTGAAAGTGAACACATTTTTATATGGAACAAAGTGGCATATACAATATAACTTAATAATAACTTTAGACTCAGAAGTATTTTGCTTAAATACGTAGTTTAAAAAAAGCATATCTGACACTTTGTACAGTATTTTATTATGCATACATATGTACTTTATTATTTAATTACTGAAAGTACACCTTTGTTTCTCATAACCTGAATTCATCCCAAAATTGTTTCTGTATTTCAACATAACCTACACAAATTGGTTATAAGAGTTTCTAAAAAGAATAACATTGTAGGAGAAAGGTTGAAATCAGCTGTGATTAAAGCTAAATGTTACGATTACAAACTTTATATCACAATGAATCCGCCTTTTTAAATCTTTGTCTCTTTTAATCTTGAATCTTTAAATTGCAATTTTCAACTATTCTTTAACCATACATTTAAAATACTGTGTATTTGAATAATAATTTGTAGATTTTATAACGAATCCCATATCGGTCACAAGTGAACGTACAGATTTATAAGGATTTGTTGCATTTGCTACATTAACAGTTAGAGACAGACAACCATTCACACACACATTCTGTGTGTTGCTGTATATTCTAAATTATGGTGCCTTCAATTTTACCCAAAATTCATTCTGCTTGCTCTAACAGCAACCATTACCAATTACATTGCCGAGAAAGCTTAAGCCGTACTACCTCTTTCAGGGAAATATTGCCTCCGGCAGGGGTAGTACTTCCTCAAACGATATCATGTGGTTTTGCTAAATGTTTGACAGAACAGGGAAATTAATACATATTTGCAGGAATGTTTTATTATAATTTACAAACAAATACTTTGTTTACAGACAATAGGTCTTGCTCTTGAGTTTTGGTGGTAACTCCATATGACCAGCTATACAATGTTTATCAGACTTACTATATTTTCTGTCATTATTGCATCTAATATTGTATGAAATTGTGAGAAGCATATTGTTAGTAATTTTAACACTAAGTCGGAAAAGACCAGCCCCGGATTGTTTTACTGCACTTTGATGCGGTAAATTAAGCCTGACTTAATTTCAGTGCTTTAAGCAGTGGAGTTTATCTGCTTAATTGCATTTATAGTCCCTGCACCATCAGCACCAAAACAAATGACTAAACATACATGAGCCAAGGAGAAAGAAAGAAAGAGCGAGAGAGGCCGTTTGCAGTACCAAAGCTATTATCTAATTGGTTGGGATATGTAATTTGGTGACCACATCAATCTGTCTCTCTTAGTTTGCTTTCAAGTCAGATATGATGCAGCCATGGCAAGACAAAACATTAATAGTAATAAGCAATTACCAATTCTTAATTAAAAATAGGGTTAATTCTAGACGGAAGCATTTCAACTGACCAGATCCATAAGACAGGGATGCCTGCTATCAGTGCAATTGTACGCACTAGTTGCAGAGCCCCTAGGACTAATAATTAAAAACCGTAACGAAATAAAAGGAATAGAGATAGAAAGAGGAAGGGAGCTAAGCAAAGTCTTTCAGTACGCCGATGATACAACAGTTATAGCAGACAGCTTACAGGACGTTAGACAGGCGATGAACGAGGTCAAAAGGTTTTGCAGAGGATCAGGAGCAAAGATAAATGAAGAGAAAACCGTGTACATGAGATTTGGATTTGTACTGACAATAGAAGGGAGTTTTAATTTCACAGAAGTGCAGGAAATAAAGATTTTAGGTGTGCTCCTAGGCAAAAACAAGAAGAAGGCAAGGGATTCTATGTGGGAAGAAATTGTAGATGGGATCGATAGAAGGATGACCTTTTGGAGAAACAGAGTGTAACATTTACAGCTCGAAGACGCTGCTGTCTGAGCTGTAATGCTCCGGTAGCGGTGCAGGAAGACCCGGTACGCGAGGCGATTGCAAATAAAGTCTCTTTA
>JAOUQX010000035.1:8144234-8155711 GCA_028566295.1 Liobagrus marginatus
GTGTGTGTGTGTGTGTAAATGCCAGTATAGTAGATCGTGGGAGAAGCCTTGGTAGTGTGGCGTTTGTGGTTTTCTCCATTGATTAATGTATCAGTGCACTTTGTGTGTCTCGTAGCCATGAGTAACGCAAGTGTCTGACCGGCATCCGACTAAATACAGGGAAAAAAAGTATACACACGCAGCTCTCAACTAGGAAGCTTGAAACATTTTAAAAGATGAATATTACACGGATTCTTGCGCCTTAAGCAGCTGTTTCTGTTGAGCACATTACAGAACGCATATCAGTTTCTGACACTATTCTTGGTTTGCTCAGCCAGCATATTCTAATCAAACTGCTTTAGTCAAAGGGATCATTAAAGATGAATTATGAAGATTATAACGCGAATGTCACAGTCAGTAGGTCTGGTTTTCTGAGAGCAAACGGAAGCCTTGCATAACGATTAAAGGGAAATTTTCTGAACCGCTATGTTGAATTGTCCTCTAATTCTCTCTCTCTCTCTCTCTCTCTCTCTCTCTCTCGCTCCTCTCTCTCTGTGTGTGTGCGAGAGGGAGAGAGAGAGTGTGTTGTTGGGGGATGGTTCATAGTGGGCTGTATGAGCATGTATGTCAGATTATATGTGTATCATTCTGTACTATTAAAATTGTACTCTTAAACTGTACTGTTTTGATAATCCTGCAATTAAAATATTTGTTTTTTTTTATCTTTGATATGTTTTAGTATAGTTTTTGAAATATATATGACTGAAACAGAGAGAGAATGGCAGTATTGTTAAATAGGCCTTTTAAATAATTGTAAAAATTGAGTCTTGTTGAAAAAGAAGTTATTTTTGTATTCGTTATAACTTTTCTTACAATAGTCAAACTAATGTAATTAAGCATCTATAATGGTCAGCTACGAAAATGCCCATGCAGTCGTTTCGAAAAGACAGACTCCGTGATTAATGATGAAGTCTTTGACTGCAGATGCTGCAGTGACCGATTTACAGCTGTGCAATTCTTGGCGAGTGTTGAGGCGTCCAAAATACTGCAAAGTCATTCACATGATCAGGTCATAACGTACAGAGTTAGCAGTAAGCAAGAATCTAAATATGTTATACAAAGCATCTAGTTATTGCTAGATGTATAAAAGTTATTGCTCAGTTTTTGGGTTTGTTTCCACCTGAAATATTTTCTGTTCCTGGATAGATACACACAATGTATTTTTGAATATAAGGTATTTTATATCAATGCTACTAATTGGCAAAATTGATTAATAGTGAAGTGTGCCTTAAATAAAATCTGGCATCCATCCAAAAGACACAGTGGCATCGCACTTATCAGTTTAATTGTAAGAATCATGTAGTAACTTTTATATAATATATTAAAGTTTGGGTTTTCATGTACTTTGCAGTACATTACAAAAAAAATCTTCCGAGGATGAGTTTTGAACATTTGTTGCTCAAATACAGTTACCTGTAAAATATCAGTCATTTGATAGTGACTGATATAAATAAGTACTCTGGAGTCTTTAGCTATTTAGCTATATGTAAAAAAAAAAATACATTTAATACAATTATTGGCTTTACATATCTCTGTATTGTTTGACTCAATTCATTTGAAGTTAAAAAGGGTTACAGATAATGGAAAAAAGTATAGTACATAATACAGTTATGTTGCCATAAGATAAATAGACAGTAAGTAGGTCATTGATTGTACAAACATATCAAAAGGCAAATGAGCACTATTCTGTATAGATACATGGTCAAATAGTCTTTCATTTGCCCTTCAATTTGTATTGGCTAGAAATCATTCCATGTTGCCTAACTGTGAATAAATCATTAATGGAATTAATTATGTGACGTCATTGAGCAGCACTCAATCAAGCCATACCAATGCTTTTAAAGGAAGTATAGCCAAAGAGCACATAGAAACTAGTAGGCTATCCAAGCCCTTGGTGATATTTAATAGATTAAGGCAACATTCTGTTGAATGCTTCTCATATTTCCACAATGGGAGAAAACCCTATAGATAGACACTGGAGAGAAATAGGGCAGGATGGTTCAGAGTTGCCACGAATTATACCAATTTATTATTCATCACCATGTGTCATCTGACAGTAAGAAGATGTCACATGAAGCATGGATCATTTCCCAGCTGATCACACCTAAATATAAAATTTTCTTGTGGTGAAGCTGTTTTCGGGGATCTTCTCCTGTTCTCATTATCTCTGTCATGCTTGATTTAAATTCCATACACTTAATATAAAGTATAGAGTAGCTATATGTCAAATAGATAAGCAGGAGTTCAATAACAGGAATATATAACAGGAAGATTATAGCATTAGAAAACCAATGAACCTTATTCCTCTCCTGCCTCATTGCCAGCAATAAACAATGAAGATTGACAACAGCCTGACTTGCCTCCCTGAGGTGCCTCCTCATACCGGACTACAGTTTACTGTGGCTACAGAGGAAGACTTTGATGACATCATGGCCATGAGCCAAGATATCTATGGTGGTCTAGACTACCTTCCCACTCGCTATAAGGCCTGGTTGCAGGAGACAAACCGTATTGTCATTCTTGCTCGCAAGCAAGGCAAAGTGGTAAGAATACAATTATATATTAAGAATCATGAGAATTACTAAAAATTACCTAGTAATTATTATTTGTATACTTATGCTGGAAACTTAGCTGGTAAACTAGACAATAATGAAGAATGTTGATTGGTACCTAGGTATTTTTCTTGCTTTTTTTTTTTGCTTTTTTTTTTTAGATATCCAAGGCTTTCCAAAATACATCGTATCCTTGCTGTAAATGCAAATGTAAACAGGATACAGGATGTACTACTTTTATAAACAGCCTGTTTTTTTTTTTTTTTTGCAATTTCCAGATTGCACTTGAGTCAGTATGTGTTATTGACGATGGAGAAACGATGCTGGTGGAAGGTCTCCGTGTGGCCCCTCAAGAGAGGGGCAAGGGCGTTGCACGAGTGCTGCTCCGTTTCTGTTCTCAGCTTGTTAAAGCCAAGTATCCAGAAGTTAAAGTGACCAGACTGACAAGAGATGACCAGCTTGGGCCCAAGGACTTTCAAAAGTACAGGCTTATCACTAAACAGGTACGAGATACTTAAGTAAGCGATAACAGTGATGCATCATGATAACACGATAAGTGATTAAATTAACATTTATTCAACCAGTTTATTTTGTAAGTTTTGCAACTTTATCAAATACATTTGATATTATTAGAAGCATACTATCAAACATTCCTTTCTCTGCTTTCTTGCATTGGGTAAGTACATGCAGGGTATTAACTGTCACCTAACCAGGCTGAATTTAACAATGCTGACAATTATGACCAAATGCTTGGGCTACTGCTTCTGCAAAATGTCACCCTTATACTGTTTTGAGTATGACAGTACTAATCAGGGCAATCAACAAAACATGCATAACCGATGACGAATAATTGCTGAAATTTTCATCAAAGAATGGCTGCTACTAAGCAGTTTTTGAGGGTGTAAGCATGAGAGGATTTTTTCAGGTATTGAACTGCAGCAATGACTCAGGCATATGTATTAGGTATTATTTTGCAGTACACAGCATAGGCTCTTTATGTAAAATTGAGCTTTTATATATAATTTTATTTTAGTATATACATGCTTTTAATGCTTTTATTCTTTCAATATTGTGTGGTACAGAGTTATGCGTAATAGATAGTGCTAAAGAGTCATACTGTACTATACATTCTCTCACACCATCATGAAACTCCTGTTTAAAGGGAATCCTGCTGGTACGCTTCTGTGCTGAAGACCTAAAGTTACGCCTCATTGATATCGGGCTTAATGTGGTTATTGAAGGAGATGTCTTAGCTCCTTCCAGCACCCCAGTGAGGTTAGAGGCCACAGATGTCCAGCAGCTTTTTTTGAGCAGTGAGGCAATGCAGGATGTACTTCCCAATGGCACCATAGTGCAAGACTGGCAGCCTTTCAAGCCAAGGCCTGGAAATATGGAAATCCTGTTAAAGAAAGACATTGATTGGATGGTGGATGACACCTGTTGCCCAACTATGGCCAGCCTGTGCACCTTTCCCTTTCGTGTACCAATAGGCGATGACTGGTACTACCTCAACATTGACATGTTTGGCAAAGACCTGGCCCTGGCTCAGCAACAGCTTCTATGTCACCTGAGGTGCCACACGAGCACACTGAAGGGTCATGTGATGTGTCAGGTATTCCTGGACCCACCACTGTGGAAGCCCATAGCTGATTTCTTCAGGGAGATTCTGAAAGTGGAGCTGGTGAAAGAATACACAGAGCAATGTGTTGTGGAATCCGACTTGGTGTAGCAAGAGGAGCACTGTTTAGGAGCTTGAGACAACGCTTATCCCACATTGCAAGGCCAAACATTAGAAATGGAAGAGCTTAGATATCACTCAAATGGTTTCCTTTCATATTTTGCCCCAGAACAAAACCTTTATCAAAACCCTTTTTTGTTGGGTTACTGGCATGTACAGTAATGACATAGCAAAATAGGACATACGGAGAAGGTTGGTCAATTTTAGAGTTTATTTTATGCAACTAAACGTTATTTATTAACATTAATTTGATCTCCTAAATTACAACAAATTAAAAAGTCTTTATGGAAAATAAGTTAGTTAAAGTTAGCTTGAGTTAGTGAAATAATGCATCATCAGTGCAAAAAAAATTAATAGCAACAATTCGTTAAAAAAGAATAAGTATGCAACAAGAAAAGTTAGGGACACTGACCATATTCGAAGAATAAAGTATAGTGTGCGTATGTGTGGTGTGTGAATTAACACATGCTGGTTTGCAAAGAAGACTGCACAATCTTTAGGCACTTTATGCTAATCTAAATGTGATATCTCACTATAGACAGTGAGGTGTTTGCTTTGGAGACTGTTTTGTCTGAATGTTGTACAGTAGCTGCTAATGTTAACTTTTTCAATACACTTAGTCCTACAATACCCAAAATGAAATGAAATCAGAAATCTTTCTGTTCTACTAATATTTTTAAATGGCATTTATGTCAAGTTTATCTAACATAAAAACAAAAACCTTTTTTGTTGGGTTACTGGCATGTACAGTAATGACATAGCAAAATAGGACATACGGAGAAGGTTGGTCAATTTTAGAGTTTATTTTATGCAACTAAACGTTATTTATTAACATTAATTTGATCTCCTAAATTACAGTTCACAGCTGAAATATAAAGTTGCATTATAAAACCAGGATGTAATACATCCTGTTGTATGACAAGATGTAAGAATAATACAGATGTACTGTATACAGTTATGCTAAAATACCTTTTCGGTCACTTGTGTTGGATTAGCTTTTGTGATTAAAAACAAATAATGAGATCTAGCCAGCATATTTACGTTTGCGTTTTAGTACTTAATTTTATCTATAATGCAACAAGAGGATTTAGCTAACGAGGGAAGAAACGGGTATGTTTATGTAATTTTCATCTAACTGAAAGATTATTGTTAAACAGGACAAAGTAGCATTTAGGACTAGACATGATCATTAATCAGCAGTAATACACACTATTATTCTTAGTGGGGTTTTGTGAGCAATCCATTTGAGAAGATCTCTAACGCACTTTTGTGAATACATATGAAGAGTCTCATATTTTTGTCCATCAAAATGCTTTGATAACGCACAAATAATTTTATACTTTTATTATGATCTACTAGTGATTCCGACAGATTTTCCCACTATTTGTTAATCACTTACTGCCTCGGTAGATTCATCCCTCTCATCAGGACACGAGAAAACTTTGAAAAGTATTTTGCAGAAAGCAATTTCATTGGTGATTATGAACTTAAAAAAGTGTTAAGACATTTCCTTCAGCAAAGTAACACCTAAGAAACATTTACCTTCCCTCCATAATTTTTCTGCCTTAGTTTGTACACAGGACACTGAAAAAAAACAGGGACTGCCACAAATAAAAAAAAATACAAAGTACAAAACCCATCTGTCAACGGAAGAGTTTGGAGGAATCAACTGCTGAGTGTTTATAAATAGCATTTAATGCAGCATAGGACTAAGCCTGTCAGTGGCCCTGCAATTGAGAAGAAACAGAGAATTGGAAACCAACAGTAAGCAAGCAAAGAAGGTTATTGGTGAGCAAAAGAAGAAGATCTTTTTGTAATTGGTCCAACAGATTAAAAAAACCACCAAAGATCTACAGTCTGCACAAGCAATTATATACAATTATACAATCTTCTCTTATTTGCATCTCCTTTCTACCTAAATGGCTACTGTCCTGAGTTATCCAAAAGCATAAAAAATGTTAATATCATCTTAAAATAGAGGGAGAGTTCAATTTAATGCTGGCTCTACCATTGAACAATGATTTTTGTGCTGTGATGCTTTGTTGTGATGGTTGTGATTTGAGCACATACAACCATCCATAATGTCCATACTTGCCATTCTATCAATGATCAATCAATTAATTTTATTGACAATGAAATTGTGTAGTAATATAAATGAGATTCTAAAACGTCTAAATCCTATATTTCTTCTGTAAAATTGCACAAATCTCTGAAGTGATTCGGAACTTTACACCATATAAACAACCAACAACCAACTGTCATAAAAAAACATTCTCGCAATTGAGGTTTCCTTGTATTCCATATAAATGAATGCACTAATCATGTAACTTGTTTTAAACTGAATAATTTGTAATTTATTTTTAGTTTTGTCCTTATTAGCATTAAGGTCCAATTAACTGTTGCCAATAATACACCTAGTATGTTGTTTCTCTATGGTCTTAGACCAGGTTTCATCCAATGCGTAATAGACCTTTTCTTCACTACAACCATTTGGACTGCATAATTATGTTGTTACTTTAACTACACATAATCTACCAAATGACTGCCCCTTCCTAATCTGATTCTTGTATCAGAAATGCACTCTGTCAGATTTCGACAGATATTAAGCAGTTTCTCATGGATTATTAAGAACCATATTGACAAAAAAGCTTGTAAAATCATAGAGATCTCATGATTACTGTACAATAAGGGAAAGTTAATCTTTTCAATAATTTTTGAAAAATATTATTTTCCCTTGTATTTATTCTAATGAATTAAACACCATAAAACTGTAGCTATCATAAACACTGTAAAAGTGATGTCTATGAACCACAGCAAGGGTGTCAATTATTTTTATGGTGTGTTAAAGATGTCACTAATCTTATATTCATTATGAATTATAGATCATTTAGTTATCATGTTGTTTATTCTATAAACAATGTGAGAACTAATGACAGTTTTGATAAAACTATATTCTGTGCATTTGGGACAGTATATGAATAAAAATATATTTGGCCTGAATTAATAGACAAAAGGGACCCCTGGCTGAAAAGGTTTTTGAACCCAAACGTTTGTTGCACATGGAGCAAAACAATTCTGACATTGTACATTTTGTTTATTGTACCTGATATTGGTTTATGACAGACAAGCCTGCTTGCTTATATAAAACTGTACAGATTTTTTTTATTTATTAATGGTTTTTTTTGTGCTGGTCAATGTCAAAATAATGTATGAGTAAATAAGAAAACATCACCATTTGAGCTCCAATGAAACATTTGTGCTTCACTTTAGTTTTGACCATGAAGCAAAGCACTGGTAATTGAATTAAGGCTATGGATCTTACTTGTATGGTTTTCTTTTATCTACTTGAATGTATATGGTAAACACTTTATAACAGTGTTAACAGCAGCTAATACTAAGATGGTTACTTGAAATGTTATAAATATTTGTGTGGTTTTAAGCATGTCAGTATTTTTATGGGAATTTTTATTTTCTTTTTATAATTACCAATCCCCCTTATATTTGATTAAATTAAATGAATGGCCGTTTGAGTAGCCAATGGTTTTGTAAGCATGTTTTATCAGTGTTATAGGACTCTTGCTATCTGGCCTTGAAATGACAGTTTTGAGACACGTATGTTAAGTAAACTCATCATCCACTAACAGATAATACATTTTTAGCTAGTACAGAAATTGACAGGATGAAAATTAAGATGCATGGCATAACCTTTGTAATGAAATGGAAAAATGTTAAGAAAAGGATGTATGACAGATATTATGTTACATAGACAGCTGTAGTACAGTTAAGCCAGCATTCATACATGATGGGATGTTTTCCTGTCCACCATTTCAAAATAAAATTCAGCATTAAAGACACTATTTGTTATTTTGTTATAGCAAATCAGTAAGTGAGTTAGTGAGAAAATGAGACAGCGGTAACAAATAAGACCCCAAGAGCTTAGATCACCCGATCGTATCTCCAAGACAGAGTGTAATAAGATCTGTTGACTCCTTTGTGGTGTCACCTTGCTGAAATAGAGCTTGTTCAGTGTGGTGGTGCTTTGCCTTCCACCTAAGCCGTCACTCTGAATGGTTGAATGGAAAAAGTGTCCAAGTAAAGTCAAAAGGGTAGACAGTCAGTCATGCTATGCTAATGAGCTTTGTCAACAATGATTTCAGAGCCCTATTTTTTTTTATTTTGTAATTCCTTTACTGTATTTTGGAATGTTATGGTTTGCAACATTGTATGTTCAAAAGAAAAGGTATAAGAGTTAGCAAATGGAACTTGCCATTTAAGTGCGAATGAATAATGAATTAATGAATTGTGTTAAAACAACCAGTAACACCTGCAATGTCTGGCTTTTTCTGGGTAAGATTGAATTCACCATTAATATTTTCTTGTGTTTCTGTTTCAGTATCTAATACTGGTTATTCGTGTCTCTGCTTTTAGTATTCTTCTGTACAACTCAATTATGTTATTATACTCTAGTTTTGCAGCTACGTAACTAAATCCTAAAGCAGGTTTTGTCATTTTATTAGTCTTGATATTTAGAATTCATGCACGTTGCATCCAAAGCACAAAAAACTGTGAGTTATACTTTCACGTACCTTCTTGTCCCAGTCATGGTCATTAAGTTAAGTCAGAAACTTCCTCAGGTTTTTACGCTTAAGATGTAATGTTTTCATTGTAAACATTGCATTTAAGAACATTAGGTGTGTATTTCCATAACAACATTGGAAATATCCAAACTTGTATGAGTTAATACCAAAGGCTTAAGTTCAAGACCTAAGTCAGGGGTGCACCTAAGATTAACATGGACCCTATAGGGTCCTTCACTAATCTGCTCTGTTTAAGAGCAATTAGTATAGATGCCCACATTAAGAAATTAAATGTAAGGTAAAAAATGGATGATGTGCCTGACAGAGATTTCTGTAATTTACCTGTAACAAAAAGAGTTTTCACAGACATGGTTATTAGCATCATAATGTCAGAGTTTTTAGATATTCTTATAACTTATTAGGTCCAACTAAATGATTGTGATTAATGAATCTGTACCTGTCTACCTAATGTCAGGTTTTGAGGGGATGAACACACTAACTCTTATAAGTGTGGTTCCTATTTGACCCTCTAATATTGGAGTTAACGTGTATGCATGTAAATCATTCCCTTGATGCAACGGTAATAGCTAAGTTTTAGCAGAAAACGGTCATTGCAAACGAATACACAAATTATACTTAGTGTATTGCTACTTGCTAAAAGAAATAAGATTTAAACAAAGACATAGGGCAAACAGATCTAGATGAGATCTCCAATGGGTAACATCATTATTGTTAGTCAAGACAGTTTCAATGCCAATGCAATGTGAGGCAATGTGAACTAATTTTTAAACAATACCGTTCTGTAACCCAAAAAGACTGCTTATTAATAAGTAGTGTTTAAATTGAATGGATTTTTGTTCAAAGTTTGTGATTTTTTTAAACCTTTGTGACAAAGCTATTTAAAATACATATTTCATAAAAAAAAATCAAGCCTCAAAAATCATTGGCATGTTTTGTGTGAATTGGGTGGGTGAGGGTTGATAGGGTGGAGTGCTTTGTCTGGTGTTGTCCTAAAAACTATGTGGTTATGTTTACACTGAGTTTATACCATTTTAATCCATTCAGCAAGATGGCTTCATTAGAAAATCAGTCATTAAGATACAATCATATAGATTCACCAGCAATAACACATATAATATACACGCAGTAATAAAAACACATTCACTGACACATTTTTGTGTGAACCTAGCCATACTATATTTTAAAAGCTGTACAGTTACCGCTCCTGGCTAACTCTAAAAATAGAAATATTAGTAAAATGTTTTTGTTTGCCTGTTTGCGTTATATTATTATTGAAAAGCTCTTTTTTGTATGCATCTGAATCTTTCTTTCTGTAATTTAGTAGTTTAAGAATGTTTGAATTTAAGGATCTAATTTCCAGAAATACATTTAGATATATAATATAGCAGCAAATTATAACTTGAATTTGACTTGTTGGATAAAATAACAAAAATATTAGTTGCTGTTGATTTTGTTATGTGAGGTCAAATGTATGTACAGGAAAACAAATTCTAGAATTTGAATGATAGGCTCTAGCTTATTTATTGTTTTTGTTTTGTTTTTGTTTTACATGGGTCAACTCTGTATTTATGTAGGGTGTTTAAAAAGAAAATATTAAAATATAATATTAAATGTTTCTTTGTATACAATGACAAAAAAAGATAAAAAGATAACTTTGGCAGCATTACTTTAGCAACAATAATTTGCATGTTGTATAAATTACTCGTAATGCCTAATGTAACTCTAATTCATTACGGATGTTGCATCTATTTTGGTGTAGTTATTTAGAATAATTTTTTATATTTGCCTCCAAATATATCATTTTTTTTGACATCGTTTAAGAACAAAAAACATACTACATAAAAATGTGAACTGAAAAAAAATTGCTAAAGTGCAGCTAAGATTTAAGGGCAACATGTGCTTGTTTGCACTTTACATTTATGCTTTTGTCGGCAAATATGAAATTAGTTCAGTCAATCTAGAAATAGTAAAACAAAAAGTGATATAAAACATTTTGTTGTCTAACGTCTATACACCTTTTAAAGAGGTTAACATGTACATCATGATGCTTAAAGTATAAAATACCCTGGAGGTATTTCACTGATAAAAATACTGAACATGGAGTAAATAAGCTGCAGTTTTAGTGAAGCTTAACATATCTGCAGTTTTGAGCACAGTGGTGTGGTTAATGGAATATCATGTTATTTTAGTCTGCTATAGCTTTTGTATTATTTCTTAGTTGCATTTATAAGTTGTTGTGTAACATTAATATAGTATAAATTATACATTTGCTGTATTAAGTTTGTCAAGACCGTGCTAGGTAAGAAACCCCTGGTAGAGGTATGTGTATAAAGTACAATATTTGTACAGGCTTATTAGTTCCAAGCCACAATCAGGGATTGAAGAACAAAAAAAGTTAGTGATTTTAACACACTGAAATGAAAAATTGGCCACCCTGAAAATCAGACCTACAAATATAAAAAATTCAGACACAAGATAACTACAATCGATATTAAAAGTTACTTTATAATTAAATTCAAGTGGGATAGTTTTAGATGTATTTTTTCCAGA
>JAOUQX010000035.1:8172532-8185803 GCA_028566295.1 Liobagrus marginatus
GTGTGTGTGTGTGTGTGTGTGTGTGTGTGTGTGTGTGTGTGTGTGTGTGTGTGTGTGTGTGTGTGTGTGTTATTAAGTTAGATTCAGATGCTTACATTAGGACGAGGGTGGTCGTTATCTACATATCCTTTGTCGGTGGAGGTTTGGAAAAATCCCTTGATGAGAGAAAGTGCTAATCCTCCCCGGCAATACGGATTTTAAAACCAACAGCAATGAATAAGTCAATGTACCTAAGGTCAATCGTGTTTACGCTCTCATGTTTATCATAATATCAGAAATTAGTTTCGATATACACGCCGAAATTTCAATGTACGCGCGCGCACTATAAGGAAATTAGGGGAAGCCCTCGAAACTCTGCTTCTTTTTGTTTACTGGGTTGCCCGCCTGTGTAGGTGGATTAAACGACTACGACGACTACACTCCTACGGGTTTTCCTGATTATAGTTTGGTTCATTTAAAGAAAAGCACCCTCGGAAGAGTTGCTCAGGTTGAAAAGATGGCTGGTGAGAAAAAGAAATTGATCTTGATGGTAAGGGCATGACGCCTCATTAACTCAGACTAAGAGGCGCGAGCGCTGCTGATCAGGCGTCAGCACAGGCACAGCCCGCCAACGCGGTGAAATGATAATGGCGGAGTAATGGCAGTATGAGGCTCCACAAACAGATGGCTGCCAATTCTCTGCCGTTTTAAAACCTGAATAAACACATGACAGACTCTGTGTAAGTTTAACACATCCAAGCACTGTGAAAAATCGTTCATGACAAACATAGGCCTACAGCAAACACTGCCGGACATTTCATGTGTGACAATCCAGTTAATCTGCTCTCAAAGCATGCTTAACATTTACCGTCCAATTTATTAGGAACATGTATTATTGAACGTAAACTCAAGTGGCTGCAGCCCAAGATACCAGATAAGATGGTTTGAGTAGGCCTATTTTAGAAACTTCTTCACTCTTGGCATTTTAGACAAAACAATCTATAGAATTTACTTTACATTTCATATTTACTTTAATTTACTATAGAATTTAGAACTGTATGAAAAACAAGAAACATTAAGCGAGAGACAATTTTTGGGGTGAGTACTGTTTGTAGCCAAGGCAAACACCTCATTGAGCAGTAACCTCTAGGTTTAAGGTCCACCATAGCCACAAACAGTAAATTCATCCCCATTTTTATCCACTCATACTTTTATATTGCCTTTTGTAGTTACTTATGTGATCACAATGCTGATCAGCTCTGTTGCCATGGGTAACATAATTAATTTGGAAACTGTTCACTATTTTAGTAATTCCATTTACCCTCATCTTAGTCTGTAATAATCCAGGCCATTGGTAGAGGGCCTATTGGGAAGGCTCAAAACCAATGGAGTTCCAGCTCTTCTTGACAAAAAACTCACCCACACCCATGGTAACGTCCACCTCCACTGAAAGCTATAAGACACACTTATGTTTATGAATACTCCTAGAACCAGTGATTTTCAGTAAAAGTTATGATGCCCTGTAGCTGAATTTATACGATCATCTGCTGTACAAAGAGCCATGAAAGAGTACATTTATGACGCTCTCCGGCAACAGGTCATCCATGTCACCTGCCTCAGCACGGTTTTCTTTTGTGGTCAAAAAGAGGGGGTAGCCAATTTAGGCCAATTACGGAATCTTAAACCAGTGTCAAGTAGCCCTATGCACTGCCATTAGCCCATCGGCCCTCAAACAGTTCAGAGTAGCTCAGTAGTTTGCCAAGATGTACCTCTGCAGCACATACAACCTGGTACAAATTAGAAAGGAGATGAATGGAAGACAGCATTTAGCACAATAATCATACCCCTATAGTGGTCACTATGCCCTCTGCCTTTGACACTGTTGAATTACTTTTTAGTCATGCATTACATTATTTTGGTATGCCTGGGGACATGATATTCTACTTTAATCATGACTGGACCATGATATTTAGGCATATTTGCTAACATTGATTTCCTCATCATGATAATTCTTCATGCACTAAATTGATTAAAACTGTCTGTTTCAGATGTCTAATTCTCTAGTTTACTATCTGCACAGCATTTTGAAAATCATGGACATCTTGCTCAATGATTTCATGGATTTCATAAAGTATGAACTTACTTTTACTAAATAAATTGGTAGCAAATTAAAATATGCATAGATAAATGTGGACACTGTCCTGTGCAGGCCCTTATACAGTATCAGTTTACCCCTTCTCTGAGAGGTATGGGTTACTATTTATTAAGTAATTTATATAAAAAAAAGGTTATTTATCGAAGGGAACATCAGATTTGGCACATATTTCTACAAGAATACAATCATTTATGGAAGGTCTACAAAATTGTGGATCAGGTTATTTTTAACCTATTCTAGTTAGGAATCTGATTTTGACTAATTGATAATATTTCAAATTATTTCATCCTACAACAGAGAATAACATCTATAAAACATGACTGTAGAAATAATAGAACATAATTAGTTTGTGTTGGTATGTCATCATTGTATAGATGTCTGAATGTACATGGAAATACATATAGAATTTTTTTTTACAACCATGGTCATATGTTATAATAGCTGAAAGATTATACCATCAGGTCTAAAAACATAGGTCTGAATTTATTGTCACTTGACTAATACATTTATTTTAAAGGCCTCTCAAAAAAATTTTTTAATTGCAGTGTGGTCTAGACCACACACGTTTGCACAACAGCTGGGCCTATTGCCTCTGGACAGAAACATTAAATTATATCCTGCTATGCGCACTAGCAAAACCAAACCAGTGTAATGCTATTTTTCACGCTTGGGTCCACTTTCAGACAATTTAATGTCTAAAAACAGGGCCTGAAATAGTGACTTAAATGCCAATCATTACAACATTCGCATTTAGAACAGTGGTTTCAAGCTAAAAAGGAATAGAAAGTATACCCATTACCAGGTTATATTCTGACAGGCCTGTATTCATGTCTGGAAGTTATGCCTTTATATTGTGTTCAATTTCTTTCCAGAAAATGAATGGAATTGCATGTACAAGTAATGCAAATGTAATAGATAGAGCGAGAAAGAAACAATGAGAGAGTGAGAGAGAGCGCGAGAAAGATGGAGACAGACAGAGAGCGAGTCACTGAATGTGAATAGGAACAGAAAAAGCTTATTCTCTAATGCTGAGTGGTTGTTATTTTACTTAGTGTACAAGTGTTTTTTTTGTAGTTTGCAATTTTTGTAGTTTATCACATCAACTCTATTAGTGCACACGAAATATTATATGGACAAATATAGTGACACCCAACAACAGATGTGATCAAAATATTCTTCTTGAAAATGTTTTTGTGACTGTTTCATTTTAGTCAATGATGCAAATGACAAAAGTATTAAAGGCTTACATGTGCTATAAAGAAGTACAATGACTGGGTGCAAAATAGCGAGACTGCCCCATTTCCGACAGCAATCATGTCAAGTGGTAAGACAAGTAATGATGACCTGCATGAATAATTAACCTACAATTAACTTCTTTAAATAGCTTATAAGTGAAACATATTCAATGTTACAGTTACAGACTATATTTACTTTTATGTTTAGAATGAACAGTAAACTTTAACAGTAAAGCTTTAAAACTCCGTTCAACTCCGTTTGTTCACTAGGCATGTGAAGAAGCTTATTCTATGGGTAAGAAATTGTCTATTGTGTACTGCAGCGATTCCATCCGGAAAAGAATGGTCCTTCCCCTCTAGCCGTAGTGCTATCTCTAGGCCACCCTACAATAGAAAATGTTTTATTTCATTCATCTGGCTTTCGTTCATTCAACAGGGCACTGCAGCGTAGCGAGCGTTCGGGCTTAAAGCCACACCGAAATTCTTATCAATGGAGTGCTGACGTCAATGAGCAGCGGTGACGCGCGGTCACGTGGGCTCAAGGGGGTCGAAATATAAACATGAGGAGCTGGCCGTGGTCCTGAAAATATCTACAGCGGCGTCACGAAGACGAGAAGCTAAGTCGTGAATGAACGAGTCGTATACCTTTCTACCAACCAAGGTAATTCTAACTATATAATTACTTTATACAAAGAAAGCATATTTGCAGAGATAGTGTAGATATAGTGCGTCCAATCGCGAAGTTCCAAGAACAAAGACCAAAAGTGCGTCGACCCACGTCACGCTGGGATCCCGGTAAGTCCTCATTTTCATAAAATACAATTATAACAAAGAAGAGAAAGCTAGCTGGAATTCTATTACAATGCGGTGGAAGTAAAGTTGTGTGTTTTTATAACGTTTAATGATGGTCAGCAAAATAAAGTGCAAAATGAATCGGAATTTCGCTAACCGTAAACCTAATTATTATTATTATTTTTATACACTATGAAGAAGTAGAAAAGAAAACCCCATTTATAATCCACAGCAAACAAGCCCACAAACAAAACACAACATCAAACAAACAACAGTGTAAAAAAGAATAAAATGTGGAACTTGGGTGGAGTCGGATCGGATGCATCATCGTCTTTTCATTTTGATGGAGTTTAGATGTGCCTGTAAATGACGTCATTACTGATTGTTGATGGATATCATGATGGCACTTGTGGGAATTATGGTGATCAATAACATTCTTAAAATACCATCATCAAGCCTCAGCTCCATTTTATTATTTTTTTCCATCACATAGCGGATTTTTAGCTGTCCGGGTTCCAGTTAGAAATGCTTAGCAAAACCAGACATTGAATATATTGAACTTTATATATTAATCACATATTAATGCTTTATATGAAGAATTAGCTATTATGAAAAGGCAATCTTCAGTTTCTATCCCAATAGTGTCCGCAATTGGTATGTGATAGTTTGAAGTCATACTCTGCTCGGTTTATATTTATAGACTACTGCGCAGGGCTTTCCCCAGTCTTTAAAATAGACTGACTTAGCGTAGATGATTACGTGAAGAGACGGCGTCTTAAAGGCGGCTTACTAATGTGCATTAGAGGCTCCCGAGCGCATCAGAAGTGAAGCACTGAAGCAGATAATACATTCAACCAATGGCTTTCTGAAGTTCACAGCATAATTCAGGGTTGCAAACACAATATTGAGGGTAGACATACGAATGCTTTATCTGCACATTCAGATGCAGAGCTGTGATATAAACCCCAGCAGTAACGAAGTGAGAATCCGCTGTTTTTAAAGGTTTCAAATAAATATAACAAATTGCATTACAACCAGTGTCTAGTTGCCTATATACAGTATTTATAAAGCTTATTTTTCTGCGTTTGATGACTTTTCAGCTTTATGAATTTTTATCCTGTTAGATTAACGGCGCTATTCTCAATAATTGAATATCATTTAGACTATTGTAAAGAGGCCATTAACAAATTTGAAAACACGTCTAGGTACGCAGCGTTTGCTCGTTTTTGCGCGGGTGGTCATATGCGGTCAGAAGTGCCTCCAAAGCGTTTACACGTCCTTGCAAAATCAAGAAAATCTGTAGACGCCGAATATATTTATACCGAAATGAAACTTTAATGTGTTCATTCTTTGTGATGTGATGGTGCGTGATGCTGAAAGGCTGTTGATCTGATATATAGACAAACTTTAGATTAAAAAAAAAAACAAAACATATAAGAAAACCAATTGCGTTTGTTTGAAATGTGGGGGGTGTGTGTGTGTGTGTGTGTGTGTGTGTGTGTGTGTGTGTGTGTGTGTGTGATGTCTGGGGGTTAGCGTGTAAATCACAATTTTAAACATCCAAATTCAGGTTATTTTGTGTTTTCCATTGCGTTATAATGATGATTAGCAATTGTAACTTGTGTCTGATCATATTGAAAAAAAAGATTGCTGTGCTCTATAGCCTGTTCTTATTTTTTCTTTCTTTTCCATGTTAGGTGCGTCACCATTTTCCTTATTCCTAAACTGCATGGTCATGATTCGGTGCCAACAAGTCTCCAGAGCCCCACTTGTGCTTCTCTTCTTCCTCTTTAGTCTTACATTTGAGCCCACAAGCAACAGCCCTCTGACTGAACATAAAGTGGGTAATCAATATGAACCTTCCTATCCTGAACAGACACATGTTCAGTTTATCCAAACTGGAGATATTCTGCCAGAGACACAGACTAAAGAGGAGGATGAACTTTTCAAAGATGTTGACCCCAAAACCCTAGCAGCAGTCCTCTTAGAAACCCTTAACAAGCCCAAGGAGACAAGGAATAAAAAAGAGAAGAACGGGGGAGATCATGACCAGGTAGAAGAGGAAAGAGACACCCAGAGCTTTGACAGAGAGAAAAATGAGGATCAGGAGCTGGAAATGTTGCGTGCAGCTGCCGAGGCAAACGGCAGAGAAGAAAGAGAAAGGGAACAAGATGAAGAGAGAAATACGGAGGAGGAGGAAGAAGAGCTCCTTACAGAAAAGGTGACCAGTCATACCACAAGTCAAACAGTGCCTGTAAACAAACAGGAAGGGGTTGCAAATGAGGTGGTAAGCAAGGAAGAGCAGCAAGAAACAGAGGGAGACACTGATGGGAACAAGGATGCACAGCTGAGTCCAGAAGAGTTAAAGAACCTGGAAACCATGTTAGCGGGGTTTCAGAGCTACAGTACAGCCAGTAAAAGAGAGCATGATTACTCATCTGGTCAGAGAGAGAGTCGTGGTGATTATTTTGACTATTTGGATCGTAATGGCCTCATGAACAATGAAATAAAGCCCAAACCAAGGGGTTATGATTTGTTTCTGTCTAAGAAGAAGCATAAATGGCAGCAAGAGGAGGAAATAAACAGGAATCGGCCATTGAACAAGGGTGGAAACTTTTTGGATGAGTTTAATGATAATATTGAAGACCAAGAGGGGGATAATAGAGAGGATGAAGAGGAATTGCTGAGTCCCGAAGAGGAAGAAGCTAGGGCTAAAGCTGAACAGGAAGAGGTGCGCAGACAAGCAGCTGAGGCTCAGAGAGCCAAAGCAGAGGAAGAAAAGCTTGCCGATATTGCATCAGATATGATCTTGCAATACATGATCAAGCAAGATGGGAAAAAGCATCTGGAGAATAATGCTGCAGAAGACAAGCGCTCAGAGGAAGATGAAGCCAATGATGATGATGATATTGACCCACAAACTATTGACAAGTTGATAGAGATTTCTAGTAAGCTACACTTGCCTGCTGATGATGTTGTAGATATAATCAGTGATGTGGAAAAGAAGAAAAAAAAAGATGCTCATGAAACGCTGCAATGGCAAAGACCTCTTGTATCTCCTCCAGCACCTGATGTCCCATCTCCTTCAGTCTTAAGAACATCACCACCCTCAAAACCACCCAAGCCTAACACAAATGCACTGAAATCATGGTTTAAGGACAGGGCTCATATTAGGCCAAGTGAACAAGATTTTTGGATCAAGCAACAGTGGCCATTTTGGACCTACCCCTATCAGCGCTACCAAAAGCCCTACAGAAGTTATTACACCATTTACATGCCACCTCCCCAGCCTAAACCACGCTACTATGCCAAACCCTCCTACTCAATTAATGACATTCTGGGGAATTCATTGAACTATGAGTACCCTTTGAAACAAAGGTATCGTCCCTGGCCACAAAGTCGTCTAAGGGCTCCTTTGGCCTTACAGAGAAACCTCTACTTCCCTAACTACATTGTCCCTCAACCCCGGAGTTTCAAAGCCATACCTATGCCCAAACCCCGGTCACCCCTGCGTCATCGGCCTGCTTTCTTTTACTCAACCACAGCTTCTGTAGATGCCCCACAGGATGGCTATTATAGCCAGATGGAGCAGCCACAGCCTGCCAGCAATGAGGACCTAGGGAACTTCATTGAGAAGGTTTTCCTGAAACGCCCCCGAATGTTTCATTGAGGTGTAGATAAAAGGAGAAATAAAGAGGAAATGGAGACGAGCATGAATAGTGTGAGACTGTGATGAATTGTTAGACTGTTTTGACACATATTTTTGTTTTGTATTTAGAAATACGTTTATCCCGTCTACTTTATTTGTCCTTCCCTCTTCAGTTAAAATGAAAAAAAAAAAAAAAAGCCTAAAGACTCGTGACTGTTGCCATTTTCAGTGGAGTTTCTCTTCTCTCATCCATTTCCCTCCTCCTCACATATACTAATAGACAGTAGAAATGATTTAAGGAAAGGCGCTTTTGTCAGTTATGAGGGGTACACACGACTTAAATACCCAACAACAGTAACAAACATTTTCCCTACTTCTACAAGGCCTTCCAAGAAAAAAAAGGAAAACAAAAACCTAACAAAGCATCTTTTGTAAGCCTTATGTTTTTTTATTTTTTATCATTTAAAGGCTTGAAAGCCTTTTAAACCAATGTGTAATTTTCTCTAATCATGAAAAAAACAGCAAAAACTTTCACATTAAGACCTTTATAGGAAGCATGTATGGCACGTTTGTCCCATGAAACTTAGTCATTAAGATATTAAGTGCCATATTCTTTAGAAATGTTCAGTTTTGGTTCATTCCACCCAACAAAGTGTGACTTCTAATATTTCAATACAGTTGTTCTTGTACATAGAATTACTACTATGTCTACTGAATAGGCTGACATTCTATTTTCTTTTTTATATGTTTTTAACATTGTTTTTCTACACAGAACATTGGTGAAAATAGTTGGTACAAAGAATGCTCATACATTCCA
This sequence comes from Liobagrus marginatus, assembly GCA_028566295.1. NCBI lineage: Eukaryota > Metazoa > Chordata > Actinopteri > Siluriformes > Amblycipitidae > Liobagrus > Liobagrus marginatus. The sequence continues at coordinate 8,181,160 of JAOUQX010000035.1, forward strand.
AATATTTCTAAGAAAAGCTTTTTCATATAAGCTATTTTCACAGCAGTTATTTATGGCCTTATATCCCTTATAAGAGTAGCAACATATTTGGTCTTTGATGGGTTGGCAGGATTAATCCTAGTCATGAGGATTTCGTAGACAAATGTTAACTTGTACTATAAAGCTATGGATTTAATGGTAAAACTATACCTCTACGTCTGAGGGTTCAATGACACAACACCTTAATATGCACATTCCCGATAGCCTACTTAAGTTTCTACGTTTTTTTTAAGGCATTGACAATCTTTTAATTAAAATCAATTTTTTTCCAAAGTCCCTTGCAGATTTTCAACAGGTTCCCTTTACAGTAAAGTTTAAGATCTTGTACCAGAATCACACTTATAGGTAAGGTCAGACTTAATAGTGCCAAACAAACTGAACTAGACAGTGCATAGAGAGTTCATAAAAACATAGAGGCACTTTAAATTTGGCTTCAGAGATAATAATGAGCTATATAAACAACAATTGTTCACCAATTATAGCCACTTATTATAGCCATATTATATATAACAAGAAGGTTGAGCGACTTGAAATGCTGACAATTTATTACCCATATTGTGTGATACCTTAACCAAAAGGTCTATGAGGGAGACACAAAATGCTTAGAAATTATATAAAAGGGTAGTGCTTGACATTTAATTAATTTAAGATATGAATTGAAAGATGAACATAGAGGAGACAAGTGTCTGCACGTTTATGTGATCTTGCATCTAAAATGTGTTTCTTCTCTGAAAATATTATGCGCATTTAAAAAGTATAAAAAAAATCAAAATACAAATGTTTAGCATACCAGAGTTAAAATGTCTTGTATAAAGAAAATCAGCTGGTTGTCAGTTATAGATGTATCTTGTATGTACCTTAATAAACATGCGTTTGCTGGATGTAAATAATCGCATGTTGATGACTAGTTTTGATACACAGAGATAATTCAATAAAAGTTACTATTTTTTATTCAAATTTGGTTTTTGTGTTTTGAAAAAATCTAAGCTCATTCATTTTTGTGTTGCCAGATACAATTTTGCTGACCACAAGAAAGATGATGCTTGTCTCTAAAAGTGGAAGACAAAGTCCAAGTATTACCCGAGACATACAAGTCTGATGCTTTATAATTGTACTAATGTACATGTAGGGCCTACATTGTAGGGTGTCTACTTAGTGCATTTTTTCCATGCTAAGGGTCCTTGATTCTGCTTAGCCGTCCTGTGGCTCAGACTGGATAATTACTTTGTTAAATGAGAACCCCTGCAGCACTATAGTATGATTCACTAGCTTTCTCTCCCTCTGCTTATATATGCTGTATACACACACAAACACACAGAGGGAGAAATAGAGATAGAGTGAAAAATGAGTTCATATTTATTCAGCATTCATTTCATGATGCAAGATTTATTAATTCAGCAACTGTTGAAAGCAGTGTGACATTATTTAAAATAACTGCTTTATGACATGCCCCTGATTCCTGACTGTCACCCATTTCATCTTGCTGGAGGTGAGCAAACAAGATGGCTCCACATCGCCATTTTGGGCTGAGTCCGCCCAGGTTTTTGGGGAAGTCATCAACAGACACTTCCCTATGGACATGAACTGAAGGGTGATTCTAAACTAAGGTGTGTTATGGTAACCTAATCCATGAAGGGTAAAATAAGATGATCTTTTTTTCAGATCTGTTTATCATGTGCAGGCCTACTGTGAATGTTACGCAGGAAGACAAACAAAAATCGTAGACAAGGTCACTGAGAAAATGCAACATTTTGGTGATTAATAATAATAATAGTAATAATAATAATACTAATAATAAAGAGTGAAAGAACGAAAGCGCAAGAGCAAGTAAAGCAAGTAATAAAAACACAGAGAAACGAGAGGGCAAGATTGTGGGGGTGGAAAGGTTGATGAGAACAGCACAGCCCACGGAGGTGCAGTAATTCATGAGTCACATGGTTGAGAAGTGAGTCATACTCAGTCCTCTGCAGAACCCCCATCCACCAACACAAAGATTGCACTTTGGTCAAATTTACTGATGCGGAGGCACAGGGTCCCTAAAATTTAGCAGAAGGCAACATTCTTTTGACCTTTTCTGTAGTATTTACAAGGAGACACATCACACTATGGCTATTCCATAAACATGTACATTGCTTTAAGGCATGACACACAAAGCATTGCAAGTTTGGGCAACCTCATAAAGGGACACACACACGCACGCACGCACGCACACACACTCTCTCTCTCCATTATAACATTATAAAATATACCGGTATTCTAATTAAACAGTGTCTGAATCATACAACAAGAGACACTTTGTTGTTATTTTCAAATATTGATTTTTTTCCTCCACATTCTCTATGAGTCAGCACAGAAACATAGAAGAGAAAGAGAGTTTTTTTTTTTTAAATAATGGAAAAAACACACAAAATGCCAAAATATCCGATCATCAGCATCAGGCTTGTGAGAAATTCATCACTGCAACAATACACTATATCTGGCATCATAAGGCAGAAAGGCATTATAGTGTACATGTGCAAGCATTACGTTGTTGTTCAGAAGGGGATACTGTAGCCAGTTACACTCCATATGCGTTATATGGGAAGGCTATAAACCTTGACATTAAAAATTCATGCTGATGAGTGTGGAGGAGGCAGTCCACATGATGTGTGGAAGCAGCAGAGGGCAGAGAATTTTGGCAGTCTCATCACCTCTGGAGCCGAGGACACACCAGATTAATCTGAATATGCATTTTGTGGTAAAGAGGCAAAAACAATGTGATGAAAATATCCATTTCTGAAAATTTAAAGCGGGTGTTAAAATTACAGAAAAAATATTTCATAATGTATATGTTTGTGTCGATAATATGTACCATAAACTGTTTGAAATACCTGATAATTACATGCTATAACGCATAATATATACTGTAATTACCTACAAGTAGAAAAGCTTAAGGTTTCACACCTCTCTCTTCACAGCTCTTTGTCTTTATACCATGGTAACAAATGGCAAAGTTAATTTTTGATTTGTTTAAACAACTGTTTGAACAGTGCTTTGCTACCCATCACAAAGGTATTCAGATCTGCTTGAGCTCTGTCACATGGCATAGTTTCACCACTATGCAACATTTGTTCCAGCCTATGAGGAGTTACATGAATGTCTATATATTACAGGATGCTGTGTTAGATAAGAGCTGAAAATAAATGGCTTGAACTAAACTTTAATTAGTGTTGGATTTCCAGAATATGACTCGACACTAAACCCTATATTTACCAAACATTAGAAAGATTTACCAAGATTTAAAAAAACATTTTAAATGAACGTTTATACTGCACACTTATGAATAAGGCTTTACATATCAATTTATATTTATGTACCTTAAAACAATAAGGTTTACGTATCAATTTAATTGATTATTTGTTTTATATTTACAAATGTTTAAATATTTTACAGCATTGTTATGCACAGTGTATTTTTATGCTAGAGGGCTGGCTCAGTAAACTCTTTTCACCACCACTTCAGCAATTCAGAATAAAAGCAAAAAACTTTAATTTTCTTAGCAATAGCTCCTCTCCTCTATGCAACATTAGAACTTTTAGCCATAGGCTTTTTATGCCAACACTGTAGACATATCTCCCTGCTGGCTGCTATTGAATGTTTTAATGATGTTTTGGCTAATTAGTTGATTTTTCATTATATTTAAAAAATATTTATACTAATATAATATTAACATATATTCAAATATATTATTATTTATGGGTAAGATCTATTCAATGGGCAGACTAAAACGCTTCTGTATAGTATAAATAATAACAAAAAGTCCAATAAAAAAAGTTTACTGAACCAATCATTTCTGTTCATTTCAGAACAAACCTACGATATCGCAGTACATCATAAGAACTTGCTTCATTACAGAATTTTAAAACACCTGTAATTAAGGAAAATTCGTTCCCTTCACAGAATCTGAGAAGCCAAAATCTATTCCAGCCCGACATTGTCAATGTGATGGTCAGGTGTCCACTTACTATTGGAAAATTAAGCTACCTAATTTGACTAACTGTATCTTTCCATACTGTAGCATTACCTAAACTTGAAACTTACCATGCTTCAATAAATGCTTTTAGCACCAAGTCTTACAGTAATGTTAATATATAGTAGGCTTTACTGTTATAACAATAGGGCCATAAGCAGTGTTGCAGTAAAGATTGCTGATACACTATATCACATTACTGTAAATATTTTCCCAGAAATTCAGGTAGGCTACTGTATCAAACTGTAATAATAACATATTGGCTTGAGAACAGCATTTTATCTGCTACAGAAACAGTTAAAAAGAATACAAATGTAAAAAGGCTTAAAACCGTAAATCTCATTCTACACTATAGGTATTTTTATTCTTGTTTGGCATAGCTTTGCCAAGTAGAAACTCTAAATATGGCAGTAGATTGCATATGCACCACACTAAGGAAGTATGATTTTAAAACTTGTTAAGGCTTGCGTTTATTCTTTTATTTACTCTTCATGTATTTTCCATGAAACGTGCCAATTGATGATGGTGATGGTGGCTCAGTGGGTAAGGCTCTGAGTCAGTGATCAGAGGATCGGGGGTTCGAGCCCCGCTCCAGA
>JAOUQX010000035.1:8197399-8210353 GCA_028566295.1 Liobagrus marginatus
GATTTCAATGAACATTCGGACAGTCCGGCCCTCGACTTGTAGCAAAATGTTCTATTTGGCCCTCCGTCCATTTGACTTTGACACTCCTGTAAAAACTAATGCGTAAATGAGGCCTACCCCACATTCAGAACATAGTTTTACATATACATATCATTGCAAGGCTACTAATACAATTTATAACCGATCTTAGCTGATTGTAGCCTTAGAAAGTCATATCATATGGCGGTCTAAATTTTGTTTTTAATAACTCATTTTTGAACTACCGTAATCTGTGGATACAGAAATATGATATGAATCATGTGTCCATCATGTGTAATCTATAAACCTAAAACTTTATAATCTATAAGCAGTAGAATTTAGAGATTTAGTACGTGTAACTGCATCCATTTAAAACAAATTAACAATTTAATTTTCAATTTTAACATGATGTCAAGAAGCAACATGACAATTAAAAAGAATACTTTAACAATATTTGTGCAGACTATAATAAAAAAAAGGCTGTGTGCGCTTCCTTGAAAATGCTTTCACAATGCATTCTAAAAAAAATGTTCTACAAGATGTTCTACCTCACCTCTTGTAGACTATCTTTAGGTCTCTCCATTCGAGGAAGCTGCACATTTTAGGCTTCCGAGCCAGCACCACCTGCATAAGCTCTCGCACCATTTTTTTCTTGTCACGTTCAGCTGTGGCTGTATACCATTTCTGCAGTCGCAGCTTCCCCTGCCGGCTAAATAACAGCATAAAACGCATCTACACGGAGAGACAGAAAGTGTGAGGGCGAGAAAGAGAGAGGACACAGAGTGAACAAACACTGCATGGATTATTTAGTCACCTTCTAAACAAAAAAGTGACATTTTTCTGTGAAACTTAATAAAGCAGGCTAAATCTGGCTACAGCACATGAAGAACAAGCTGGTCAAGAAGAGTAAAGGCAATACTTTTTAACAGGTCTGTGCCTCATTCTATGGCTTCACAGAGAGAAAGACAAGAAGAATCAAAGTCATCAATAAATGTTTAATCTGAACTTTTTCATGCTGTGGAGACAGATTCAAATAAGAGAACAGTTTTGCAACATTAACAGACCAAGGAACTATGAAACAGCAAATAAATGTGGGCAAAAACTACTCAAGCAAGCAACTACTGCAAGGATTGATTATCGGGGTCAAGCCCAATTTGTAGTATTTGCAGTAATAAAAGATTTAAATAAAACACTTCTTGAAGCTTTATGATATTTATATTTCAGAAATAATTCTATAATACTATATATAAATATCTACCATTAACTACATCTAAATAAAACTTGTGATAAACCTTGGATAATCAACAAATCACACGATGAGGTTTTAAATCAATCTGGCAACACAGGTCATGCTCACGCAGATCTGCACTTGAAATAATATTAATTCTGTCTTTACTATGTGTAGTAATTAAACTAAAATAAACACGCAAAAATTGTATTGTATATGAGGCGCGCTTGTTGGTGTGATTTAATAGTGATAATCAACAAATCACACGATTAGGCTTACAATCAATCTGGCAACGCGAAGGTTGCGCTGAGGTGCCTACCGTTTAGTTTTGTGAGGGAAGTTGAAAAAAAAAGCAACAAGGCTATGTGTATGCCCGTGGCTGCCTCGCCTTTTAGTAACATTATTAATCCAACATGTAACGCGATATCAGCGATATTTATTCACGGAATTCATATTTTCAGATTTAATTAAGTTAAGATTAGTAAGCACTAATACAAGGGAGAAACTTACTTATTAGGTAGGGAACTGAAGCTATGTGCATTTATTTCTTTAGCGCGCCATGGATTAAGTTGCTGTGGTGACGCTGCAGTTTTGTCGCATCTGGTTAGATACTAAGAGACATCGCGTTATTCCGGGGTAAATTTTGTAAAACAACTTTTGCCTCGTAGGTCCTAGAAACTTTAAAGTCGGTATGGTGTCATATCATAGTGTTTTCTTGGCATGACAATTTTCAGGACTTTTTACTGAGAAGGTCTATGGGCTGCCATAGAGGAATGTAGCTGACGCTAGAGAAATTTTTAAAAACTATGTAATAAATCGTACGAATACAATAGGTGAAATCGTACGAATACCCTGCGGGGCTTGACCCCTAAAAATGGTCAGCTTTGGCTTATACAAATGTTGGGTCGTTTGGCACGGTGAAATTTCAACATTTAAAATTTAAACCATTAGCTAGGTCGAAATAACTCACTTCTAGTAAATATTTGAGTGTTACAGAGAGTGCTGCATTAGTCCCTGTGGCTCTGGACTATACAGCACATCCTCCACTGAGCTCATGCTATCCACAATCTAGTAAAGTAGGGCAGCTAAAATTAAGACCTTTCCTTGTTCTAGGGCATCCACGGATTGTAAACGCACCCATGATTAACTGGACGAGAGTAAATATAAGTACTAGCTGTTAGGCAGTGCATCTGTTTATTGTAAAGGCAGGCAGTTAGTGGAAGTTACCCTCACACAACATCCATTTCTACATCCCACAGAGCACTCGGAACAAAATGTGTATACTGTACAATAGTGATGTGACATCAATAATAGGAAGCATCAGAATAGGCAAGCTAATTTCTGACTTTTATTTTGTAGTATAATAACACCTTTGTTTTAGTGTGTGCTGTATGTGTGCTAGTGGCACATTTTATAATCAAATGTAAGTGAAACTCAAGTGAACTGACTGCAGAGGCTTCATTCACAGATGTTTATAAAGGACAAGGTGAGTACCCACAAAAAAAAATGTAAATGTCCTTTATTAACATATGAAACAACCTTTTATAATTAGAATAAAATGTGTGAATACACTATTTTTCAGATGAGTGTCTACTCATTCTGGCTAACTGATATTCCAGGTATCATACTGACACAAATCAAGTTTTTATTAATCTGGTACCATTTTTTTTTTTTTTACATCTAACCTGGTGTGAGATGGAATGTAAGAAAAAGATTAATCGAGGATATGGGCAAAAATTGAATTTTCCATATAGGGAAAGTCTACATCTGTCTGCTCAAGAGGAACACCAGATGGGCTTGATTAAATTGTTTATTCACCAGATTTCTTTAAAAGAATTCTTGCCTATATGAAGCACACAAATAAATCACAGGTAAGAGACAAATAAAGTCCAATCAGTGAAAGGGATAGTCTACACAGTGTAAAATCATCTTGAGGGATTACTATCACAAAAACACAGTAGTTAGATTCCAAATAACATGCAAAAAAGCAAAACTCAAGCTTTAAATGTGTTTTACAGATACTGTTAAAATACAAACATTTGTACAAACATTACCAAACCACAGCTTATGGCTAATGATCTTACTTACTGTAGAGAATGTTTTCTGTTGTTTGAGTTTCTCTAGTTTTACAAACAAAAGGAGAAAAGACTAATACTGTAGCAAAATAAAACCTCTACAATATATTAAGTTAGCTAAATAATAAACTTATGGTAGCAACAAACATGCATGAATGTTAAATGCTAATCAATTCATCAGGGAACAAATAGTCTTATCTTCAACAAAGGACATAACTTCCTTGCCAGAGTGGCTGTTGAAATACCAGAAGTATACTGATAAATTTCTCTCTACAGCACACTCCGCCCGGTGGTATAACTATGCTTATGACAGGATTCACACTTTTAAATGATTATTAAATAGCAAATTTCATTTTTTTGGTATAACGGGGTCTTGCAAATGCTATTAATTGTCAGTAAACTAACAATGCACTACATGTGACCATTCACATAACACTGTGGAATGGAAAAAGTACACTTCAGAATCTTTTAGTGTACTTTCATTTAAAAAAAATAAAATAATAAAAATAAGATTTATGTCAGAGCAGGTATTCTTCAAAAACTGCCTGTTGTAGATTTATTAAAGTCTATAGTACACTATTAAAAAGCAGTACTACTTGATGGCCACTTTAGATATAACGACCATTTCTTTTGGCCATAAAACCACAAGTAAACAGATTATGATTTGTGTGTGGGAACATTCTTACCACAGTAATGACTTTGACTTGTTAGTAATAAATGTGCCAGTTGCAGCTGCATTGCTGCAGTCTTTAAATACTTCTACGTGTGCTGTTAATAAAAAGATCACTTTTTTTTCATTTGGATTCTTTTAACTGTCCTCTAGCCATTTATAATGATTCAGTTAAAACACGGATAACAGGTTCTAACTAGCGGGATACACTAGAAGACCAGTAAAACGGAAAAATATCTACACCAAAAGCTGTGGCCGATGCACTTACACCACTGCAACATCATTAGAATGTCACTAAAGTTAGTCACTGCCGCCGACTATGATCCACCGCTAAATTATACTCAAAGGCACTCAGGCTATAGGGACGCTAAGAGTACAGAGCAACAGATGAGCTACTGTGACCAGTATCGATAATACATGAAGATGTACCCGATCAATGGAAAAGAATGTAGGGTTTGTGTACTGTTGAAGTGCATACACTGAATACAGGTAGGTATCAATCGTTTTGTTGACAAAAATCCCCTGTAGTATTCTGAAAGTCTGAAAACAACTACAACATTAAAATCAAGAAAAGATTACTATGTATAAGGGGTTGAAACTGTCAAATGTATGTAAACAAGAGCAAAGCGTTGGTTCCTATCTAACCAGATAGTAGCTAGCTATGCTAACAGGTTAAAGGAAATGAGTAGTTTTTGCGCTAGCTATCGACACAAACAGGTTTGACACATTCGACACGTCAAACATACTGACCACTCTCCTATATATACCAGATAAAACAAACACTGAGCTTTATGTCCTGCCACACCACAAATTACTAAAATAATTCATATAAATGTATCACCATAGTGTGGCAGGGGATAGATTATTATTATAATGATTCCATAATTAGTTTATTAGGATCTGAACTAGCTAGCGAAAAGCTGTGTTGCTTGCTTTAGCTCAACCGGTAATGTTAGCCGACAAAGTCTCTCGGTTTCGACACGCAAATTAACTTACCATTCTCTCAGCTTCTCAAGAGTGTCCAGCGCAATCAAAAGATTTTTTTTTTATGATCAAGTGAAAATACTAGTCATTCATATCTATTTTACACTCTTAGTAGTTCGGTAGGTTCAAATGCCCCATTGAGACGGGAAAGGAAGCGTCGTCACGTCCTGTGCGCATGCGCACTGCGCAATACTGCTTCAATAGGATCCTTTTGTGTATAGTATTCATGTCACGGTTCGATAACCAGAATACCCGCCTTCCCGTCGTCACATATGCGTTTTACTATTGGTTTAATTATCATTCTGTGTGCAAACAACAGTTTATAACTCTGGGTTTGAATCAGTTTTTCTGTCTTAGTGAAAGCCGTTAGTACCTGTCCTGGATGAGGGGTTGTTGCCATGACAAACTCGTAGGGTGATTCTGGTTTCCATGGTGATGGGACTGGGACAATCCTACGTATGCGTCTGTAGAAAAAACACTAAAATGTTCAACTAGTGAATGTAGAACGTCATGAATAAACCTTTTAATATCTCCCGCTCTTATTTCAATTCAGCTTCAAAGTTCAAAGTTTAATTCCTGTGTCCAAGGCCACACCCTATCGACTATATAATGTACCACATTAAACCACATTCTTGTTGAATTATGCAATGCAGTCGGCCCAACAGTTTTACCAGGGACCAGGTTGGACACACACGAGTAGTGCCGTTTTACAATACTGTGTTTTAATAATGTTTTAATGAGCACATTTAGCAATGGTCCACATACCATAATTCTCTCTCTCTCTCTCTCTCTCTCTCTCTCTCTCTCTCTCTCTCTCTCTCTCTCTCTCTCTCTATGAAATGTCTGAACACCAGGCGTCCTCAGTTGCAAATGAAACACAAATGCATAAATACAGTAAATAAAGTAACAAAAGTCGCATGCTGATCTTTTCATTATAAATTCTGTTTATTTTAGGTTATTACGGCCCAAGTACAAATATTCAATCTTTACACAAATATAAGTCTTCACATAGAAATAAATATAATCTTTAAAAAAAATACAACTTTGCACTTAATATAACGTAAACATCACAATATCAAAATATTCTCTTGCAAATTTAAAAAAACAGATTGTCTTTGCAGTTTAAAAAATATTGGCTTAGAATACTGATTTCTAATACTGATTAAAGCCTGTTTCAAATTGCCCATATAAACCTATATCAATAATTGTAGTTTGCTGTATTCTTTTACCGGCACTGGTGTTTTCCTTCATTGACAAATAATTTTTCAAGTATGTCTTCCACCACACACACTACACTATGAAGTTCTTACTGATATATAACATGTATTTAATGATGTGTGATCTTCCAGTTAAACAAACAACTTAAATCTAGGTAAGATTCTTCAAACATATTGGCCCATTTGTTTTAAAGGCTTTTGTTTTAAAGTCCATTTCTATTGGGGTCTGTTGGCTGCATTTAAGATGATTGACTCTTCATCTTCCCATTCCTTTCCGGTGCTGACTCAGTAGTAATTGGGTTGGAGAAATTGCCAGTAATTTTAGTCTTTGTGCATCTGGGCTTGCTAATGATTCTGAGGTTGGTTTACCTGACCCATGAACAACACAGCATCTGTGGAATTAAGCAGAGAAGAAACATAAGCAAAAAGAAGAAGAAGATGCTTCCAAAATCCAATTTCTTCAACCCCCAAAACAAATCTGACCTGTTGGTTTGTGCTGTATGAGGAAAAGGAATGGACGGTTCAAAATATGCTCTGCTATGGCCATCCGAGCGTAGATGATGACACCTAAAGTGATACAAATAAGTGGTAAGTGTGACCACCTTTATCAAATCTTATATTTGAAGAAGCAACCCATATATTCCATTGGAAGTTATCTGTACCTCCAGCAGAAGATCCTTCTGTTCCCTCTTCATTCACCTCAATTTTTAATCTCTGTAAAATCTTTGATACATACAATGGCTCTTCAGCTGAAGGTAAAATAGAAACAAAATGAATAATAGCAAATAATAAATATATGAAATGCATAAAAGCTATTTGTTTCTTTACTTACTAGTAATGCGTGAGAAATCGGCGGTCTTACTGAACATCTCACCAAGACCTAGATTGCTCAGTGCAGACTTCAGATCGACTTCAGTGTCTAAGGAAAACCTGGACATAACATTGGCAAAACACCAGTATTAGGCTTGCATTATGTAAATCTCACATTTCTTGTGGTGTAATGCATTTCTTCTTACCTGGGAATCACCAGCTCTCGGTTAACCTTCCTTAACTGCTTTTTCCAATCCTGGATTTTGTTGCTGCTCAACTCTTTAATTAGAGCAGAAAGTGGTACATCTCTTTCAAATGATGATATGATGAGCATGCTCAGAGAGTCACTTTCGTATGGCACCTCAATAACATCATATTCAATGCCTTCCTTTGTTACAAACTCACCTGGTTTGACAGAGATTTGAAAATACTTTAAACAAACCATTCCATTCATTTGTCTTTTCATAGGTCAATTCATACATCAAGTCGTACATGTATTATTGCATCTTTCATACTGACCATAGTTGAACCTCTGTGTTGATCTCATCATAGACACAGATACTTTACTTCCATTGGCTGTATGAAAGGTCCCCTCTGCAGTCAGCCTAGGATCAAAAGGGTTCTTCCAAAGGCCATGAAAGTGGAGGGCGTTCAACAGCACTAAACGTGTCTGGTCACTCAGCACTCCAGATTGTAGAAAATTTGGGATCATGCCTGCACGAAAAAAGTTTAAGAATGAACTCCAGACTTCTAAGAATATTCATTTCTAAGTATTATTTGACAGTACATGAAAAAAGTTATTAATCATGCCTCCAAATTTGAATAACACACAAACATACCTCCAGTGTTGTCTGACATCCAGGAGTTGATGATCTTCAGGGCAGTGTCAGGATTACTAAAATCCACCTGATGTGGCACACTTTGAAATGCCTTTGAAAGACTACGCCGGAAGACCTTCTCCAAGACCACCTTTCTGTCTACCATTACAGCACTTGCCACTTCCACTCCATCTTCACTGGCCAGATCTCTCTGTAAAAGCCTCTGCTGACGTGGCATTCCACGATCTATACAAGTACAGCAGTGTTGGAAATTTGAGAAATTCATAAAATTATTTTCCTACTACAGTCAGAAAGTTATCCTGTTTTAGACTCCTGTCTTGATGCCTACCCTGCAGAGAGTAGCCCATGCGTTGCTTAAGAGTCTTCAAAGTGGAACCATAGGCTCCTACCTGAGCCATCCCCAGTAATGAAGAGATGCCAAAGGGAGACAGAATGAGATTTTGATTTGGATGGGATTGAGCAGCTGCTGAAAAGACTCGTAGTCCAAAATCTGTTTGCTGCTCAAGCAGATAGTTGCCCAAAGCAGACCCACAAAAGGTGAGGATCATCAGTACACACAGTCTCTGCATTCTGCATTGAGAAGGATAGCACATGGGATTTAGTACGATTTTAGGTCATTGGAGAACTAAAAGTAAATTCTAAAAGTAAATGTAAAATCAAATATAATAGATTCCAACAACATATTAAAACTAAAACTAAATGCATAAAACATGAAAACTGTTAAAATTGTAACTGCATATCTTTGAATGCTATGTTTTCTCCACTGGGTTACAATACACAAACAATTGAACAAATCACGCTTTCGTTCCGCTGTGTTGAGTCACCTTTTTTCTCAAAAGGTTCATTCTTAACTGTCTTCACTTTTCCAGTTACATGAGATATTCTTGTATTGCCAAGAAAGTACTTTCTGTCTCAAAAGCATTGCAACTGTGCACAGTCAACATTAGTTATCTCTGTCTCTATCTCGCTCTCTCTCTCCGTTTATATACATTACATATACCGCATATATACTGGTGTTATTGCTGTTGACTGGTTTATTGATATCACTGATCACATGAGCTTGGCTATTAATTTAAACAAACTAATACAGGTATTACACTATAGATTTGAATATTTAATAGTTTAATAGTAACATTGGAGAAGCACAGTAAATATGCCAACCCTGAACCCTTTGCAAAATATGCAAACATAGCAAAATAAGAAAGCATACGTTAAAACAAACTACTGTATGCAAACCAAAATAATTACCTGAAATAAGTATTGTAGGCTCTTCTCGTGATATACCCGTGCAGATTGTCTTGTGGATATGCAAGTCAAGTATGAATTGAGTCTCAGCAAATTTCTCTGTTATTTAAAGGACTCTGAACTCCGCCTCTCCAGCTAACGGAAGTTGTGAAGTCATATCTGTTTTCTTTCCAGTCTGCCCCATCCCTCCTCCCCTGTTTTCACTTTACTTCACATAGACATGAAATATTTGAGACTGTAGACAACAATGACTCATATGCATTAAAATAAACGCTTCACTGCAGCTAAGGTTTGGCAGTCTTTTTCCTGTGTTTCCTAATTGAATTACTCAATAGTTCACTACATTCACTCGATATATTTAACTACATACATGAATTATTGTGTATTATCTTGACGCTGTATTGAGAAAAGCAACTATCCATCAGACTGTAGACTTACATAGTAATGACCTGTAAGTGAATGAATGAATGAATGAATGAATGAATATTATAATTAAACCATCCTTCCTAATGAACCAAACATCATTAACTATTCTAACAAGTCAATGAGATCAGAAATCATACTGAATTAAAACAAGTAAAAACAGTAAAACAAGTTTTCTGGCAAAAACTTATATCACTGGCTGGATCCTCCAGTGAAGGTGACAGACTGTAGTATTTTAATTTATAATACAACATTCCAAGGCACATATTCATAGAGGCCCAAGTATGCGTAGATGAATGAGCGTCTGGTGACACAATGATGAGAAAAACAGGAGTGCTATCAAATGTTTTATGTGTCACATTTTGAGCAACCATGTGTGGTATAATAATTTGCAGTGGCTAAATATTCTTGTCTGTACCTGGAGGTAAAATTTATGTTAATAGACTAGAGGGTAAAAGTAAACCCATAGATGAATATAAAATAAAAGCAAATGTTTTTTCCATAAAGTATTACCACAAATGTTATGACTAAATGATTAAATGATATGATTGTTAGACAAGAATGATGCTAAAGATACTCATGACAAAGCACATTCTATAAAACAGTAGTGAGGTCACACACTGAAAATTTTCATTTAATTTTAGTTTATGTATACAGTATTTCCTAACTTGGCACCAACCCATATCCCAAATGGAAAAGTAGACCTCATATTTAGACCCCAATAAGATCGCCCACCTATTTCACATTACAGAAATATGGGTTGACTCAAGTTGGCTGATGAGTCATTGGAACCATATGGGCCAAAAACCAGGGGGATTTTGGAAAATCCATTAACTTAACCCTCATTTTGGAGCAAACACAAAATCCTTTTTATGCTGTTTACAACTATGACATCTTTTTAGTTTTACTAGCTTATTACAGTGTTTGATGTTTATAGTATACAGTATAAGTTAAACTATCATTACTTTCATCAGCAGTTGCAATTTTTCTAGAGTAAAAGAAGCATTATTATAAGTAAGCAAAAAAATACATTATGTAAATTACATTACATGTTTGTTGAATAACTTAATTGCTGGAATATAATATATGATATACACCTGACACAGA
Source organism: Liobagrus marginatus (assembly GCA_028566295.1). Classification (NCBI taxonomy): domain Eukaryota; kingdom Metazoa; phylum Chordata; class Actinopteri; order Siluriformes; family Amblycipitidae; genus Liobagrus; species Liobagrus marginatus. Next base: position 8,208,016 of record JAOUQX010000035.1, read on the forward strand.
AATGGCTGGAACTATATCAATTACTTAATGCTATTTTAGAGAATGGCATGTTCAGACACAGCCAGACAAAAATGAATGATGAAAAGTCGTAAAATGATCATTTTAGTATTACAATCTCCTGTTCATTGTTAAGCAAAATAGAACCTTGTAATAATGGGATTATGAAATGCAGTCAGATATAAGGCATAAAAATATGAACAATATCAGATCAATGTTACATTAGAATATACAATTTGAACCTCTTATATAATATAAATACATTTTCAATATATGTATTTATATTTTGTATATGTACACAATCACACGCACGCTTACATACACGTATATGTAGTATACTGTATATGAAAAGTACATTTGGGTTTATATATAAAATATATTTACTCAATGTGCCTTGATGATGTACATAAATGTCATTTAAAAGCTATCTTTATTTGCCAGCATTGACTTAACTTTTCATTTCTCAAAAGGTTTATTCACAGCTGTTCTTAAATACACTGATCCGTTGACATGGGGAAACAAGGAGGACAGATACATTCTTTGTTTGCTTCCATCCATGTTACCAGTATATGTGACCAAGTTACCATAAGCTAATAAAGTTACAGAACTAAACAGTAATAACACACACTGATATAATAGTCTATATAATAGTAGACAGACATAGCTGCAAAAAATATATAAAAACTGTAACATGATCAAAAAACATGAGATTGGGTAAGAAACAAGAGAGAGAACACGATGTTGAGGGGGAGAAAGCAGAAGTAGTGTGGGTGTGTGCTCTAGGCTATGAAAGAGAGCAGGAACTCCCTGTGTGAAAGATACAACATGCTCTCCATTAAACCTCTTACCCCAACAGTAATGTGACAAAGATTAAAAGTTGTCTACTGATGATGACTTTACACTTCCACATTTAGTGTCACATGATGAGGTTTAAAGAAAATTATTAGACAGAACGGTCAAAAATAACTTTTTTATTCAAATTCAAATATCTGTAAATTAAAAACCATATACAGTATCTCACAAAAGTGAGTACACCTCACATTTTTGTAAATATTTTCTTATATCTTTTCATGTCATGACGCTTCACTACTTTACATTGTAGGAAAGTGTCATTTCTTCAGTGTTGTCACATGAAAAGATATAATAAAATATTTACGAAAATGTGAGGGGTGTACTCACTTTTGTGAGGTATTGTATGTATAAGTGGCAGATTGATTAGACCTAGGAAGACCATTAGAACTACTGTGTATCCAAAAGTCCTAACTAAATGCGTTTATAGTCATTGTGTTCCCAAAAACATTTTGAAGCATCTAATGCAGGGGTCACCAAAATGGAGTCAAATCCGCCTTCGTAGTACCGGTAAGCCGGCTGCTCAGCGTGCTGGCGTGAAGCGCGTGCCCGTCTCCTTCCGATTCGAGCAGCTTCTCTGCTGCGTCAGAAACGGTGAGTCATCCTGTTGTGAGGCTGAGCCGAACGTCAGGTCAGGGTGATGGTGGAGTCAGGGTGATGGTGGCTCAGCGGTATAAGGCTCTGGGTCAGTGATCAGAGGTCGGGGGTTCAAGCCTCGCACCAGACAAGCTACCATCATTGGGTCCTTGAGCAAGGCCCTTAACCTCACTTGCTCCAGGGGCGCCGTTTGTTCTGGCTGACCCTGCGCTCTGACCCCAGCGTATTCTGACAGGTATGCTGGGATATGCGGAAATCAAAGCATTTCACTGTATGTTGTACCACGTATAATGTACATGTGACCAATAAACTTTGAAACTTGAACGGCACTGAGCGAATGGTCGAATTCCGGCAATAACGTGGTGCAGACGCAAATGCAGACTTTCGTGGCATCATTTTTATTATTACATCATATATATTATATTATTATGCATCATTAATAATAACAGCTCAACAGTGGTAATACCAACAATGACTCACTCTGACTAACCATCAGCGTGGCCTATTTAAGTTCACCCCGTGATTAAGTGCATACATGTGCGTGCAATTAGAGTGAGCATGCAAGTGTCTGTGTGTGTGTGTGTGTGTGTGTGTGTGTGTGTGTGTGTGTGTGTGTGTGTGTGTGTGCAACACAGTGGCATATGTGATATGTGACACCAAACACACACATAGTTTGTGACGCCCTCAGGCGGACATCCAGGCCACAGTCCTAGTGTATGACAACCACTTGCCAGTGAGCTGCATCTATTTTTTTCATTGCTATTCTTCTTTAAATTAGGCTTGCATTAATGCAAATTAGAAAATATAATTAATTACAGAGATTTATAGAAATAAAGTGTTGCATATTGCTATTTATCCGTTTCCTACCTTGTTCAATCATTGCTGATAATTATTG
>JAOUQX010000035.1:8240957-8251188 GCA_028566295.1 Liobagrus marginatus
TATATAAATAATTGCGCGCGCACACGCGCACAGACACGCGCACGCGCACGCACACGCGCACGCACACGCGCACGCGCACGCGCACACGCCGAAAGTTATATCACTCTAAACTTTAACTTCGCACCACCGAGATAAGTGAAATGCAGCATTCAAACAGAATGCCACGATGCTGTCTTGTTTAGTTTAACTGGGATTGGTAAAAAAGTAAGCACTTACCTTGTGCTTTGAAAGTGTTGAGGTCCTGGCGGAAAGTTTGGCAAGGGCTCTTTTGCTGAAGAATGCTGAGGTAGCCATGTTCCTGGATCTCAGCCTTCTCCTCGTCCTGCTTCCACACAGTCACGATGATCTGGACAAGGCACAAGCAATATAAAGCTACAATTTCTGACGCAAAATGGCATTTATAGGCCTTATCAGAGGAGGCAGGTACATTCTAATTCTAATCAACCATAAAATATTGCTTTGGTTGTTATTAGGTAGTATTTTGGTCATAAGGTATGACTAATACAGCAGAAACTCTCTCTCAACTCAGTGGTTTATGTTACCACTGTTATTATGATTTTCCTGATCGAAACGGTTTAATGCAAATGATATGTTTATTATTAAATCCATATTAAGGCTGTGCAATATGGACAAAATCATAATGCGATACTTTTTAATGAATATAGGAATTTCATTACTTCTGGGTGTTATGCATTGAAAATGGATAACTGGTTTTAACTCGAGAAGGCCTATAGCATGTAAATATAGCATGATATGTCAGACTGTTATCATGCAAAAGGTGTTTTCCAGGCTGCCACGCACAAAACCCACAATGATTTAGGGTTTTACAAATGTCAGAACATAAAACTAAAATGTCAGAACTATCTTATAGCCAGCGTAGTACAGCTGGTGACTGGGCTGTGCTGTCTGAGCACATAGCAGAAAAAGATAAGAAGCCTGAAGAAAGGCCATGTAATTAACCTAGGCTAATAACATGTTACTCTTACCTTCACTTTGAGTGTGTTGACAGGGAGTTTATCCAGGGACACAGTAAGGGGGAAGATGACTTCATCATTCAGAACCATTGGCTCATCCACAGGCGACTAAACAAGATCACAAGAAGAAATTGGGCAGTGTGAGTGTTGCAGCCACAATATGTCACTCCTTTTAGGTCAAGTTCTTGAGGAGTATTTAAAAAAGGTTTGCACAGCTGGGTGTAACTACAGAGATGGCTGTGCAAACATTAGACCAAGGATTAAACTTCATTCGGCGTATATTCTCACAGTATGTTTTCATATTTATATTTTAAAGCCTACAGATACTCTTAATTGTTACATTTTTTATTTAAATGTTAATAATTTCTCTGCAACCACAATACTGCAACAAGGATGGAGCAAGCATTATCGTTAGGTTATAGTTCTTTATACTGAAAAATGACCTATTGAGGAGGCCAAAGGTTAACTTACAACCTATTTAGGAAATTCCATATTTTTACCTCAGTCCTCAGGTATATACATAAACAAGCTCATTTTTTGCTATGTAGAGAATGCGATCGATCAAAAGCCTGCAGCCCAGATGAAATTATTATTCTTACTATGATTGTTGTAATTATTAGTTGTAAAATGAGCATTCAATGACTGAGCACTTTAAGCAGAGCAATGACACCAACATAGTAGTAGCCACTGTATTTTTTATAAGTGGTGTGCTTTAGTTTTATTGGTTTGTATTTAAATGCAAGCTCACTTAGAAACCCACAATTCTGGTCAACCAGATACATGTAGAGTTTGGAACTACAGCTGCCGTTTTTAAGCTAAATGCCTATAAATATCGAGCGTTCTGAACAAACCTGGCAGGATGTTTGAGGTTCACTTATAAATTGCTGTTTCATAAAAAATCCCAGCAACACAGCTGCTCCTGATACATGTGTCCCAGTCTCATAACATGCTAACATATGGCTACCATGTCACTGTCATTGCTAGTAATTACTGCACAACACAAGAGCCCACCACCCAAATGTCATCCAGTCAGGGATGATTCCATGACAGACTCTTTCAAGTGATGGATCACCCAAAGGATGTGGGACAAGTTGTACATAAAGCAGATGCACCACAGTCAGCAATTGTAAACCTAGTGTACAAGGTGCACCAGCATGGCAGGTGTGCCTGATGAAAGGGCCAGTGAAAGCGATGTGTACCTAATGAAGTGGAGTGCATAGGCAGTTCAAACAATCTGTTTTCACTTATGGCCGGAAGTCTATGAAACAGCGAATATTGTAAGGAAGCCAGTTTTTGCATGAACATCTCTGTATCTTCCTCTCTCTATTACACACACATACAAACGCACCATATATTGTAAATACATAACAGCATGCATACCCACATACAAACGTTGGTATTTAACAAGTCGTTGACCATCAAGGTAGTGGCCCACCTGCACAGGAGCTCTGCGAATCTCTCTAGCGCCATTACCGGGGTTGTTGTGGATGACAAGCGGCTTACACTCCCTGAATCCCCGGTATGTCGTTGCTCCTCTGCCTGAGTAGCTCGCCGCTCCATCATCTTCATCACTCTCCTCTTCCTCGGCTCCGTCTTCACCGAAACGCTCCCTCGCACGCGTCCTGCTTTCACCCGGACACACGCTAGCGAGCGCACGCAGGGACGCAGCAAGTTCCCGCCACCCGCGGCCTGTGCGCTCCTCACTGCACCCGGAGCCCGAGCCGCTCTGCGCGCGCAGCACCAACAGAAAGCGCACGGTCTCCCCCAGGTACAGATGGCTGCGCCGAGGGAGGGTGCGGTACCGGGCCGGGTCTGAAAGACCGGAAATTGGCACGGCGGGAAAATACATAAAATACTCGCACTGCGATTCCATCATCAAAACCATGACTGGGGTGTTATTATCACGGCAAACCAGAGCTAGCTAGCTAGGCAAACAGATCCAGTAGCCTGTTTAACTAGGAGTGAGAAAACATTCTCTCCCCACTCATAAACCATCCAATCGCCTGATTCGTTACATATGTAGGTCTTTTTTACAGTACAGTTATTAGCAATAAATGCAATTAAAACACATCCTATTTTGTGCCATATCGTTGCGCCGTCAGCTCCTGCGGTACATTCAAACCAGCTTGCATGCCTGTTAATCGAGTCACAAAAGGCGAAAGCTAAGGAGGCGAAATACAGCCAGGCAAGAACAGTCGATTGTCGAGAAGCCATACTGTGACTGATGTCAAGCCTGTGACTGTCCTCAATTCTCAAGCCATTCGCATGACCTGACATAGCCTTAACCAAACAATTTTATTTTTATTTAAAACATTTGGTGTCCAAACTCAGTCCTGGTGGACCACTATCCGGCAGTGTTTAGATCCAACACACCTGCCTAGACGTTTCTAACCTATCGTAAAGCATTGATTAGCTGGTTCAGGTGTGTTTAATTAGGGTTGGAGCTAAACTCTGCAGGACAGTGGCCCTCCAGGAGCAGGATTGGACACCCCGGCTTTAGGGGGTCTGTGATGCATAGCCAAAGGGGTCCATGATTCTTATTTAAGATACAGTGAAGAAAATAACAACTCATTATACTTATTATTGAGTTCTTTTCATTATCACTTTGTTTTGTTACATTAATTAATAGTCTACATATGTTCTTATGTCTTGGGATTTTGCAGAATTTAGCAAAATAAAGCACTTTATTACAAATGCCTTTAGTAAATGGACGGAACATTTTTGTACACATTAAATCCTTTTAATTTCTTTCGCATTTGAAGGCTACCGGATGCAAAACGTTTGCGGAATTCTGATGTTGGCTACTGAATAAATACAGGACACTTCAGTTATTTCTTTTATTGAAAATTTTATTTTGTGTTACATTCAACCATTTTTCCCCATTTATAAAGTAAACTAGATCGACAACAAGATACCTCCCGTGGCATTTTGAAATGATATCACTACCCAAATGTCAATATTCAAGTAACAAAAAGAAACATAATATTATACTCAAATTCAAAAGGTTGAAATCAAATATTTACCATATTGTAAATATTGACTGTAACGTAAATTTAGTATAATGTCAAACAGAGTGCCAGTATCAGTCAGTATGTCCATTGACATACATTAACGTAAGTATCAGTGCCAGAATGTTCATTGCATTTACAGGATAGATTAGCAATGCTTTTATGCTTCAGATCTGTTAGATATATCGCTGGTAAGATTTAGTTTGGGGTTAGTTCCATCCAATTTCCATTCACTCTGTAATTTTCTGTGCCTCAGAAAGTTGTCATGTCAGGTACAGTAGAAACAGTTTTTAAAAAACAACTCAATTATAGCTTAGGTTTATCAGTTTCACAGTCACTGGTTCTGTATTTTGTAATTAAAAAGTATTGGCAACTCTTTGGTGTACCATTAACTGAAATAGCATCAGGGAAGTAAATGAAAAATTCAAGTTTTCTTTTTTTCTGCACCAACTTAGCAAGTAGTAAGGTATCTACTCTTAAGATGAATTATGACAGAGCAGCCAGTTATTACAAATGTAGACAGAATAATGAAAACACCCAGCAGACCAATCATAAGAGCTTTTCACGAAAGCATCTTTTTTAATGCTATAATGTCAAAACAAAACAAATATTTACTGCCAGATGCCACAAACTGAGCTTCCTTTAACTTTTTTAATAAAAAAAGCATCAACAACAAATTCAGCGAGAGCTGGCAAAGGTTACAACACATCCAAATCAAAATAAATATTGATTTGTTACAAACCCCTAAAGGCTGTTAGGTGTTTGTATATTTACTGGTTGTTGAATGGTAGCCCATAAATAGTACAAACTTTGTGAATGTATGAATGCAAAACTTTCGTTGAGACCAAAGAGTCTTAATTAGTGTTGTAAAAAACATCATTTCCATAATGCAATATGCTGGCATATGTGTCTGTATTGGTGTCACACACTTTCAATTCCACTACTATTTGCCATCTTTTACAAAATATGAAACATAAAAATGGTTGTTGTTTTAAACAAACAGATTTTAAAATGTAAATGTTCTCTAGCTCAAACAATTCTAACCAGATATTGCCATCCGGCCAGGTGGATTTGTTCTTAAAATGTACAGCAAAATTCAATATCAAGATGTAGTGTAACTACAGAGAAGAGGACTCTGTATCAATTTTAAACACTGGTGTCAGTGAGTGCTAATTAAAAACATGCGCAAAGTATTTCAACATACACTACACATCACTTACTATAATGACTACACAAGGTGTGTAAAAATTATTAAGAATAGTAATTATAATAATTATGCTTCAACTGATAAAAAAAAGGTACAAATTTATACATTTAAACATAGAAGCTAAATGACCTGCTAATATGGTGCAGTTCAATCAAATTCCTCTCAAATTCAACCATCATTCTACATACCACAAAATGAATACATATTTTTAAAAACTATAAATAAATTACAGGCATTTGTTTGTAGTTGTAAAAAAAAAAAAAAAAAAACAGCAAGCATTATTAAGCATAATCAAGCCCTCTTCCAATTAGTCATAATACAGTAAGGCAATGCTGCTTCATTCTGGATTTCAGAGTTGGACTTGGATTAGTATTTAATTATTAACAGACATAATAGCTTTCATATATTCAGTTGATATTCACAATCGGCAAAGAAATCGGATCAGCCGCTCCAATTTCACTAGAAAACCAGCTAAGTAAAATCATGCACGAATATCCCTACATCAAGTTGGTTACACGGTACCTCTGGAAACATGTAACGGTAGAACTGATATCACTGATTATACTATACTAACATTTAAGCACACTAAGTCTTTACTAAATTCTAGAATGACAAATAAATACACATTATATTTTAGACACAGATCTTTAACACGGCAATATAAATAATAGAAAATAACCTCTGATTGGACCCGGGTGGTAGTTTACAGTGAGCGGAATCGCATACTCCATCGGACAGACCAAGTACTTGTTTCATGTATGCAACATTTATGCAACTGTAGACATTTCGCACGGCTTATAGCATTTGTGACATGATACTATGTCATGACTAGGACAAGTCCTGTTATGCTAACTAATGCAAAAAAAAAATAGCTGTAGTATATTAGACAGTAAGCCTTTTTCCTGCAGTCCAGCACTACAAAGCCTGCCACTGTGGTGTACTGATCTCTAAATTGCTGGCAGCCAAACCGAAGTCATTGATTTTCTTCTAATTTATTTCCTAAATTTGTGCGACAGTAAGGGAATTGCGATTCTGCTTTAGTGGTATTTGTATGCCGGTCGATTGCGTTGCGCTCTATTTTAGCACTGTCACTAGGCGCAGGAGCCGTGTCAATCTGAAAAGTGCTATGCCTCAATGCCACGTTGTCTGTGTGTGGGAGGAGGGTAAAATAAATGTACGTGTGTTTACGGGAGTGAGAGGCAATGGGTAGCATTCAAAATGGGTTTCACCATCACAGGTCAGGAAATGCAGCAGAGGAAAGCAACACCATTCACTACTATGTAAATGAACTGCATGACACATTACCCAGCATGCATTGCTCCCACCACTGTATTCCTTTTGCATCATATTTGTACCACTACACACCGTAATACAGTGATCTTTACACAATGACATTCAAGTCATATTATTTACTGTATGATACCCAAAGGGGCAAGGTGAAGAGAAGTTCAGAAGCTGAGAAAGTCTGACAAGTCAGCATCTAACTCTGAGTAGCTCTGACTAGTGCATTGCAGAGGCCTGGTAGGGCAATAAATCAGGAAAGCAGGTGTGGCTATTTCACTTACTATCTCAGTTTTCCCTTAATGTCCACATGTTCTTGGGATTGATTACGAAATAGTATAGTTCCTTCCAAATTCCTTTCTAATGACTCTGGAGCGTGCTGTCCAGTTCTGTGAAGTGATGGATCATTTTTAACAGCAAGCTCATTTCCAGCTACTGCTACAACTGGATGTTGCTGGGCACGAGGAAACTGTCGAAGATCTAACAGATCCTTGTATTGGATCTCTGGCCTAATCATACACAGACAAGCTTTCCTTGTGGCATTGTCCAGACCTGCCTGCAACTCATACCCCAAAATCTTCACCAAGCCACTCTGGAAGGGGCGGATGGCCCTGTCCCGGATGCGGCTAGCTTCAACCGGCCGGCCTCCATCACGCAGACACAAGCGGGCAAGAACTTCGCGTCTACTCCTCAATAAGGTCACCTCAGTGTCCATCCTTGCTCTGCCAAATTTCTTGACCTTGTCCCAAAATGTGCTGTTAAAGGCTTGGTAAAGATGCCAGTCAAGAGCGTTCCACTCACGCAGTTTCTGACGCTGCTCTTCCGTCAGTTGTAAAGATGCCGGAGCCGCTACCTTCCCCACCCACCCAGACCTGCTGTTGGATATCTGCTGTCTGGCATTTAAGCTAAAAGACACAACAGCATCCAGGCGCCAGCAGAGGGCATGTCGGAGCAGCACCATGGACTGGTCAAAGTACTCAGACAAAAGAATCAGTTCAAAGTTGTGCCGTACTGCTGCTTCACCGCGCTTTACAAGGGCCAAGGAGTAGTTAGCGTTGTGATCAAGGCCAAAGTCAAACCATAGCAGGTTGCGGGCATAGTGGTTGTTGCGCAGTCGGGGCTCATAGTATTTGTTTGGGTTATCTGCAAAGTCTCCTAGTCCCTTTGCACGTCGGAAGGCAGGAGCAACATTTTTGTAATAGGCATAGGCGGACTCTGCTAATGCCACAGGGTCTCGTATAATGGAGAAATAGAACGTATCTGCAGGCATGACTTTCTCCACCTGTGAACAGAAAATAAACATGAAATCACAAGTAGTATTCTAACTAGTAAATATTATTTGTACTGTACATTTATACAATAATAAACGGGTTCACAGCTCTTCTCTTGAAGAGTCACTCGATTTTGAGGTTTTCCATACTCTAAATACATTATCTAATCTTTAAGACTTTCACTTAAAAGAACTGAAATGGATGCAGGGAAAAGCTGCAATCTGTGTAGGGAAGTGTGTGCCCTGCAGTTATGTAAGTCTACATACTTGTTATTATTATAATATATCAAAGTTTCAAAGTTATCATATAAGTTTCACTGAAAAAAACATGGCACTGCTCAGCGGAACCCTTGGTATTTTGGTCAGCACTACAATCCTAACAAGCATATGTTGCTGCTAGAGTAGTTTATCCCCTTTATGGACCGCACTCTGTCTAGTAACCGTGGTTTGGGGGTGGGGAGTTTTGGGAGGGGCGATGGTTATGTAAGGGACTAAGTAGATCTCCTGCATTCAGAGTATGAGATTTACTCAAAGAAGTTTCACAAAGGAAACATGAACATAATATTATTTATGTAATGTATTATTCTTAAAAAGCATCCTGTATTCACCTTCATAACTACAGTTCTGGGCTACATACTGAATTACAGTATGTAATTACATACTGAGCTACATACATAAATGAAATAGTTAAGGTCTACTGTGTAATTGACCAAGTGAAATAATAGAATTAAAGAATCATGTAAATACTGCTTTTCATTTAAGAGGATTAACATAGTTTCTGTAGTAGGTAAAACTCTCCTGTTAGTGTTTTGTTATAAATGCACAAAAATGCAATTGTAATTATATAATTATATATTTATATGGCTCATCTGTATTTCTCTCTGTTATTCTTTTTAATCTACATTTTGTATTTTCTGTGAAGCTGCTTTGAGGCAATGTCTATTGTTAAACGGATGGAAATAAAATTGAAATGAATTGAATACCTCTGGCTTGTAAAAGCGCATGTGGTTCCCCATGATGTCATAATCTGCTACACGGGGACCCCTGTACCCTTTGACCCTCTGTGCTATGAAGGGGAGTGGATAGCCAAACTGGTAGCCCATTGGGAGTGCAAAACGTAGATTTTGCTCCTCACCAAAACGGTACAGCATGTTCAAAATTGTGCTGCTGGCTGTCTTGTGGGTCTTCAGGAACATGATGTGTGTTTTGGCCCTGCAGGAACCCAGAGGAGGCCCCTGGCCACTCTCAGAAAGAGAGAACAGAGACCGAGGCCGGTCCAGCTGTACCCAGCTAAGAGTAAAAGAGACAAACAAAGACAGTCTTAATAACATGCTGGTGAACTTGCAAGTAAAATTGGTTTTACTGACATCATTAATATATACAGTACATTAAAACGAATGGTCATTTCTGCCACTCCAGCAACATTCTAATATTTTATATAATTTATATAATAATCAAGGATATAATCAAGGAGCTGATATCAATATGTGCGGTATTGAGATTGCTTTTGAATGAGCGCTTGCGGTTCACTTTCGATTTGGTGATCACATGTTCTCAGTGTAAATGTCTTAGATGAGCTCAGGCCACTGGTAGGAAGCCTTTGAGCTGTTTTTACAATCAGTGTGCAAAAGAGTGACCGTACAATCTCACATACCACCCCATCTCCCACGTAAAAACAGTTCCAATTATGGATTTTTTTTGGTTTCAGCCAGGGCTACTCAATTGGCGGCCGGCGGGTATGAAAGCCAAGTGTGAAAATGCGAGTAGCCTCTCTCGTGAGACGCGATGACTCCCATCTCAATAATTCTAATAAGAGAAATAAAAAAATTTTTAGGTTTTGCAAAAACAGTGAAATTGGGACTGTTCTGTTTTTATAAAAAAAAATTTTGATCCAGTATCCATTTTAAAAGCTATCGGTTAATGAATGGGTTATCGGCAAGTATGGTCCAACCTAGCTATTGGTATCGGTATAATTCAATATCAGAGGTATCATCTGCATTCCAGTTCATCCCAAATGTTTTCTGTGGGGTTGAGGACAGGGAGGGAAATTTACATTTACAGCATTTGGCAGACACCCTTATCCAGAGCGACGTACGACAGTGCTTTGTTTTATTTCTTGTCAATTGTAGCAAACCATTTTGTAATTGAACACCTTTTGTGCACAGGGTCATTATCATACTGGAACAGTGTTTTTGGGCCTCCTAGTTCCAGAGAAGCAATAATGTAATTTTCAAACATACAAAGACATCCTAGACAACCATCCAACATATATGTGTATAGTGTATAGTGTATATTTTAAGTATACAACTAGTAGGCTCCTGATTTATGTATGTATGTATGTACCGTATTTTCCGGATTATAAGACGACGTTCTACGCCCAAATTATAATACCAAAATAGGGGGGGTCGTCTTACAATCAAAGTACAAAAAATGACCCGGTGAAAAAATCGCCAAAAACATGTTAAAAATCTTACCGTGTGCTCGCCATTGC
>JAOUQX010000035.1:8251288-8262789 GCA_028566295.1 Liobagrus marginatus
TCGCTGTATTGCCTCGAGCTCACCGTCTTGTCTTTTTTCTTTTGACCACTCATACTAGGGCCTTCATCTGTGTCAGAGTTTTGTCCAGGGCCTTGTTCGGCATTTGCATTTTCCCTTCTCAAAAAATCCATCACTGTCACTTGCTAGTCTTGCTGGGATCCCAAACTGTCACATGTCGTGCAGCACTAACTCTATTGTCTTTACAGGCATTCATCGCCCTCTGCTGCCACCCACTGAAATAGCAGTGTGTGTGTGTGTGTGTGTGTGTGTGTGTGTGTGTGGGTGTGCGTGCGTGCGTGCGTGCGTGCTATTAGATAATTTCCCGCGGCACACCTGACAATCTCTCACGGCACACTAGTGTGCTGCGGCACACTGGTTGAAAATCACTGCGGTAGACAATGACAATCATGACATTCATATTTCTGTGTGTGTCTTTCTACCAGCAATCATTTCATGAATATTAATGACTGTAACACTCTCAGGGCTTTAACAGTTCTGTATTGAGCATTGGCACTTAAAAAAAAACTTTCTAAACAATAAATTAAATGTTACACCCTTATAACATGCTAATTACAGTTAAAACACATTGCAGCCTAATTCAACTGCCACTTATGAAGTAGACAAATTTATGATGCATTTTGGCCACAGGATATATTTTTGATACAGCTTCGCAGAAAACTCACTCTTGACTGCGCCTGTAGGAGGCCACGATGGACTGCTTTTCCAGCCTGCTTTACCATCTTTAAGATTCCTAATGAACTTATACACAGCTGTCCTTGAGAAAGTAGTAACATCTATTATTTAAGAAATGTTATTCAATATCTTAATTCTCTTGTTTTGTTAAATTGTTTCTGCCTCAAAAAGGTCATAATAGCTATTGTTTAAGAAAACAATCTCTGTAGTCTCAAGAGTCTTAAATTTAGACAACTGTTGTGTGAAGCATACAAGTCCCAGTCTTGTGTTGTCAGACGCCTATTAATTGAAATGAATCTTGTGTTAGATAGCAGTTATACATATAAAAACGTTCTTGGATTTGGCCCTCTAATGCGTTTGCTTTAGTTATACAATAAAAAAAAAAGCATACCAAGCATGTTCAATTTTAATTCACAGAAACAGCATATTCTGATACCGATACACAGAATGGGAATCTAAATTCCTTATGTTTTGCACCTTAACCTGACTTTGTGTGCAAAATGTTCCAAGCCATGCAATGCCAAGCCAACGTCAACAAGTGACAGACGCCATGGTTTCTTAGACACACAATTACATACTCAAAGTGTTTAGGGGATTCTAACACAAACCTATTATTGTGGAGCAAAAAACAGTCACTAGCAGATGACCATAGACATAATGCATCAAACCACACTAAACTTTAGTGAAAAGGCCACACTAAATATAGTAAAGTGAAATTCATTAGAAGCAAAAAAGTTTACAAAGATTTTCAAAATGAAATACAATTATGCAAAGTACATTGCTTTCTGGTTTGCCAAAATAACATTACCATCAAAGTAATAAAGCACAAATTATTTTTCTCATTCACCAACTTGTAACTGAGCATCCTTGGTCGTGGCTCCCTTTTGTTTTTCAAATTTCCAAACAAGCCCACACCATAGCAAATCAACCATAAAGAATAGTCCTTCAAACGATGCCACAAAACCCCCAGGGGCCCAGAGACCTACTATTATTCGGTGACCTCTCCGCTCTCTGGGTGAAAAGGCCCAGCACTCAAACATCCCAGGAGATGAGGATGTAATGGACACTATTAGGAAAGAGTGGAAGAAGGGGGGACCTGGCAAGTAAAAAGTTGTAGAGGGTTTTGCTTCTTCACCACGGCCTCCACATAGAAGGGTCACCCCCTGGGAAGGCAGGGGGAAGGGCAGAATGGGCTAAAAGTTGGGGGGAAGGTGATCGGGGTGGGGAGGACCTCATTTGTGCCCCCTCCCTTTGCAAGAGGATTTCAGGAGAGCAGTTGTGGCTTCTGGGTGAGGGAGGGCTCGCAGGAGAGGGAGGGGTATGTAGTTGGAGAGAACGGTGCTGAAAAGATGGAAGAGCCAGTGGAGAATGTGAAGGCGATGTGGGAAGAGGACTAGTGGTGGCACCACTGCTTGTGGTGCCGCTCTCTCCACTGATTTGGGGCAGAGCCTTTAGCAGGTGGTTCAGAAGACGAGCACCCAGTGATTTGTCCATGCCAGAGCAGTTAAGGAGCAAATTATGCACCTCATGCATACACTGGATATAACCACTACTGTATCGTTGGCGCGATTCAAAAGCCACACTAGGTCCTTGACTGGCTGCTGGAGGGACAGAAAGAAAGATTAATCATACATAACTTAAATTATGAAAGTTGCACTTGATAAATATGGATTTGTTTTACATTACATTATTGTGTAGCTATATCCTAAATGTAAATATAGGATGTAGTTTCTGATAGCATTACAAATATCCCATTTAATTACAAAATTTACATATTACAACTTCTGATAAGTCCCACCTGGTCCAAGACCTCTTTGAAGGCCTTCCATGTGTTGCACGGTTATCTCCAAAACATCTGCCTTTTCCAGTTTTGATTGCTTAACAAAAGAACACAATAAAAAAGTACAACTTTAGTACATATAATTAGTTAATACGTATGTTAGTTTACATCATTAACATTGAATTATTTATGTAACAGGTGGTGTGTATGGGGAATTTTTTTAACTAGCTCCACAATTTTTAACTTACATCCAAGTTGTAGGCATCCACCATAATACCCTTGAGCTGCTCCAGGCTTGAATTAATGCGTTCTCTACGTCTCTTCTCTATCAGGGGTTTTCGAAGCTGAAATATAATTGTGTTTAGACTGCTGATTACTGCAAGACAAAGTGCATCAAAATGGTAAACTCAGCTGAGAACCTGTGGCATGTACGCCCTACTATCAGATATACACTAAATGAACTGTTGTAGCGTAATTTATATTCTGCAATCAGCACATGGGGTCAAAATATTAAAGCGTACAGCAACTTCTCGAAAATCCACTTGAACTGGTAAGATCTGTGGCAAGATTCCTTTACCTTACGTTCCTCTTTGGCGTTGAAGCTCTTTTCCGGCCCATTCCCGAGATTTGAAGCAGTCATAACTCTTCTGAACTTCTGACGCAAACTAAAGTAAAACTTGAGACTCGCAGTGATCGATTTCTATTGTCGATACTTTCTTGTACGTGTAGCCTAATGGTGCCTGCTCGGCTGGGAAAATTATCCTGCCACCTCGTCTTAAACGTGTAGCTACCGAAACCTCCCCTTCAAACCACCACCCTGAGACATTACCATGACAATGCATGGGTGCTTTTAGCAGCACACTTTCCCACAGTCTCAGGGGAAAGCAGTGAAGAGCCGAAGTCGGCGCATACAGCTATGATGAAAAGTTTGAGAAAAAAAAGAAACTTCTTTAGCAGAAAAGCAAAAAAGATGTCTGTCAGGCCACATGTCGGTCAGGTCAAACCGGAACCCTGGTGAGAAGGCATGAAAGTGCGGATGCCGTAACACTTTCAGAAATAAAATGAACCTTAACGGCTGTTTCTCGACAATGACCAGGGCGTTAGTAGAATTCATTTTAACGTTTTAAGATGAAGAGAATCTTGAGAAAAATACCCAGAGAATTTTCCATCTAGCAGGATTAAAAGTTATAAAACCTGCTGGCGGGTAGGAGCGAGGGAAAACACGTTTTTGCATGCGTGCTTTTTTGGTTTTGTTTGTTTGGGAGGGGGAGGGGGTTTCTGGGCTGGTCGTGTTAACAGATAGAAAAGAAAACTAAGTTTCCCAAGGTGTAAAAACTGAGGGAAATTCTTGACTATTATCACCTCGTTAAGCTGTGCCCATTCCCTGTTATTGTTCCCTCTTGTATCAATGGCACAGACACACTCCGGTGAAGCATGCAAAAGCGCTCTCTCTCTCTCTCTCTCTCTCTCTCTCTCTCTCTCTTAATGAGCCACAGTCTGCAGTAGAATAGACAAGGTGCCAAAGCTCTAATAGTCAACATAGGCATTTCATCATGACTTAGTGATTGCTCCGTTGCCACATGGTTTTTAAATTAGGTTAACCGTCAGTTATCTCACTTCACACGTCCTCTAATATATTCAAGCACTTCATTTAAATAAACCAATAAAGTAGAGGATAAAACCAAACAAATAGCAACTAAGGAAATCTACATAAAAAATAAAAAATATGCCAATAACATTTTAAATAATAGATACATATTAAAAGACTGAGATCAAATTACACAAATAAACAACTAAGAACTGAACAAAAATCGAAAGGAATTTTAACAATTAGCCTAAAGGGACCAAAGTTACAAAATGAAAAGCCAGTCAAGTAAAAACAACTAACCAAATTAAACAATTAAACAAATTCAATTCATATTAGAACAAATGTTTTATCTCTCACACGGTTACATGTAGTACACCACATTAACGTGTTTCTTTTGGCATGCTTTATAAAAATGCATCCTAAATTTCCACTAGAAAGTGGTTAAGGGGTTAAGTGTTAACCAAGTGCAATTTATTTTAATAGATTAAATAACAAAGATTAATAGATACATTAACAAATATTACCAGAAAAAATAGGAATAAAATAGCTATTTAACAATTGGTTAAATCATGACATAAGCTTGTATACAAGAAAAAAGGTGTCTTGAAGACTTAGTTCAGTACAAAAACCTTTCACACATTTGTTGCTGATGCAAAACTTTCTACGACCGCAATGTTCCAGAGATAGATCAGACATAGATATGAAATTATAGCTTGCACATGAACAAAACGTGAAACATTTACACATTTCCCTACTTAGACTACTACAGACTTTTTAAAACGTGTTGGTTTACTGAACAAACTATAACAGCACAATATAAGCAATATAAGAGTGACAGGAATGTAGAGTCAACATACGTATGTTTACTTTCTCTTGTTTCTCCTCTCATTATTTCCTTAAAAATAGGGCAAATTAATTTATACTGCTTAGAAATTCTGCGTTTTAAACCACTATATAAAGACTATAGAAATGTTTTATATACATATACCAGCAGTAATGAACTTACCATAAAAACAGTATAACATAATATACATAAACATGTAGCAAGATACAATGCAGAGATAAAAAAAAGATGAAATTGCTTGTTATATTAAAATATTTAATTATATTTAATATGAAATAATTGGTTTCAAATTAATATAAAAACAACAAACTTTTGACCTCCGGGTTTTTTAAATTCAGTCACAGATTGTGCCTTTGTAAATGACACTTAATATGGGCTTTATGTTTTTGTAACAGTTTAACAGATATACAGCCCCAAAGGATACTTTCAGCTCTGTTTTGTGATCCTAGGATTTAAGATGTCTTTATCATTTCCCATGTGGTGCAGTTAGTAAAATCCTGTTGTAGTATGTCACCATAATGTTTTTTTTCCTGCATTATAGCCTTTGAGTACTGGCAAGTCAAGCTCTTAACCGGGTGTTTCCATCAGCAATTACATTTTTCATAGGCAACATTCTCCGAACCGCATCAATTTCGACATTTTTGCGGAATGTCTTTGAGGTAAAATAGTAAGCCAATGGGTCAAGAATGCCATTCAGACAAGTTATCATCAAACTGTAGTAGTAAGCAGACAATACTGGGCATGGTATACGCCTGTTCTTGTGGGAGTAAATGACCACCAGCATGACATGGTATGGCAGAAAACAGAACAGAAATATGGCCAGGTTAATGCCTACCATCCACTGGATTTTCCATCTGTCAGTTAACCCAGACATCTGAACTGCAGTGCTTTTGCTGACAGCACGTACTAACCCCCATGAACAGAGAACCATGATGATCAGTGGTATCCCAAATCCTACAGTCAGTGAGGAAGCTAGGGTAGCAAGCTTGACAGCATATTTTGGAACACTACTAAAACAGCTTATTGTAAGGCGCTTGTTTTCTTCTGGCTTAGCCAGATAAATCTGCAGACTGGCTCCGATTGTTAGTATCCAAATTCCCAGACAAATTAACGGTGCTTTTTTGCGGCCTTCACGCACACGGGGCAACAATGGGAAGCAGACAGCCAGGCAACGGTCAAGGCTAACACAGGTAAGGAGCAGTATACTTCCATACATGTTGGCTAACAGTATAAGACCAGCAACTTCACAGATCCTTTGTGATAGGCCTTGAAATCCCAAGTGATAGTAGATGCGCAGTGGTAGAGTAGAAACCAGGAGGAGATCTGCTATAGCAAGATTAATCATGTATACAATGGTGTGTGAGCGTGACTTGGTGCAGCAGAAAAATACTACAAGTGCCATAAAGTTGAGGGTGATCCCAGTAATGCAGACCACACTGTACACAGCAACAAAAATATAGTTTGTCTGAGAGTGACGACACTGTTCGGCTGTGTCCTCCTGACACGTCAAGTTACATGACATGGTTCCTCTTCTGGATGGTAATTAGAATAGTTTATAGCCAGCTATATTGGAAAAGATAAATATACATAAATATTAACAAAGAATATAAATGTTATATAAGAATATATAAGATGAAATAAGCAGGGGCAGACTTAACTAATAAGCGAGGAAAGCAGCCGCTTCGGGCTCCACGAAATTAAGGGGCCCCTGACAAATATAAGTATATTACTTATTAGTTTTTTGTTTGTGAATTTAATTGTATTTAAAATTTACATTGAGAAAATAAAGTTTCCAGGTAACAGATATTTTAATATGTGGTTTATTTACAAATATAGGATGGAAAACACCCATTGTCTACTGCTGATCCTTTTCAAGGTCAGGGGGGCACTGGAACCTATTCCAGCTAACTTAAGGTGTGGTGGGGTACACCCTGGACAATCACCAGTTAATCACAGGGATAACCCCTAGAGACTGACAACCATTCACACACACACTCCTATGGACAATTTAGAGAAGCCAATTCACCTCACATCGCATGTGTTTGGAGTCTGGAGGAAACCCACACAAGCATGGGGAGAACATGCAAACTCTACACAGAAAGACCATGGGTGGGAATCAAACCCAACATCCCATGACCTTCTTGCTGTGAGGCAGGTGTGCTAACCACTTTCCCACCATGCCACCGGTGTAATAGAAAAAATATATAGAAAAAGTATATAGAAAAAGAGTATTTAGCGTTCAACTTTTAACAGTCAGGGCCCCATATTTGAAATCGCTTAGGGCACCCAAATCACTAAGTCAGCCCCTAATAGTAAGATATAATATATATGAGCACAATAAGTTCGTCATTTTGGAAAATACTTCACAATGTAGAAATGTTGTTCGCAATGTCAAAGACAGATAAAGATCCTGAGACATCCAAAATATGTAATATTAATTACATTAATATATTTTCACAATACCTGAAATCTGAAATCATCTTTTATATGTTCTATCTATCCCAAGTGTAATTATTATTTAGTCACTTTTAAATAACTTCCATAGTAAATCCTTTTTAAAGAATAATTTAACTGTAACAAAATCCAATAAGATCCATTTGAATTGAGTCATGACAACGAGCCACATCAGCACACTTACCCATAAAGCAATTAGGTGTGAGAAGAATTCTGTGTGTCAGTATAGTTACTGAAGTAGAGCTGAACTGTCTAGATGTTCATCACTACTTGTGGTGTAGATGAGATGAAGTATGTTATATTAAATATCACGTAACAGGAAGTAACAGTATTCTACCAGATAAGTGCACTCTGACAGTTTCACCGACACATTTGGGTTGCTTCCGTTTCTGTTGCTACAAAGCGGCCAAGTGAAAAGAGCATCCTAAATGTGAAACTATCATGGGTGTGACACATGCACAGCATTAGATGTGGTGAAACATTTGGTTTTCCTCAAGGGAAAGTTTTTCTTCATCTGCTTTTTTGTGATGCAGGACAGTTTGCAGTTAGCACAACACCCATGTTCTTAGTCAGCAATTCTTCTTATTTCATTTTATTGGCATGTCAAATTGTCCATTTCCAAACTTTTTGATTGCCAGCTTTAGACAACTAGCAGGCAGGAAGCTGAGATGTTGTAGCTTCAGTGTCAGTATTATTGTGGCTCAGTTTTTTTTTGTTGATTGGATTCAATTATTAATTAATTCAAGTAATTCTTATGTTATAGAATCTAAGATATAATATAATATAGATATGTATTAAAGATATATAGTATATATATTATAGGTATAATATAGATTACCATGCAATTAATTTGTGTTACTGTCTGTGGATAAGTTGGAATGTGTGTTTGCTTAGTGACTTGCAGGACGAAGGGGTTTAGGTAAAGAGTGCAACCTACAGAAAACACACTGCAGTGCGTCCCAAAAGTCTTCATACTGTACATTTGAAACATTCCTCTCCTCTGCTATTCTTTGACACACACTTAGATCCAACTTTGGCTACTAATTGTAGTTCCCAGTTTTGCATTTGTCATAATGTAATGTGTAGAAAACGTAATGTGCTGTTCAAGTTCAAGTTCAAGAAGAATTAGTGTTGTTTCATCATATACAGCTGCTGCAATATACAATGGAACGAAACAACGTTTCTCCAGGACCATGATGCTACACATAAGTCAGTCATACAAAACAGAACACACAGTCACATTACACACAACAGGACCACAAAGAGCTACGTACAACACAGAGTGCAACAAGTACAGACAGTGCAGAACAGACAGTACATCCAATACACTATGGGACAGATACATATAACATACAACATACATACAACATACAACATACATACATAGAACATAGCGCCGACGGTTGTGCAACATGTGGCAATGTACTAAATAATTATAGCAGCATTTAAGTTAAAATAGCAGCAATTATTCAGCACAGTAAAGTGGCTAGTGTAAAATAAGGTGTTCACAGTGTTAAAGTGACGGTGCATGAGTGTTTTCCGAGTGTTTGAGTTCGTGTTGAGGAGCCTGATGGCTTGTGGGTAAAAACTATTGGACAGTCTGGTTGTAGCAGCCCAAATGCTTCGGTACCTTTTTCCAGACGGCAGGAGGGTGAAGAGTGTCTGTGGTCGGCCACAATGCTGGTGGCTTTCCGGATGCAGCGTGAAATGTAAATGTCCGTGACAGAGGGGAGAGAAACCCTGATGATCCTCTCAGCTGTCCACACTATCCGCTGTAGGGTCTTGCGTTTAAACTATCCGCTTAAAGTCTATTGCAATGTTGTTGCAACTTAACTTAAAGTTGGACAAAAATAAGTTAAACACTATAGAATATACATTACAATTAAAAAAAAAAAGGAACTATTAGAAAATATTAATAAATATAGTTTTTAAAGATAACTACTACTTGTTATCATTTTAAAATCCACACAGTCTAATATAAAGTTTAAAATCTAAAGTCTAAAATTACTAAATGTTTTTCGGATGTACAGTACAGTATATTCTAGCATTCATCAGCAACGTTTAACAGCGACACTGCTAAAAAACTGATTAACATATCCTACACAAAAAACCCAAACCACAAGTAGAGCAAAGATTCAGGTCAAAAGTCTCACCGTCTCATGGCACCTTGTCACACCACAGACCAGATAAAATGATATACACTCACTGAATAATTTATTATGAACCTTGTATATCTGCACATTCATTAAATGTCAAATCAGTTCAAAAAATATAATCTTGGAGGTATGATCAAAAAATCTTTTTTTATACATAATTGTGTGGAAAAACATTGTACCAATAATGTCTAGCATGCAACAGTTCCGTGTTTAAACAAAACAATCAAAGAAGAATAAGCAGACTACTTTAAGCGAACAGAAAGGTTACGGTGACCCACTTAACCACTCTCTGCAACAGGCATGCGCAGTAGACGGTTCATTTGCAAAAAAGGAAAAAGTCTGATTACATGCAACAATGATTGAAATATTCTAAAAGTCCTACTGATACGTTGTATTTTTGTGTGAATTTCTCCTTGCCATTTTACTTGCTCAATAGTGGGGGTGCAAGGCAATCAGATTATATGTATTTATGTAGTACTCAAAGAATTCATGCATAGTTTCTTAATCAGGCTCCTGTATCTGAAAGTCCACTATGGACTATGGAAAACACTGAACGAAAGAGCTGTTGGGGAAAAAAAACTTTTTTTTTAATAAAATAACTTAATTCAATTCCTGACTCAGACATCAAGTAAAACTTGAGATCTAATTTGATTGGGTATAAAAGCTAATTATGTGTCAAACACTGTTTTTTAAATGAGCACAATAGCAAACCAATAATATTTGACTATATTTACTTAGAAAAGTTCACTGCTCATGATATCAGAATCTGCTATAAAACTGGGATGCAGTTTATTAGAATGGCCACATAAAAAGGCTTTTTTAAATAAAAAATAAACAGAAGAATAACATCAATTTATATACAATGATATTATGTTGTATCTTTGACTCAATATCTAAAAACATTACTTTTGTTTGAACAGAAATATGATAGAAATATTATTTTATTTTGGACTATGTAAGGCCCTTTTGCAGTCAGACTACTATGAAGTGTAGTACATCTCTTTGGTATTTGTGTTAATAAACTAGGTATTTGCCTAGGGCTGCCAAGTTCTGCATATAATGTGAAAGTGTAGAACACAAAAAATAATAGTGACATTGCACAGTCATGCAGATAAAGATTTTTATTTTATCTCACTGCCATTCACATTAAATGTTTGTCTACGCTTCATATGTTGTTGTTTTTTTTTACATATCTTCTGGCCCTCAGTCTTCGGAATGCCTGAATACCCTGAAAGGTGCACCATGTCCAGGAATGATGACATCAGCTGTCCTTAAAGCAGTCCGGCGACTCACATCCTGCACTTCTGGGTTCTCACTAAGTTCCCTCCATGAGTCTTCATCATTGCAACACTCAAACAGGTCTCCAGCCACAAGAACTTGCCCCACAACTGTTCCTTTAACAAGAACACTGACATCACGTCCTGTATGGCCAGGTGTGGGTATAATGGACACCTGATGGATAAAAAAGATTTCGGCCTTAGCGCCACGATAAACAACCATGACAGTGAAAGTGTATTTTTGAAACGTCTTGTTTAATTGCAATATCTGTAGCATGAATGAAAAACAATTTTACAACCATTTGATGTTAAATCAAAGCCAGTATTCTGCTGTTAAGCTTACTAAACCATCACTAAACTTTGTGCAGTAAGTAGTAAGCCACTGACACCCATTTCCCATTTTACACGTTTTATGGCGAAATACATACCAGTTATGACTGATTCTCTTTGACCTGTATCTGTTTTTGTCCTAATATTTCATAGATTTTACCACGAGTATTTTCATTATCTCATAATACAAACAAGGTCAAATATCATACTGTGTACTTCTTTAAGAAAAAATCACTTGCCCTGCGAAAAATAACAACACAAAAAGCGCTAACGTCCATACTGACTGCATTAGTGAGAACACGGCGTTCACCATCTCAGAACACGAAGTGAGATCAGCCTTCAAGAGTGTAAACACCAGGAAAGCTGCAGGTCCAGACGG
>JAOUQX010000035.1:8305866-8319421 GCA_028566295.1 Liobagrus marginatus
ACCTCATATAATAATCAGACCACATCACTTCTCTTCTTTTGTTTTCTTAAATTCTCTTCGCTCTTGCCCTCCTCCTCATCCTACTAAAAACTAGAACATGGTTTGTCTGAACAGATATTTAGAAAGCTTTGAGAGGCTGTCACAGTGGCATTAATATATAAAGTGGTTACGAAGTTCTAGTGATAAAAATGTGCAAATGTTGACTGCAAGGATGCAGCAAAAAGGGGTGACTGATTTAACGAATGATAGGGGGAGGGCTGGTGAGGAATCTAGTCAGACTGGATTAGGTAGTTAGAAATTAAGCGTGTGAATCATACAGGTACAACAAAGCTAAAAGAATGTGGGTGGGTCCTCCCCTACATTTCTTTACTGGAGTAGATCCTATTTTATATATATCTATATATGACTATATTATTGACTACACAGACAGATAGATATACTTCTGGTTTGAGCATCAAGTGTAATACTTAGTTTATAATCAGAATATAGTCACATTCATTAATAAACACGTACCTCACTTTTCAGACATTCATGTGAAAAAAAGGGTCAAAATTTAAAAATTTATTGTGCACTTTAATTAGAGTCATTGAATAAAATGTGAGTATTCACAAGTG
This sequence comes from Liobagrus marginatus, assembly GCA_028566295.1. Taxonomy (NCBI): domain Eukaryota; kingdom Metazoa; phylum Chordata; class Actinopteri; order Siluriformes; family Amblycipitidae; genus Liobagrus; species Liobagrus marginatus. The sequence goes on from JAOUQX010000035.1 coordinate 8,306,481, forward strand.
TGCCAAAATTATTGATCTAGCACTGCACTGACAGCTGCTGCGATTACAAAGCGCGAGCGCCGAACTGCTTCCTGTGTAATTAATTCACAAGAAAGGTTTTTGTTCATTTTGTTCAATGACATTTTGTCACTACTTCATACTTCACATAGACAAAATGTAGTTTTTTAAACCTAGTTATTTTGTAATGTTTAATATTTATCAAAAGCGAAACTAAGTAAACCTCTTACCGGAAATGGCTAATATATGCGCACAGCATAGCAGGCGCGAGGTGTGAAAACACCCAATGGAGTTGAATTTATATGAACTCTGAATGAGCCTCAGCCTGATTTTAGCTAAGGCCAAACACAGAAAGGAGTTTCATTTTGTAGGGGGAGTTCAATTTTTTTTAAATTCAGTGTTTTAATAATAGCATTATTTTTCTGCATTTTTGTCGTTACAAAAACTACAGTTAGTGTTGTTTAACATTTCAAACCTTTAAGTGAAGACGCAACCACAGCAAACAAATTAAATAAATAAAGGCCAAAATCTTAACATTATGACATTCTATAAATAAAAGTCTTTAATCCCCGGTCTACTCCTTTCGCTCTGTATACCTGGCCTGTACCACTACACTCGCTGTCTTTGGAGCTTCTGCCCCGCCGCCCTTTCATTCTTTCACATAATGGTACGCTCATGCTCTGTCCTCTCATGTGATTGGCGGCATGGTGTGCCATGTAAAAGGTAATGTAATGTAAGTCCCGCCCCTGATAAGTGGGAGCGGCTTAAGATTCGGCTCGCCCCGACGAGAGCCGGCTCTTGTCCTTCGATAAAAAGAGTCGGCTCTTACAGCCGCCTTGTTCGCGAACGACACATCAGTAATTCCGACGCCCCATGAATACAAATCAATAAGTTAAATTAGTTTTATCGATCTTTAGTATCTATCCTCACGTTAACATCCAAACACATGTATAAATACGTTGATTGTTGCTAATTGTTGATTGAGAAGGTTTACTCTGTATAAAACAAAAACATCTTTGGCTAATATTGGCGGAAGTAAAATGTATCAAGCAGACTGGAGGATGAAGGCACAGGTGAATGCGATGGGCGGAGAGAGGGAAGAGGCGGAGTGCAGTCGGATTTTAGGAGAACTCTGGTAAGCAAGAACTTCAGGTGAACTCTGTTGCGTTACTGCCGACGACCAAGGATCCCAAAACTATTACTAACGGAAATGCTTGCCTATATATTCTACATGCGATTTCAGAGTGGACAGTGCAGTGCTTTCTACTAAAGTTAGCACGTTTGATCCAGACGGACGATTTAAATTCAAAGGTCAGTTTGTGAGAAACGAGCTGGAAAGCGCGAACTGTAGAAGTGCCTCAGTTTAACTTGTGACACGTCATGGATAGAGGCTAACAGCCTGCTATGTAGCACTCTTTTGGGGAAAATTCCCAAAGTATTCCAGAGGAATCGTGGACTTCCTGTTTATCTACCTGTAAGTAGTTAATTGTTGACAAACTCACCTAGGGTCGCGGTTTCGTGTTGTTACGTCAGAGCGTCACTCCCATGTGCTGTTAGCTCTTCCTGGAACCAAATGCAACAGCCTTATTTGTTTTAATTAAATTGAATTAAATTAAATGGGTTCATCTCCCAAACATTTCATAAAAAACGTGTTTCGTTAAATTTTAAATCTTGGTGTATAAGTCTAAGTCTGTGTTTTAGAAATCTCCTCTTAGTCGCTTGGTAACATGTCTAATGTGTGTTTAGTGTGTTTAAATATTATCTATCTATCTATCTATCTGGTGGATAGATATGTTTTACCACTGTTTCCATAGACAATATTTCTTTTACCACATATTACTATATGGTATTTATATTGTGTTGTATGTTTTTGCTGATCAATTCCCATTGACATACACATAGCAAAAGAAAAGCTTTGTTATTCAGACGCTGAATGCAGTATCGTTTTGCCAATCATGTCTACATATGGAACTGATGTATTGGCCACAATTCTACTGAAACACCTTTTTATCCAATCAAAAACAGGCTTGCTGCAGGTGTCTGTTTTTGACTTGTTTGAAAAGTCAGAAGCATAATAATGGTGTAATTAAAACAATGCATGCATTGCCATTTGTGGCAGGTCATGCACACCTTTGTGGCCTAAAATGCGTCAGTGAATTAAATTGGAAAATATGACACATGACATATATCAGTTCGGAATGTCAGACAAATATACTCGAAACCAATTACAGTACTGTGTTTTGTTTAATGACGTTTTATAGTCATGAATGATCTCACTTCTCATTAGATGATGGTATAGGGTGTTTACTCAAAGTAAGTTTATGGCTTGGAAAGTGGTTATTGAGGCTATTGTAATAAAAAAAAAAATTTTATTCAATATTGTAATATAGAGGTTATTGTAATTGTTTATGTAAACACAAATGTTTATATAAATATGTATGTTACCTTGTGTAAATAAAAAGGAAAACCATTTTACACACAAACTAATTTCTACTGGCTGTTTGGCCTTTGTTGTGTTTTCCGAAATTGTGTTTTTGACAATAATTTGTCTCTTGTTAAAACACCAAGTGGCATATGTACAAGTTATAACCTATTACTCACAAATTATTCTTTTATGAATTTGCCACACCTCTTGAGGATTTTAAATGTGTACAGAAGTATTTAATATCTGGAACATTATAAGATACACCTATTTGATCATACTTTCAGACAGAATCACCTCTGATGCTTCTTGTTTTCTGTACAAGGGCTGGGAAAATGGCAAGATAATATTGGTATCCTGATACGTTATTTAAAGATATACTTTTTTAAATATTGCAGGTGTTGGTGGTATTTCATAACCGTTAGATACTAACTGGAATATTAAACATGATTTTTTTAAATTACAAGACTGTTTTGCTCTTTTGTTTGCAAATCTTAAGCATATTGAAGATGGCTACAAATATTAGGATTGATACATGGACAAAAAAATTTCATCTCACCCATGCCTGATCTACATATTGAACTAACTTATTCTCAGACCTTGCAGCATTTAGTTATTATAGATTAGGGTTAGGGTTTATTCAACTTGTAAGATTATTGAACTTGACGCTGATTTCACATATGCAGTGTTTCTGTGAAACTGTATTGTTTAACTCATTTTTTTTCTTTTCAATGTTTGGGTGTGTGTTTCTGGGTGTATCCCAGGAGAATTTTATGCTGAGAGTCGGCTATTCTCTGCTTGTCTGAACTGGTCCCTGTGTCTTTGACTGACGTGCACCTACTAAATGATGCTTCAGTGGTGTAGTATTTAATCCTTCACTAAATGTTATGTGAGATTTTAATGTTTTGTCCATCCTCCCATGTATAGGGTACTGACAATGTCTGCATCTGAGAATTTAAAGAAGTTTCATTTTCTTTCCCTTTTTTCCCACTTTATAATGACAGATTTGCATGTAAAAGAACTACAGGCCTTAAGCCATTCTCTCTAGATGTGTGTGATTGTATGTAATGTTTGTAGCCTAATACACCATAGGCTCACTCATACAATACAATACAAAAGTAAATTATCCAATTCATGTAAGAAATCTGAAATGAACCCAAAGATCAATTTGTAGTTCATGTTTTTTCACTACAATACATGCATTTGCTTTTATTTTGTAATTCTCCATTACTACCTTTATTTATTTACATATATATGTATGTAAATATACTTTTATTATACCTGTATTTAATAATAATCATATAGCACTGATAGAATTGCAGTTGAAGTTATGTATGCTATTACTAACCATGACTAACGCTACTACTGCAACTCTTTTTGTTAGTAAGTGTGTTTTTAGTGGTTATTCATTATATATTGACTGTGTCCCAATTTTTGTGTGAATTTTGTGTTGCTGAGCAAGAATAATGGGCAGCCAGCCAGCTGGTCCAGTCTTTCTCTTTCGTTAGTCATTAGTTTGTGTTATAAAGGCTGGTACTGTTATATTTAGGGTATACTGTCTAAAAGCTCTTTATCTGTAAACATGTTATTTGGTTGCCACTGCTGTCATGTTTGCAAACTGTAGGTAAATCTATCATTTACCATCTGCAATTAGGCTTTTTTTTTTTTTAGTTCATGTAGTTCTTAAGTTCGTTTTGAGTTTTGCAGATATTGTATTAAGTTTAAGACATTTTTTGGAAAGCCCATTACTGTCCTAAGATACTTTACGGTTTTGCTACTTTAAATAAGTATACTTAATATAAGTACAAAGTATTTTTAATGATTTTTATAAAATGATATAGACTATATATCTATATATAGAAATCTAGATAGACTAAACATATATAGATTTATATTAAGGCTAATGCAGATTAGAATCATTATTGTCCATTTCCTTAGACATGAATTGTAGTAGTAATAGTGTTAAATGTAATGCATTGTATATCCATTTCTCAACTTGCTGTCTGTTGGCTAAGAAGTTCATAACCTGAAGAGTTTTGCTGGATGCCTGTCTCGTTGTCTACAGCAACCCAGCATGGGGTCTCAATATAGTAACAGCAGACATAGAAAAGACATGGCACAGCTTTCAGTACTGTGACAAATTACGTTAAGTTAATTCTGTCTAGTTACAATTCAATATCCGGACGTTTAAATGTCCATGGCAATGAATATGCTTAGATTTATGACTGAAGTAAGTGCTGTTTTTTACAGGCCTAAATAACCGGACCATTTGCAGTCATTGCTACACATTCCCTAAGGAATTGGCAGATTGTACAAAATGTGTCATAGGCACAGAACCAGTTTTGTTCTTTTCCAAGTGTGACCTTAAATCATATTCATTGATTCTGTTGAATTGTGGTTGTTTGAAATATTCAACAGGATGAGCAGAGAATAAATAAAATAGTTTTAGGTCTGTTTATTGTTGAACTACAGCAGGATTATAACGGTATTAAATCCACAAAATTGACAATAATATCAGTAAACTTCCATGTGACCAATGATATGCTGCTTTGGGCCATGCCATTGGGTGCATGCCATGCCAGGCATGGGCTATGCCATTGGGTTAAAACTCTGAAGTATCGTATTTTTCTTTTTTTGCTAGTTCACACCTTGCCAATGCTTCCATAAGTTGAATATAAGTTTGTTTAAAAGCCTAACTTTTTTACCATTCAGATTGCCTGCTGTGCAGAACAGCCATGGAATTATGATGGAACCAGACACTCAGTTGCTATACCAGCTTTTGACAGAAGTGCAGCTGGAGAGATTCTTCCTGAAGCTTCGTGAAGAACTCAATGTGACACGAATTGAACATCTGGATTATGTAAAGGACACAGATTTGGAACAGATAGGCATCAAGAAACCAGGTTTTTAATTGCTATTTTTATACACTATGATGTTTATATCGAATAGATGTTAAAAGCTGTATTTTTTAAACTATTGACTGTTGTGCACACAGGCCAAAGACGGTTATGGGAAGCAGTCAAACGCTACAAAATTAATTCACGGCCACGCTCATGGATGGCCAAGGTAAAGTCTTGAAACTTTTTCGTGTTTTCTCAAGTTCTCAGAAAATTTATCCAGACCAATCAACTATCTCATAACAGGTCTTTACTGGTCGTGGCCAAGAAGGAAGTGACCAGTCTGGTGCTGGCGTGCTTAGTCCAGGGCCAGGGCCAGATACTGTACGGGCTCTTACCTGCCTTATCCAGGACAATGAGCTGGTGTTTGGGGAAAAGCTGGGCTCGGGCTCCTTTGGGGTGGTGAAGAAGGCAGAGTGGCATACACCTACTGGACAAGTGGTGGGTTTGCTTGTGTCTGATTAAAAATGTTTTCCATTAAGACATTAATATGACCGCTTACCTACCTAGATCACATTCACAATAAGAAGGTTTTATTGCCTTTTCAATCATATACAAAAGGTACAGTATACAGTAAAATATAACATAACTTCTCTAGAACCATGGTGGCTAGAACTAAGTACACTGCATATACTAATGTAAATATGTGCGAAGGTGAGCAAGCTGTGCAGTAAAAAGAGAGCACTGCTATGAAATTGTAAAACAAATGAGACCGTAGTTTCAACAGAAATCTAATAACATTTAGTATATTGTAAAGTGTGTGTATGTGTAGACAGTATACTTATGCTGTAGGGAGGACAGCCAATCTGAGCGGTAGAAAAATTTGTTACCCTTCCCTACCATTACTTTATCATACCCTTGTTACTTTTCAGCTCTGATTCTTATGTGGCCATTGTAGAAGCTTTTGGCATTGAACAGGGGTCAGCATGGACGCGTTGACTAGTCATTGTCTGCAACCCCATACAAAGCAATTTACGGTGTGCTGACATTGTCAATGCCAGTAGTAACTTTTTTTTAGCTATTTGTGCTAAAGTAACTTGGATTGGGCAGTCTAGCCCTCCAATCTGCACTAACCATGTACATCAGTAAGCCTTGGGAGCCCATGAACCTTTCTCTGGTTCACTTTTTAATACAGTATACCGTGGACCACTTCTGTACTGTAGGTGCTAACCACTGAATACCAGGAACACAGCAAGACAGTCATCCGGCTATCACAATTTCTTAATCACTCAGTACTTACACTTGGCCATTTTTCATGCTTAAAAATGCATCAGTCGCAAGAGCTGTTCACTTGCTGCCTGATATATCCCACTCCTTCGGAGGATGGCAGTGCAATGAGCCTAGTTATGCTAACTAAACATACAATCACTGCTTACAATCATCATTTCATTTGCTGTTATTTAACCCTTTTTGCTCTTAGGTGCAAGTAGCAGTGAAAACTCTTCGAGGCAGTATGTCCAGGGAGACAGATCTTATAACCGACTTTCTGCAAGAGGTCAATATTATGCTTTCTCTGGACCATCCCAATATTATTCGCCTCTATGGTGTGGTCCTCACTCAGCCGCTAAAAATGGTAAGTTGTGGTTCCCTGGTGCTGTGGTGTAAATATGATTCACTTAGTAAGCTCGGTTTTAGCGGTATTGTAAAGTGTTTAAAGCTTAAATAAGAGAGAATGTTTGTTTTATAAAGCATTCTTGGAACATGTTGAAATGTGTCATATAGGTTTAGAGCTATGAATATTGAAGCTCTAATAACCCTAACCCTTTTGTTTACTTCAGGTGACAGAGTTGGCTTCTTTCGGTTCTCTGTATAACATGCTCCGCACATGGCGGGGCAATTACCCCCTGGGTCGTCTCTGGCTTTTCAGCAGCCAAATTGCTGCAGGAATGGAGTATTTGGAGTCACGTCATTTCATTCACAGAGATCTGGCAGCTCGTAATGTTCTTCTGGCCTCCGATGAACTGGTGAAGATTGGAGACTTTGGCCTCATGAGGGGTCTGGGTCGTGACAAAGACCACTACATCATGGGAGCCCACAGACGTATCCCGTTTGCTTGGTGGTTTTTAAAAAATATATTATTTATTTATTTTTTGCTAAAACATTTTGTTATTGTTCAATAACCTCAAAAAGGTTGATAAACCTAGTTTTATGGTGCATTGTTGGTTGCCTGGTATTTGTCGCACAAGCCAGTCCAGATAGCAAGCTATGCACAGAACACGTATTAAATAAATGACAGATGATATAAATATAGCTAGTGTGTAGATACCACCACATTCATGCCACAATGAATGCTTCAAATCCTTTTTAATATACTGTACATATGCAGTTTATTCTTAACAATAAGTTATCAAGCACCCTTACAGTATTCTTAATTAGCTATCAGAGGAATATGCAAAGGGAATCTGTAGATTTGTGGAAAGCCCCATGATCTGTTAGATGGTTGGTAATTTAATAAAGCGCTCTCTCTCTCTCTGTAGGTGTGCTCCTGAGAGTTTGCGTGTGGGCTTTTTCTCACATGCCTCAGATGTCTGGATGTATGGAGTTACACTGTGGGAGATGTTCACTTACTGTGAGGAGCCCTGGCTTGGGTTGTCTGGAAGACAGGTTTGTGTGCATGGCTGTAATTGTTTGTGTGTATGGATGTTATCTTCAGGAATTTCACACTATTGGAGCAGCTAACCTGTGCTCTTAATTCTGATGGACGAGTGCTGTTGTGCACTGTGTATTAATAGCAATGTAACCTCACATAAAACCTATTTTGTACGCAATGTTCACTAAAATCCACTTTGTTCCATGTGCAGATCCTGTTTCGTGTGGAGCGGGAGGGCGAGCGCTTGCCAAGGCCCACTGACTGTCCACTGGAGCTCTACAGTGTGATGCGGAAATGCTGGGCCTGTAATCCGTCAGATCGGCCCACATTCTCCCAGCTAACTGCTATAGCGGCTGAGGTAAATGCCCAAAGAACACCAAAACTGTGTATCTTTTGTAGTTCACATGTTGCATATACGCCAGTGTTTTACATGTATTTTATATACAGGATATTTGGTAAAAAAAAGTTCATGGTTTTGTTTTTAAAGACTGCCTGATTTATTGTTTATACTTCGAAAAAAAATGTTTTTGATTTGTTTAAATAATGTGCTGACTGGATGTATAACTCTTCTCTATGCTTTTACTTCTCTTCTTTATATGCCTAGGCTAAACCTATGGAATTGGTTGTAGTACGTGAATTTGCAGAGGTCAGAAAGCTTGCTCTACGAGTCAATGACAAAGTCACGGTCATAGAGCATGGGTAAGAAAAAGGAGAAAATGGACCTGATGCTTGTGTGTGAAACTTTAAGTCAAACTTTGCATATAGAAGAATGAAAGTAATGTGACAGGCTGGACTCTTCATCCTCTCTTTTCTCTCTCAAGGATGGATTTATGTGAGTGGAAGGGTCAAAACCAGAGGACACTCTCAATTGGATGGTTTCCTCCAACATTGACTGCTTCCTTCCCTCCTTCAACAGGACCACTCAGTCCTAATTCTGGAGCTGGGTACATTTCTCCACCAGTCAGAGGAAGCTTACAGCACACTGGACATTTGGACATCAATCCAGAACGCAGCTGGGGAATGCCAGAACGACTGGACGAGTAAATGATGCTATTTTATTACATTTGTCGACATAACAGTGCTGTTTCAATAGTAATACTCTATCATGGAGGTTTACACTTGGGTAATGTATATACGTTATTATTTCAGACATGGAAACAGGAGAACTCATTTAGGGAGGGAAAATCAAGAATCCAATTTAAAGAAAATGGCAGGTTAGAGCAATTACACATCATAAAATGCTGCCACCAGGCAAATTATGCATTTTCATTCCATTTTAATACCGGATTCTTCCAGGAATGTCTCGCAGTTTAGAATCTGTCCTGGGCCGCCTTGAAACTCAGGGACAAGGTGCTAATGGAAACTGTGCTCAACGAGCTAATGAAAGAAAACAGATCTCATCTGCCGTCGGCCATGACACCCGCAGGCTCAGCGATGCGAGTGGCCTCATCTTTCCTCAACGGCCACCGCCACCCAACTTCAAACGCGTAAAGCAACAGAACATGATTTTTGATCGAAGAGTGGCAGGAAATCCAGCTCCTGCTGCTTGGCTTCTTCCTCCCACTCATCCAAATCTGCAGTTCCCACCTCAGCAGCAGGCTAGAGGTGCTACCAACCTAACTAAGATGGCGCATCTGGCCAAATCAAGCCCCCAGCTAGATAGTGACATGGATTTGGAGAAAGAAAGGGAGTGGGTAAAAGAAAGAGAGAGGGTACGTGAAAGGTACCCACCACAACAGATCCAGGTAGATAAAGAGACCCTGAAAGCACAGGTATGGACTTTTTCTGTCTTTAAAATGCCTCTAAATATTGCTTTTACAAAGGTCACATTTAATACTACTCTATAATATACTTTAATACATTATACATACAACATGTAAGGAACCTATAAAAAAGATTACTGGCTTGTGATTACACAGGTCCAGGCAGCAGTACATGGAGTAACTGATGAACAAGTTATAAAAGCTCTTCAACGCAATGACTGGAATCCTGTGAGGGCAGAACAACAACTGAAGGTAAGGACGATCTTTTTTTTTTTTGGTTTCCTAAAAATAGAATACAAATTCATATGGTTTTTACTCGTCCATTCTTGTGCTCCTTTCAGACAGAGCAGCTTTACCACATGAGCCAGTGCTCACGAGAGGAGTGCTATAAGATACTCGCTCGCTACAAATGGGACCTGCAGCAGGCCAGCTGTTACATTATCCGCATGGCTACAGAGAGGCGCAGTGACAGACCTTAGAAACACGATGAAATATTTCATTCAGACGTTTCAATAAAGAGGAAACCTATGAGCTACACTTGGGGGCTGTGCAAAAAGGAGCATGACTAAAGAACCTCATTGAACACTGCTGTGCCACTGTGGTGCTATTCCTGCTTTGAGGCCGGATCATTCCCACGTATTGGGAGGTTGTAATCCAACACTACTTTTGGACACAGAAGCTTCAGACCAATTAACAATTTTGTAATCTTCAGAGTTGAGATTTGAGAAATAAAATATACTTTGCTACACACCTGGCTTTTTGCACAAACAGACAACACCTAAACTTGCCCTACTACCTGTTTTAAAGTGACTGATTCAGGTACACAGTTTGTGGAGCATGTGTCCTTTGAGCTAAACACCTGTCCCAACATGAACCAAAAGCTGCTCACTGATCCTTCAGTCATTGGAATATGGAGCAGCTCAGCATTGCCCTCTACCTGCTGAAAGAATGAAGGCAGCTTCATTAACTTACTATTCAGGTTATTACTATTGTGAAACACTTAACACTGTACTAAAAATGAAGGATTTAGAAAATGCATATCTTACTTCAGTATAATGCAAGCAAAAACAATGTGGGGAAGCGGGTGAAAGAGGCTCTGGACTGTTTGTCATTTTATGTATAGTAAATAGTTCAACAGTACTTTAACAAAATTGTATGTAAATGATACATTTATAGTGCTGAATCTGGTAAATGTTAAGGTGTCTAATTTGGACTATTGTTAGAGAAAATAAATGCGCCCTTATATTTGTAGTGTTATTCTTTTTACTTTTCTTTAGTGCCAAGTATTACAAAGTTAAATTACTATCAGCATGAAAATATCTTTTCTGGCGATCTGGTGACTTTCATACTGCACCTATTAAACAAGATATTACCTGGTAACCAAAAATTTTCATATAAAAATGGATATTGAAATCCAAAGACCGCTGTGTTTTTCACCATGCTGGGACACAAAACATAAGATTGGTATCATGATAAACCTTTAAATACTTGTGTAAAAATAACTTCATGTAGCAAGTATGTAATATCATATTTAAGTACATTTAGATGCAAATATGTATTACATATTGTTCAAAGGTTAATTGGTAGCACCATGTTTTAAATTGTGTAAAAAAGGTAATTAACTCTGATTCTAATCTACTTGCTAAAAAAAATCATAGGATGTGCACATTGAAATGTTATTTAGGAATTAACATGAGGCATACAAAAATTACTTGCTATTTGGATATAGTTAAGAAGAAACCCTTGCGTTTTTATATCTTTAGTAAACAACCCTAAAACAGGGAATGGAGTGTGGATCAGGCAGAAATGTATGCAGCAGTCATTGTTTTGGATTGAATTACAATAGCCATTTCAGTCCCTCCCCAGCAAGTTGTCTTTAGGATACAAAAGCGCATGTGTCTTTCCACACAGCCAGGAACTAACCTAAACCAGAAACAGTGAGGCAGAGAACATTCCAAATACTCAAAACAGCAAGATGCTGAATCAGAGATGCACAATAGGAGTTGTAATTGAGTCCTACAGTTACTGTAGGATTATCATTGCAATTAAACATTGACAGTAACACTTACTCATGAGTAAATTAATAACAGCATACTTAATTTCTAAGGCAGCCTCATTCAGTACAACCATAATTTATCTACACTTTATTTTGCTAAGAGGAATAGACATTCAGACATGAGTTCAGAAAGTTACAAAAGATTAGTAGCATTAAATATTTGTCAAAAAAAAAAAAAGAAACTGTTTGGAGGCCAATATTTAGAAAGTGTCTTCAACATGGCTCAATTATGCGAGCATGGTTCTCAGCTGAAACATTAAGGCACCTGCTGTGTTATTTGTTTACTTTATTAATTAACCCACAGGAACAAACATCATAAGCACAAAGGTTGGCTAATCAAACTGAGAGGAAGCTGTAGGACCTCCAGAAAACCAAAAGTCAGTTTCCTGTTACACTGAACACATACGCTTGACATCAAAATTTGTTGCTACACACACTTTCTCCACAGCCTGGTAACACTAGGTTCCAATAGCATGTCATCCTCCACCACAAGGATTACAGAAAAAGGAAGATTTAAAACGGTAGCATCCTTACAGTTAAAACTCAACAGTTGGGAGCCAGTGATAACACTTGTGTAATTCTTCATCAACTATATTGTTTATTACTGATTATACCAAACTTTAGTGTTGTTTACTAGCAAAAGCAAGCGGTTATGAAAATGAGGATTTATGTCTTGACCCACAGACAGGCCCTAGTAGATTTAGACGCAAGTATTAATTTTTAGTCTATCTATGTCTAACTTATACATGCATAACGTTACAAGTTAAAAATGTATTATTCTATATAAAATAAGTACAACATAGCACTGTTAGTGTTATCAATAGTGCACACAATCTTTGAAAAGGTGAAGACCTTTTCTGAACAAGACCTCAGAATCTGATTGATAAATCACTTTTATGAGAGGGATGAGAACAAGATGACACAAAATCAATGCCAATGCAGTTTGTTCTTAACTGAAAGGGATACGGCGTGTCAGGAAAATGGCACACATACCACACGCGAACAAACCTGAAAGACTGGTTTGGGTTGACTGCTTTCTCAATTCATACAAACAACCTTTTGTTTTCAGTGGGTCAGAGGTAAAAGAGGTATTTGGATCCTTAAAAATAACGAATGAACAATTAGACAAAAGCAATGTTTAAAACTGTCAGATTTTAAGAGAAGACAGTGTTGCGTTGGTTGGAGTCTCCAACTTTTTCGAAGAATATGAAATCCT
>JAOUQX010000035.1:8331625-8342094 GCA_028566295.1 Liobagrus marginatus
CGTCAAAGCATTTCACTGTATGTTGTACCACGTATAATGTACATGTGACCAATAAACTTGAACTTTGAACTTTGAACTATATATATGTATATATACACACACACATATAACGGCAAGATTTCTCTTATTTAAATTTTCTTTCCGTCTTCCACCTAGTCTCAGCGTGCGAGTAGTTGAATGAACGGCTAACGATTATGACACACAAAACTGGAAACGCATTCTGGATTTTTAAAAGTTAACTCAAATTGGTTGGCTTTTATTTGACGCGTAACAAAACAAACTGTGATTAGTTGCTTTACATGTCAGTCTGACGCCCTCGTGACCAATAAAACGTGGTATGGTGCCCAAATCTTCAGCCGGTACGCGAGACTACGTTCTTCCTTTTTTAATGCTTTATTTAGTAAGTAATAGAACACATAAATTCCAGCTAATAAAAACAAAATAATGGCAATAAGTTAGTAAACAAAAAAAAAAAAAATAACGTAAACAATACAAGACACTACTTTCCGCTGACGTCACGAAAGAGCGAAATTGAAATACAGAAAACGTCATTTCCGGCTTCGACCCTTGTTTAGGGGAAAGAAACATGGACCCCTCCAGTAAAACATGTCTGGTGTTGGCTCTCTCCGAGCACAGAAAGCTCATGAACAGATACATAGTTCACATCAATGAAGAGCTGGAAGAACAAAAAAAGCGCATAAGGTATCGTTTCCGTGAGTTACGTGTTGTGCTTGTTAAACATTGTTCAACATGGTTTGTTTTGGCAAAGATAATGCGCTGGAATACTGTAATAATAATATGAATAATGATCATAATCCAGGTGCTTTCTTGTGTGCTTTTCCCAGTGTAAAATAGACGGTTTTAGTGTAACTACTGTTAACAGACTGAGAGCACAGTAAGTTAACTGTATTCTGTACGTTTGTACTGACTGCACACTATTTTGTAAGTGCACTTCAATTCGACGACATTAAATGTAGATTTATGGTTTCAGTCAATTTTGACTATTGTTAATAACTTATAAGATAATATTCACTGATTGAAACTCAATTGTTCAAGTTCAAGAAGCTTTATTGTCATTACACCATATACAGCTGTTGTGATACACATTGGGGAAAGGACCATGATGCTACATATAACAGTTATGAAAAACAGAACAGAGAGTCAGTACAGTACAGTACACAGAACAATACACAGCTACGTACAACACAAAGTGCAGACCGTGCAAAACAAACAGTACCCTACAATACGCCACAGGACAGATACATGGAACAATATGTTGAATGCTGGCTGTACAGCATATATATCATTTAACCTTATATTACTATACAACTTGAACCTTCAGTCTTTAAATAACAGTTTTGCTGCTGCTTGCAGAATCTCGGTCTGTGTTTACTGACATCACCCAAGGAAATGTGTTTGTCCTGTTATTTATAATAAATTGATTTCCATTTTACACACGTGTGTCATATAAAATTCAATGAAGACTGGCTGTGAAAAACTGATGCAATAAGAAGGCATTTTTTGAAATGAATTTTGAAATTGAGTATATATTAGAGCATAGAATTATTCAATTTAAAATGTCATTATGTTTTCAATATTTGAACATCATAGGATACTGATTTTGATTTCCATTCCCTACTAGGATAGCAACAGCTGCTATGCTCCGCTCGCCACAAAGAGTGACTCAGAAAACCGAGACCAAATGGGAAGGCATGCCGAACAGGGATGACGACACTTTTTTTCATCCTTTCAAAGTCACCAAAAGACAGTTTGATTTTCTTTTAATTGTGCTGGAGCAGCATGGGCTGACACGGCAAAAAGCAAGAGGTCAGCCAACAGTACCTGTAAGAATGAAGGTCTTGATGTTTCTGTGGTACATGGCGAACCAGAATGGCTTTAGAGACATGTCTGACAAATTTGACGTTTCCGAGTCGACAGCACATAAGTGTGTTTTGGAAGTACTTGCCATTTTTTCCACTTTAGGGCCATCCTTTATTTCCTGGCCAAACACGGGTAGGAAAAAAGGATCCTCGGCTGCTTTCGAGAAGCTGTGCGGGCTCAGTGGAATCATTGGTGCGATCGATGGGTGCCATATAAAGATAAATCGGCCAAACGTAAGAGGGGGAGACTACATGAACAGACAATCATATTATTCTGTCCTTCTTCAGGGGATTGTTGAAGAGAAAGGGCGATTTATTGACATATTTGTTGGACCACCAGGCAGAGTTGAAGATGCCAGGATGTTAAGGGCATCTGACTTTTATGCAGCTTGGCATGAGAAAATGGGTGAATACAGTTTACTAGGAGACAGCGCCTACACTGAGCAGGCTGACCCGTTTATCATTACCCCGAAGGCGGATGATGGGGCACTCAGCGAAGATGAACTGCTCCTAAACTCCAGAATCAGCTCAGGGAGGATGGTTATAGACAAAGCATTCGCAAAAATGAAGTGCAAGTGGAGGCGGGTGAGAGACCTGCAGAACACCCGCCTTGAGAACGTGGTGATGATTATAATGGCAGCCTGTTTCCTCCACAATATGTGTATAGGTGACAATGAAGCATGTGAGGAGCACCCACAAGGCTGCCCAAGACATGCAGATGATAATATTTAGGCTGCTTGGATGATAAATAAAAATGTGTTTACATAAATGTGGCATTAGCCTTTTATTAATTTAACTCCTATTACAATATTTTACATTGCAGTGAAGGGCAAACCTGGAGGAGGGGGGGTGACCCGATAAACCAGACTTCAGGTTTATATCTGTTTTGGTTTCACAACTGAATCATGAACTGTACTAGGTTACTCTTAGAACATAGCCACATGCAGTTAGGTTTAAAACTTACGCTTAATACATTCTGTTGCCTACTTTTTGTGTGTTTGTAATGTGTGTCAGGCACAAATAGTTCTCAGGAACAATTGTCCAAATGAGTGTGTGTGTGTGTGTGGTAGAACAATTTACCACATGCACAGAAAAATGCTAACAGTAATAAACAATCTCCAAATCCGTTAACATCATATTGTAATTGTGTATTGACACAGTGGATGTAGGATTTAAGACTTGTCTTGTACTTAAGTACTTGTGACCTTAGTAATATTCTGCAATTTATTTCTCACAAAACTAGCACGGTTTAGGAAAACCTTCCAAAAAAAAACAAAAAACGGAATCCTCTTTTAAAACAATTTTCAGCATCTTAAGTAAGGAGAAAAGATTCTCTAAAATTATAAATACAAAGTCAGATTTTTATCTACAAATAATCTAACAAAATGTGTCGGTCATGGGCTACTAGTTACCTTTTAGAACTAATTCATTTGTCATTATGTTGTTCCCCATTATACATTATTATGGTTTTATTGACTGGCTTTATGAAATATGTTTGTTTTGGTGCTGTACTGGATTATACAACATGGGGTAACTGCATACAGTTTAGAGAACACAAAGCAAGTAAACAAAACACTAGGTTGTAAACAAACACTTTACTTCTTGTTTTCAGAATGGGGTCAGTAATTCAACCAAGCAAACCCAACTCCTGCAGACTTTTTGGTAGTTGTGGGAAACACAAAAGCATGAACTGATTTAATAATGTAAATCTAATAGTTTGCATATTTTGTAACTAATTTAGTCATACACTGCATTGGTTAAGGTTATGCCAGAAATAATTTAGCACAAAAAACCCCCACAGGAAGTAGTCGGTATGGTAAAAAAAAAAAAAAAAAAGATTCAAAGTGTTGTGTGTGTGCCCACACAGGTGATCACATTTTTTCCAAGAATTTGCACATTAGCTCTTCAAACCCTTTCTGAGCTGATTTCATTTGGGCCAAAATTTCCTCATGGCGGCGCTGACTGGCCGCCTCCGATTCCTTTAAAAAGTCCAGAATAGTTGAATAGTCATCCTCTTGCCTTCTCCGTTTGCGCAGAGGTTGTGTTGGTGAAGCTGCGGGTGTTTGCTTTACTGCAGGTGAGTCTCTTCGACAGTCCATACTCAAAGTCTTTCGTCTGCGCCCCACTACACCTTGCACCGTACCCACAGGGGACAAGTCAATTTCATGATGCCCATCCAACAGCTCTTCCATCTCAGTGAAAAACTGGAACCTGGTTCTAGTTGGACTGCTTATACTATTATGTTCTAAGACTTTCTTGTATCCATCCTCAAGTGTGTACCATTTTCTAGCCACCTTACTTGGGTCGAAGGTCTCCATAAACTGTTTGGAGAGTTTATTGGCCATATCCACCCACAAGTTTTTCTTCTGGCCTTTGGCAGACTTTAGTCGGTAATTCAGCTCCTTAAAAGTTCTTGGTAGACCTCTGCCATCTGCCTCCAACTGGCTGCGAATCAAATCAATCAGAAAGCGTGTTTGCTCTTTATTGAAAGATTCATTTGGTGGGAAGGTTACAGCTGCAGGAGATGTTTCTGCCTCCAGGTTGTTTTCTTTAAGAACAAAACAGATACAGATCATTACAAAAAAAAAGATCATATTCTTGCACCTTTCATCATTTATAATGATATATTGCTTCAGTTTTTCAAGTGCATTGAGTTTTTTAGCACACTTTCTGGACAAAACTAATAAATAAATAAAAACCAACAATGGTAAAACTATGCACTACTACAGCTTGACTGGCAAATAAACATGTAGTCTTCAAATATGATCAAAGAAGTTCAAAACCAATATAGCCAAGAACTAATTACAATACAAAAATATATCAGTAATTATAAGCAATATCAGGGTCAAGCCCATCAAAGACAGTATGAGAAGTATTTTAAGCCATCTGCGATTTGTAATCATAAAAGTTTTAGATAAGACACTTTAAAGTTTCACACATGTTTATGGGCATAACTTGACTCGAACATCCTAGAACAATTTATTTTGCTTCTGATTCTTTGGCTCATCCCGATTCGAACACACCCTATGAAACTTCCCAAGTTACCTCAGAACGTAGCAGTCCATAATAAGGCATTCCAAGTGTCTTCATGATTCATAAACATTAGTGAAACCTTGAAGTGTTTTATCTAAAGCTTTTATGACTACAAATCACAGATGTCCTGAAATGAGTACTTGCTTCTGATTCCAAGTACAACTCACCATATGATGTCATTTTCTGCTGTCTGCAAAATTTCACAACTTTGATACATACGGTTCTATGGGCTTGCCATAAACTCCAATGTCAGAGGAAGAAGAATAAAGAACAATAACAATAGGGGCCAAGCCCCCAAAGAATATTTTTGAACAATAAATATTGGATTCCTTAACTTACCTTGCTATTTACACAAACTATTGCTGTATTGACGCCAAAAACTAACAAATTAGTGTTTGAACAGTGACTGAGAGACTTTCGGGGTGTTTTAGGATTGAGATGAATGCTTTGGCCATGCTGTAGCTGTGGAGGGGGTGTATTTGTGTATATATTCTGGAATTTTTATTTTTAAACCTCACCAGTAACATACACTGTTACTCTCTCGGTCATGGCGTCGTCAATGTAGCACGTAGTGGCTTCGCGCGCTGCCTGGTACAGCTGCTCATTGAGAGCTACGTTCCTCTGTGCGTCCACGAACAGAGTCATTCCAATGTCTGCCACAACTAACGGCACTGAAACACAACAACACAGTTACCTGCCACGGTAGCTACCGTCAACTATGCGAAACTGCATGCAACATTTCTGAACTGCATTACACCAACACCCGCAAACAATTGTGTAGCAAGGAGCGTTAGCAGAAAGCTAGCCAGCAGACATTAGTGATGAGTGACGATAACGCTGTTGTCTGTCCCGTTCTTAGCCGAGAGTGGAACGGCCATTCTCATATATTTTACCGAATATTGCATGAATGCTAACTGATCAAAAGTAAATAGTGCTATGGTCTTGTATAAAAATAGACAAGAACCACTTTACTGCGTTCGACTTACCTCGGAAGTAGGAGCTCGGAAATACGTCATTTTAACCTCCAGCGTGGTTACCGATTCGCGCCCTCGTAAGATTTGCGTTGCGCATGCGCAGTTGTTAAACATGATACCCCTCTACTCGATTGTACCTTACAAGTGTCGTTTTAAACCATGTTGCTAAAGCAGCAGTTTGTTACAAATCGTACACACTAATTAATTCCCAACCTCTGACCAAATATAAAGTAAACTAAACCTCCTTTCAACTTGAACTCGGAATTTGTTAAATTCCAATTCATGAACAAATTGTTAAGTGTTTGTAGAAATCACACTCTCCATTTTTAAATTCATTATATTTATTCAATTATACGGACTGGTAGTTATTTATTAAGACTTTTTTTATAAGTTGTGATTTCATATATATAAAACAAGCTTTCGCTTCTTCAAATTATAAGATTTATTCACTTATCAAATACAAAACCTCTGTAAATGAATGAAATAACAGCAATAAGCTAAGGGTCAGTTAACTCATTTGGTTAAGTTTATTGCGTGGTTATATAGGCCTAATGTTATAGTCCTATAAATATAGTTTTATAGGCAATCGACAAGTTTGCCCTGAACATATAATAAGTTTCTTTGAATGAAAAGTCATGTCGTATAAAGCAGATCAACTGCCGTGTATATATCTGCTTATATATAATCCGTTGTCTTCACATGTTAATAAATTCGGCCAAAAATATCGGAATTACAAATCTAAATGTACAAAATAAAAACGTACAACCGAAAAGCTACATATCAAGTAAGGAAAACACATTTTATAAAGTAGATGCAAATGGGCTCTGATTACCGTTGGCTGTGCGCCGCCATATTGGAGTGACGTCAGGTTTGTTTATGTCAGAAAATTCGGGCAAGGTGGATGTTGCCCTCGTCCTCGAAGAGGAATTACGAGTTAGTTAACACTTTTTCGTGGCGAAGGTCGGGTTGTTCCGACTTCCGAGCACAATGGATTGCGCTTGATGAGCACACACACACACACACACACACATCCAAGTAAATTACACTTTAACCAAGATCAGTTCATAACTAATCAGAAACATTACAACAAGTTTGTGTACGAAAAATTCATTATTGGTGTATTATAGGTATTGTATATTACATTTATCATTTTAATTGGTCATGATAACCGCCAGCTGTAAGCACACATTTGCTCTATAGAGAATAAACAGTGAGTATTAAAATATTGAAAAAATATTATTTGATATCATGTTTGTGTGAACCTAACCATTCAGGGTAACTAATGAATTTGACTTGTTAAAGACGGCATTATAATTGTACAAGTTTTTATTTTTAATTTAACCATCACTGCAGATGATGAGCCACCAAAAAGCAGATCTAAATTTAATCTAAATTATACAACAGGAGCTATTTCATAGATGTGACTTGAGACGATATTCTAGAGGCAATAATCTACATAAAAAAAGTACAATTATTTTAAAACAATACATGTAAAATATGTAATTATGAAATGTCAAAATAATTTATATATATATATATAGTTTTTTTTTTAACATTTTAAAACATCGGCTTAATTTAAACGCATATATGAAATGTGAAAGGATAAAAATTGGAAATTGAAGTCCACACACCCTGCTAAGATAGCATGTGATTAAACAAACTTATAACCCTTTTAAAATTGGTCAGTGCAATTACAGGTCATTTAAAAAAATAATTTAATTACAAAAATGTAAAACAGGTTCCAGATCTCATCATTATTTGAATATTTGTGTAAAACTGCACACAAATCTTTGTGTCTATAGAAAAAACATTGTAAAACTGATCATAGCACAGATTACAGATCATTTAGATTCATGGTTTATGCGGAAAAATGAATTTAATCCATAGGACATTAACATTTAGGAGCTTTACCTGAAAAAACTTTACAATTTGCCAGGATAAACAGCCAATGATTTGGGGCAGGGATCTTATGGTTTTTCTTTGCGGTCCTGATGTAAACACCCCCATCCTCACACACACACAAACACAAACACACACTGAGAGAGGTATTGATAATAATGTGCCATGTAATAGAAGCTATTTAACCATTTCACAATTGATCAGGATCCTATTAAAACCTCTGTCAGTATTATTTGACTAAAACACTGCAAGACACAAGTTGTGCAAAAGATGAACAAATTCAATACTTCAACAAAACAAATACACATATTGACATACAGGACATTGATTCCCTCAATAAATTGGAACGATTTATACGATAGACAATTAATGTATTAACTGCATAAAGTATCAGGCATTTTTGGAATGATCAGCAATATCAGTCTTTGTTGAAACACTAGTGAAATATGATCTATAGGAAATCTAGCAGTCTGAGCTAGACATGCTTTACAGGCATTTGCTGTTCTATATTTGGCTCTGCTGATCGTTCGGGGTACTTATAGGGCAGAGACCCGGAGGTGGGCAATGGCAGAGATGATCATGGTACCAATTAGAGTACTCGGCGCCATGTATCTGAGCTCAGATTGTGTTGACAGACTTCTGGGCGGGATCGGTGGGTATTTGTAGTACACCAAGTTTATTTACACCGTCCTTTATCTGTCAACGAGCTTTCAGTGTTTGGTGGTCCCACCGGCCAGAAATAGCATTAATTAGGACAGGGAGGGAAAAGAGGAAGAGAGAAAACGTGTGGAACCGCTGGTAGGCCATCAACAGAGATCTACACGGGTCTCGACCTCTCTCAACTATGTCTGTGTGCACGCCTGCCAGTACCACCATCCCCTGTGGATGATAAGGATTGAATCCAGCAATAAAATTGGCAAGACAACATTATCAGATGCTGCAGACTGACCACACACAGAGCCATCCAGCTGCACATCGCACTAGGCTTTCATAAGGTGTGCTGAGCTTTTCGAGTAAGGCAGTAATGTCTGACTTATAAATATATTCAATGCTGTTCCAAACAGAATCTAAAATGAAAAAACGTTTGAACAATTCTCTGTTATAATTTATATTTAGAATTTTAAATATAAAAATAGTATTTTTTACATACAGTTTTAGAGCATTGACATTGAATATTGGGGGAAAAATCATAAAATAAACGTTATTTAACAGTTTATGATTTCTACTTAAACAATGATGGCCATATACTTTAAAGAAAGTGTAATAGATTTATTATTTTTTTTAAATATTTTATTGAAAAAGTGTCAAAATAATTGACCCCCTCATTTTTGAAATAAAACTTAAAATACTACTAAAAAAATAGTTCTCTTTATTTAAGACAATTAAAATAAAAAATTTCTATGACTGAAGAATTTTTTTGTTGTCAGACCATTTATTATTTGTTTCCCCAGTGGTTTAAACTTCACATATGTAAAAATAAAAATAAAAATTAACATCACAAATCTTTAAAACTGGAGCAAAACTAATATAACAATACCCAAACAATTAAAACTGTAAAACTGACTATATATGACGAGGCTTTTACCAAAACTCAGACCCGTGAACGTCGTGACCTCTTGTTCAGTGGGAGAGGGGTAGAAAAAAAAAAAGAAGAAAGAAGAAAAGATTTGAAGATATTAGTTCATTCTTGGTGTTGTAAAAGTTTCAAAATAAACTATTAGGCGCCACATTCATAACAACAACCCTTTTAGGAAGGGTTGCACTTCCTTAAAGCAACCCAAAAAAAACCCTACACTTCAACAAGCATAAACTTCAAGCATGATTGCAGCTATATTTGGAATATTTGACCGACGAGACAAAATCCACTTCTTAGGGGACAAAAGGGGGGTGCATACAAAGAGAAGCCCCTGATATCCAGTCTAAAATATGATCAGTGGTGGATCAGTGATGCATAAAGGCAGTCTGTTACTGCTCTTTAAAGGTGCTTGTGTTGATTAATCACATTGGAATGTTACAAAAGTCCAGATTAATATAACCTAAACTTTGGTTTCCTCTACCAGGAGATCTAGGATTAACCATAATTCTACATTCTAATTTGAACAGAAAAATCGGCAAGAACAAAAACATTTATAAAGTCACGTTTGTTGGAGTGATCCAATATTCTTTTACAAAACCAGGGCTATAATTCTCTTCGTTGAAAAATTCATATTTGTTAATATTTGCATTCAGCACAACCATGCTGAAGCATTAAAACACTACATTCCACACTTCCCCATTATAGGTTTGAAATAAAACATCACTTTTTGCCAAATTTGCTAAATGAAACTTTTCAATAAGTGATTGATGGTGATTTTGATTGTGGTTAATGTGGTTTAAGTGGTTAATGTTGATTTTTCAATGTTTATGGAATCATGAAGTTTAGGATCACGGCACTCTTTTGCTATTAAATTGTTCTAAAACCAAATTGCTATGTCCTAAAGGTCATTGTTTACTAGCACACTCTGATTTGTGCTTTACATGTTGGGTGGGTGTGTGAATTCACCACACACACACACACACACACGTGCACACAGACACACACACACACACACACACACGTGCACACACACACACACACACACGTGCACACACGTGCACAGACACACACACACACAAACACACACACACACACACACACACACAC
>JAOUQX010000035.1:8388406-8406012 GCA_028566295.1 Liobagrus marginatus
TTTCATCCCTCTGCTGCGGCTCCCTGTAGATTTGGAAAATAGATAATAAATATTTAATTAAAATTTATTTTATTTTAATTAGTTAGTTAGTTTAAATAAAATGTAATTCTAAATTCTAAGATTATGATGTTTTTGTAACATTAAAATAAACCGTGTTTAATTTTTTTGTCGCTACAAAAATGCGTCATTAACTGCCGACTTGTGAAATCCGCGATTAAATGATGAAGAAACACGGAAGCACACGCCATTTTTGGTTTGCTGCAGCCGGTAAATTAAAAGATTTGATGTCGTGAATATGAAAAGGACTCAATTAAACGTTGGACATTTTATTTGAAAGTAGCTTCAATCCGACGTCTTTTTTGTTAAGATTAGTTCAAACTGTTCAAAATATTTTTGTTTGTCTGCAGAAATAAAATGTCGTTTACTCGGTAGAAGTTCATTGATTTCATAAATGCAACACACTGCAGTTTTTCCTACACTTTCCATAAAGGTAACACAACGGTCTTCTGTGGGAAACGGGTCCAAATGACCCTTTGAGTGTTTAAGGTTGCCGACCCATGCTCTATAATATGATCAATTACTTGAATCAGTTAAACGAGAAAGCTTTGTCTGAGTGAAACGTTCGGCTGTTTTTTAAAGGTTGGTAGTCAATGCATGTTTTTTCTCTTCTCTTTCTGAAGCAACCAATGATATTTAATACAAATTAGCACTGATATGCTGGTTTTTTCATGGGGTGCGCACGTGTGTGTGTGTGTGTGTGTGTGGATAACGAGGGGAAAAAAAATCATTAATAGGTGGTGTTGTACTTCTTGTCTGTGACACTTAAAAGAATTTCCCAGATGATAAATGCACAAGAAGAAAAAAGGAGGTGAAAAGTTACATAAGATGCTTAAAATAATGATTTGTTCATTTAGTAACATGCCTCTGTACTGTTTATTGACTGAATTAACTGTATACTTGTTCACTAAAACAAGCCTCAAATCAGCATTCAGTAAGACAGAAAGAGAGAGAGCAAACCGATTTAGAGCAAAACTCAGGTATATTGCTAACAAAGCTTCTAAATAACAATAATGCATCAACTTCAGTTGTCCATCTTAAATGTTGCTGCCTCTTACAGCATCTTAATGTTAATAAGCAGTCAAAAATATTTTACAAAGCAAAATAATGCAAAGTGAAATATCCAATGTAGCAAACAATGGTGCAAAAACCAGAGTATACATTAAGATTTGTGGTATTTTATTCATGTGTTGTCACATAACTTGTAATTATACGGTAATTGAATCAGACGGCGATTGAATGAGACTCTGACAAAACTGTGCTTTGAACAGCCTATACATTGTAAATTCTGGCTTCCTATATAATATATTAATCATATCACCATAACAGCGATTATAGTTCTGCCACTTCCAGGCTGGCTTACAAGTCCAAAGTTGTACATTTAATCAACTAATAATTAAATAAATTGACTTATTCCTTTAGCAATTGTAAATGAAAAGTGGGAAAGTGTTAAACCGGCAAGAATATCTTTTTATTTTACACTGTCTAAAGTTTGATGACAGCTTGGAACATTCATGGAATTCTCTCATTAGATTCACCTGCAATGGTTCATGTGTGACTTATCTCGCCTTATTCATGTGCTTTACACCTTCAGTTGTCTTATGCAGAGCTAAAGTGGGTACAGAGTCAATAGCACCATTAGCGCTACTACAACTACTGTACAAAGACATATTATGGCAAGAAACGTTCAGTTGAGGAGAGAGAAACAACAGACCATCATTACTTTGAAATGAAGGTCAGTCAGTTGGCAAAATCTAAAGAACCTTGAATGTATCCCTAAGTAAAGTCGCCAAAATCATTATACGCTAGGAGGAACCTGGTTCTCTTAAGGAGCGTCCCAGGAAAAGAAGACCAAAAGCTAACTTTGCTCCAGATGATAATCTTATTAGGGAATTACTAGCCTCAGAAACCTATTGACAGCATCTTGGATTACAGCACACATAAATGTTCTCGAAGTTCAAGTAACAAGCATATTTCAACATCCACTTTTAGAGGAGACTGTGTGAATCAGGCCTTGGTTGAATTCCAGCAAAGAAACCATAACTTTGGACGTTATACCAAGAATTTAGGTCTGTGGTATGATGAAAGTACATTTGAGATTTTTAACGCCCGTGTCTTTGTTAGTGTAGAGAAGGGACGGTGAACTTGATCCTGAATGTGTTGGTCCCACTGTAGAGGGCATGAGTAAAGGGTATTGGGGTTCTTTGCTGGTGACTTGGTCAAACTTGAGGGCACACATAACCAGCATGTCTACCACGCCATTTTGCAGTGACACAATTATATCTGGTTTGCACATAGTGGGGACATTCATTTTTTCAAACGTACCTCAAGGCTACGCCTTCACAATGCAGCTGATCTATATTTCATTGAGATGGTTTGTGTTGAGTTGAACCCCGAGAGTGAAGGAAAAGCATCCAACAAGTACTCAACACTTCTGGAAAACCATTCCATGGTTCATAAGGCTGACTGAGCCAATCCCAAAAGTGTGCAAAGCTGTCATCAAAGCAAAAGGCTAATTTGAAGAATCGAAAATAAAAACAACAAACTAAAACATATTCTCGGTTATTGTACGTGTATGTTGACTCCATAATTCCGTTCTTGCTCTGTCCTAATGGCATTGTTGTCAGTATTAATGTACAAAGTTGAAAACCAAAAAGAATCCATTAAATAAGAATATACTGTATATAACCACATTAAATGTAGTCACGTTGATAGGAATATTTTATCACTATATTCTCTTTGCACCTGTGCAAAGTGTCTTCGTAGCCTTTTCAATGCACATCATGAACAAAACAACACATCATGAAAAAAAACGTTATTAAACTTGGAATGGCTCCTCGCATTGAGAGTCTAAGAAATTCAACATTGATCCATAACTATAGCATGCTTTGTATGCATGGAAGTGGGAATCTATTTGCCTTCATCCTCCCAGATTGATGGCATTATCATGCGACAACGGCACCATAAACTAGCTACTGAGAGGAGAAATAAAATGCTCCAGATTCATTCATTGTTTAAAGGCCACATCTGGGGTGTTGATCATATTGCTTCATGCAATACTTCATTAAAGATCGAAAGCTTCCTTCATTCTAAAACATTCAATTTGGCACAAGTTAGTGATCTACAGTGCTCATAGCAAGCGCTTGGACAGTAGGGTAAGATTGATGATTTGAGGGAGAGATGCTGTAAAGTAACCTGTTAAAGGCAATTACAAGGCTGAGCAGTACCGTATTGCTTTTTAACACTACAGGTCATAAATAGTAAAGTTTCATTAAGGACATGCTCTTTGTTGCAATACATACAATACACACAAATCTGCTTTGTTGGCACAGTAAAAATCACACATATTTAACATACTTCTAAAGCAGAACAGATTGTTGACCATTTACATGAAGAACTGTTATAATAAACCATTTAAAACCACAATGAAGGTAAGAAACATGTTTAAAAGGTGCCTTTGCAAATCTCTTGGCAACTGGACAACACATTTCGGAAGCACTCACAACATTTTTTCCTCAATTCTATGAATGACTTGGCACAAAGTAAGTAGTAGGTTCTGCACAGTAATAGGGCAAATTGTGGGGAGAGAATAGTAATGACAGCTACTGATAATGTCTGCATTTGGAGATGTCTTCGAGAGCCTCCCCCCTTGTAATGGCACAGATTTCATTTTTTTATACCTCGGAATTCTTCCAGAGGTAATTTAATTCCATCATTCATAACTGGCTCAGGACTAAAACTGTGATGTCTCTGTAAAAGAAATGGCATCACTTTTGTCCACAGTGAAGCCACCATTGACATAGGATTTCTTCTCGCACTCTTCATCATCAAGAGTGGTCTCGAGAGCGAACGGATTGGTCACGTCAACGTCGGAAGTAAGGTCCATCCTTTCCAACTCTCGTTTCGAGAGCCTCTGGACAATTCCAGCACCAAAGGCGTCCCCCAGCACGTTGACCATAGTGCGAAAACGATCACTAAATAAAAGAGTTGGAGGGGATGGAATGAAAGTTGCACAATAATCATTAAAATACATTTTAAATAAGAATGAAAGAATCTTTAGCACACACATTAATCTGCAATGAGTGACCTTTACCCAGGCTTAATTAGTCTTAACAAGTGGTAACTTCTAGGGTATCATATTTCTTGAAAATGCTAAATGTTTAGTCCAGGCCACTTGAGTATCCGCTCCATCTCAGAGCGCTGGGTTTTAATCTCTAATTTCCCCTCAGACGGCAACATCGGCAGTGGATTAGAGAAGGTTGGCATTCATGGGGTCCATTAAACCACCTAATACCAACCTTTAAGCCCTAAACTGAATTAACAGTCTTCACACACTCCCTCTGTACTAAAAGGCATATAATATTCTTTCTGAGACATGTTTGTCATAAACCTCCTAATAGCATGGAATTAAAATAAATAAATAAAAGTTTAAGAATACTTAATTGTATTAATTATTTCCCGGTGTCTAAAATTATTATTAATTATGGTTCCTATGCAGTATAAATAAACACTATACTCAATAAACAGTATACAATCAATATGTATAGACTGATTGATGTACTTTATTATACTACCTATCAGCCAATCATATGGCAGCAGTACGGTGACAAGGCACAGAGATGATGTTTTCCCCTTATTCTAAAATTTAATGTGAATATAAACTGTCTTGGATCTGCATTGATATATCACTGTGCTGCCACATGATTGGATATATTAAAAAAAAAAGTACAGGTGTTTGTAATAAAGTGGACAATGTGTAATTTTGAATTCATTTTTTTGGGGGGTTTACTAACCTGAAGGAGTGACTGAACTGAACGTTCTTTTTTCCCCTTTTATTTCTTTTCTCCTTGCACACCATGTGCATCTTACTGCATTTACTATCGTTCTGAAGTATACAATCCTAACTAAAACTGTTGTTCTATTATACTAATGAATATGAATCATAATCTGTTTAGTAATCCAGATACCCACATCAACCAATCAACAGCCACAATAAGGGTAACATCACTGGCAGGAAGGCCCACTGCTGTCAGCACGATCACCATGGTTACCAGTCCAGCATTAGGGACTCCAGCTGCTCCAATGCTGGCTACTGTTGCTGTAATACTGCAGAGGTAGCATTAATTAAATTCCCGCTGAGTCTTCTGCTTTTCAATAACAAGGCTTAAATGATTTTTAACAACATGAAGCTTATATTCTTTTTTCATAATATTCTACCCAGATGTGAACGGATTTTAATCCAGTCTTACCTAATTGTCACTATTTGTCCCACATCAAGGTCAAGACCATTTAGCTGTGCAATAAATATGGCCGCCACGGCCTCATAAAGTGCTGTACCGTCCATATTAATGGTGGCACCCACTGGAAGGACAAACCGGGTGATCCGCTTGTCAATCTTATTATTTTCCTCTGCACATCGGAAGGTGACTGGTAAGGTCGCAGAGCTAAAGGGAACCAATTTGAATATTTATTCATTTTCTAAGTTTATTTACAAATCAATACATCAAAAAATTTAAACCAGTGACTATAATATAATCTAATAAACAGACTGATCTCACATACAGTAGCTTTCATCCGCCACACATATACTTACACCAGGGTCACAGCATTATAACTACAGCTTGTGACTATGTTAAACAAAAGCCGTACCTTAGTTACTTTTTGATCAGTTAACCTCTGATTAGCGCCGTGTTAAACATTACATTTCACACTGTTTACACATTATGGAGCACATTAGAAGGTGAGACTGACCTTGAGGAGATCATTAGTGCTGTTACCAATGCCTGTGCCATGCCAAAAGCAAATGTGAATGGATTCTTTCTTACAAAGGCGAAGTAGATCAGGGGCAGAAAAAGAATAGCATGGATGGCAAGTCTGTGAAGTCAGAAATGGTTATTAGTATAATTTCTGTGCATAATCTGACTTTTGTACAGTAGGTTTGGATATGGCATGTTACGTAGTGCCATATTTAGAATGCTTCAACTATTAATGAAGAATAATAATGTGTACATTAATAATAAACATGAAAAAAAATTCAATAAAGGACGGCATGTCTGTCTGTCTGGAGAGGGGCCACTATTAAGAGAAGTGAAAGCAACTTGTAATAGGATGGGTTCGGGAGGAGTGTTTTCTATTTCACACACCCTGCAAATTTAACAAGGTCATGAGAGCACTTTATTTATCTTCTATCCAGCCATGTGCGAATGGAAATGTTCTTGGTATGACTCAGCTGCAGCAGTTCTCTAGTCTCCCTTCTTTCCACTTCAGTTAGCCGCAGCTACAGCATCTCCTCCCGGCTGTTGGGTCAGCAGCATTATTCATGTCATTGGAAATTTAGGGGAGTAGACATTCATCGAAAGGTCTTATTACTGTATCCGCAGGTTGTGCAATTTTAGAAGTCCTTGGTTCTTATCTGGTCACGGACAGGGCCAGCCAATATAACAGTATCATGGAGGTAAAGGCTGCTGTGACTGCAGTAGTAAATCCTCTTCACTGACAATCAATACGTTAGCATTTCAGCAGATACTCACCCACTAAGCACAGTCACCATATACAGGCCCATTTTTCTGAAGATTTCCCAGTCATCTACCTGAATGATCTTAGCAGCAATCAGGAAGAGGATACCCACTGGCATGTAACTACAGAGATAAAAACAGGAAAAATGTCACATCAGAAATGAAACTTTAAAACTAATTGGTTTATTGTTGAAGCATTGCAAAAATAATACTGACCACATAATGATGTGCACCAATCTCATAGTGGCCTCGTTCAGGGCGTCAAAGAACTCCAGCAGTATACGTCCTCGTTCACCCATTTTGCCAATGACCAGTCCAAACGCAACACAAAACACAATGAGGCCGAGAACGTTGATACCGTCTGAGTACGTACCCACAAGTGTGTAGTCTTTGGTCAGGTTCTGTAGGCCAAAATAAAAGTAGGCAGACAGACAGTTATATTGTGGACTTCACTGTCCAAGGCAATGTTTCACCTGTACATGTACATGTAGCCTTAAATCGCTGCTACTTTATGTACAGCCAGTTTTCTCCTTTACCTGTGCAACAGTTGCGATGATGGTGGTTAAAGGTGGGAATGTTGTTGTAACCATATCGCTGGTGTTAGAAACAGGCAATTCTATCTCCTTACGCTGACTCTTGTACTAAAGGGAAGTTATACAGTATAGTTACATAGTTTATTCATTCATTTACTCGTTCATTTAACAGAGAGAAAGCGAGCTGAGAGATATCACCTGCGCAAAGCACGCCTGCACCAGATTCTCAGGAAACATATTCCTAATGAAATCAAAAGGATCATAGTTTACTTTCATATAACATTTTATTAATGACATAAAATATATATATTTTTTTAAATATTTTGTATTATAGTTTTTCTCAGTTGCTTTGGTGCATTTCTCGAATCATCCTTAATATTTGCACACCAATATGCGCATTTCCAAAAATATTTCACACAAACAGCACCACACAATGGTTGTCCTGTAAATGTCCTGTAACGTGATCAAAATCCTTAGTTCATCTCTCAAAAGTAAATATT
This sequence comes from Liobagrus marginatus, assembly GCA_028566295.1. Classification (NCBI taxonomy): domain Eukaryota; kingdom Metazoa; phylum Chordata; class Actinopteri; order Siluriformes; family Amblycipitidae; genus Liobagrus; species Liobagrus marginatus. The sequence continues at coordinate 8,396,012 of JAOUQX010000035.1, forward strand.
TATGTCAATGAACATATTAGTGCCATCAGAACAACAAGTGCTTGTGTCCTTGTTCCCAGACAAGAAAAGCTAAATGTTTAGCCATGTTATCAGTATAACAGTTTACTCTGTCAGTATTTCCTGATATAAAATATTTATAGCTACGGTTTTGATGACAATAACTGAAAATGCACAAGGCTGTACTTTATATATATGACATCCATTTTAAAAGCACAAAGTAACACACTACTCTATGTGGGATATTTATTAAAAGAGACCGGACAAGGTTCACAGTCTCACTTTACAAGTAGTCTGACAAGAAACATCAAATGACAGTGTCACTTTGATATTGAAAAGTAAAAAAAACAAGATGTTTGAAAAAGAAGCAATTTTTGCATGAAATACAAAATTTGAAAGATAAACATGGGAAACATGCCCTTAGGCACCTATATAATATATGTCTTTATGGCATATATATATATATATATGTGTGTGTGTGTGTGTGTGTGTGTGTGTATATATGTATATACTGTATATGGCATTTCAGTCTGTCGGGCCACAGATTTTCATCCACATCACAATAGATATCAATTCAAGACACATTTAGAGAAAGCATAAGAAAAATGAGTTGAAAATATGCATAAAAATTATGACAACCATTTTGAATGAATTGACTTCTGAAATACAGAGAATTCCTATAATATGTTTTAATCAACATGACATAAGCAATTCGATAATGTAGGAAATAGCAGAGAATTATACATAATAAATTGCATGACTGTACCAAAGCATTAGCAATTTTGGTCAAAACAAAGAGAAACTGCTTTTATGATCTGCACTAGTGATTGGATAAGTGGAAGAACAAATACTTTGCAAATTTCAGTTTTGTTCTGAGAAATGTGCCAAAGCGCATTGAGAAACACGGTAAATATAAATGGCACTGATTAAAATATCAAAGAAGAAATATACGGTATTGTTAATCCTGTATACGAAGCAAGTTTACGTAAAAAAGTTAAAGCTGCATGGACCTCGTGCTAAGAACAGTAAGGGAAAGTGGTCTATAAAATATTTGAAAACTTTTGATTATTTAAAGAAAAACAATTACTGGAGGATATGCCATGCTTCAGTAGGAGTGTTAGAAAAAACATGCCATGATGCCATCTCTAGTATCAGACACATAGTCAATTATTAGATCTATCAATACACATATAATAAAAACACTGTAATTTAATTTTAAAAACATGATATGTAGTTTAAGATATCTTTAGGACACAAATATGATCAGTTAAAAAAAAAAGAGTTTTAGCAAAAATGGGATAAATAATGAGGAGCTAGTTACCTGACAAGATCCAACAGTGTGTCAACAGTGGTCACATTTGGGGTGGATCCAGCTCGGTCAATATTATCTGCTGTCTGAGAGACTCCAGGTTTAATAGTTGTTACCAAGATTATACCTGTTGGGGATATTAGGGCTTTGAGTAAAGTGTTTAAATGTTTTCTACATTGTTATTATTAAAAAGCATCAGCTTCTGTTTCTCACCAAGAATAACAGCTATGATTGTGGTGGAGAAATAGTAGATGACTGCGCGGAGTCCAATGCGGCCTGACACCTCTGAATCTAGAGCTGCTACTCCTGTAGGGAAAAAGCTTTATAGTTTTAATACCATATTATTAGTACTACTTTAACTGATAGCTATCACTCTACTTTAAGATAAGACGAACAACAGTCGTCTCTGTTGCGGTTATGAAGCATGACGGCTCTTTAAAGGCAAACACAGAGAGGATGAGGAGGATCTTATTCTCAAGGACCATTTAGGCCCTCAACCAGGAGAACATGGGTTATTGAACATGTTATTTCTGGTAAATGAAATGTAACTGTCACTGTCAAAATTGGTATTTACTACGTTTGCTGTATTTAAAGAAAATATGTATTTACTTTTAATACCAGTTCTGGGTGTTATTAAATTAGGTTTACATTTCGGTTGAATTGCTTTTCTTTTAGCAAAACCACAGCTGACAGTTTTCATTCATTCATTTCATTCATTCATTATCTAGCGTTTATCCTGTTCAGGGTTGTGGGGGCGCTGGAGTGTATCCCAGCTAATTTAGGGTGTGAGGCGGGGTACATCGTGGATAATCGGCAGGTAATATCAGAGATAACACTTAGAGACAGGCAACCATCAACACACACATTCACTCCTATGGGCAATTTAGAGTAGCCAATTCAGCTATACCCAATCGTATGTGTTTGGAGGCAGGAGGAAACCGGAGTACCCGGGGAAAACCTGCGCAAGCATAGGGAGAACATGCATACTCCACAGAGAAACACCCTGGGCTGTAATCGAATCCATGACCTTCTTGCTGTGAGGGAGGAGTGCTAAACACTCTGCCACATACATTTTACAGTTCACTGCTAGGTATACCGTAAACTGGAGAACATTTTGACGGTAGATTTCTGTCAACCACAGCTGCCAGGTTTTTTTTTTTTACCGCAAATTTAGCAGGATTTTTTTTTTACTGTGTAGAGCTTGTCCTGTTTCCGACTTCTTTTTCGCTACACCCACTACCTCCTCAGCCGGACTTCTGCACGTCAGTTTGCAATCTTTCCACTTTATGACAATGCTATATTCATTGTTAGTTGTCATTGTATTTATTAAAATGCTACATTACTTTATATTTACTTGCTTTTTTTTCCTTATTATTTTTCTTTTATTTGATTTATTTTTTGTTAAATTAGATTTTTCTTCAATGTCATGTTTGACTCTATTAAAAAAAAAAAAGCATTTCACTTCATTTTGTACTGTGTTCGTGTATGTGACAAATAAAATCATAATTACAAATGGCTAGACTGCTGTAAGAATTGTGTAACAATACAGATTTATTTGCACCCTAGGAACAAACAGCTTGCTAAACAGTTGGATTTCTGTATATTGTGATTCTGATATGTCTTGTGCACTATTTAAAGCAAACACACTGATTTTTGCATTTGGGTTGCATTATTTTCACCATATCAGTGGTTTAGCCCATGTAAAACCTCTGAGGATCACCAGGATGGTCACAGCACAAGCTGTTTTATGATTTCTTCTAAAGAACAGCACATTATATATTGGATAACGTGATACGGTGACAATGATTAACAAACATTCAAACTACTCAGCCCACATTGTGTGTGTGTGTGTATCAGAAATCCCTAAACTCTGAATTGTCTTCACTGCAAGGTTTATCATTACATCAGCTTTTTTCCACACTTTGCTTAAATTAACTAGGGTTTAGTCTGATATGTGGCTAGTTCATGGCCTTCTGTCAGCTATTTTTCTGTCCACGCCGATAAAGAGTGATAACTACGATCCATCAGCAGCAGCTGCTGCAGTAAGAGCAGCTCTGTTTGTTGAGGGATTTGGTAACAGTCACTCTGAGGCAAAGTTAACAAACGGCACATTTGCATACACAACTTGGTGAATAATGGAAGGATGTGTGTCTGTCTTGTTTTTGTACAGCCACTATAGTGTGAATCTCAAAAGTCCTGTTAAACTCTGCAGCTCCTATGAATGCGAATGCCTAGTCCCTTACTAATATTACTAACATTGCATGGATTTATAACGTATCAACATTTTCTTAGGGAAAAGGCTCCAATCAAGATTTAACAGGGGGTATAGCTACACAATAACCATAAGTTAAGTGTGTACATTTTTAGTTTATAATTATGCAATATAGTATACGGCCTTTTTTTTTTTTTGATTTCTTGATGGTGGCGTTTGCAAAGACTTCTAACAATCATGTGATTTTAAACATCTATTAGGAAAGCTGTGTTCCACAATATCTTCCTACTGAATGTTGAATATTTTTCAGCAGGGAAATAAGCTGGAAACTTTTAACCATTAAAAAAAAAAAAAAAAAAAAGGATATAAAGCATATATAGTGAGTTGTGGTGGGATGGGGTTGTTTTAGAAGAAAGTAAAGGGCATGTCTATGTGAAAAGTGCAGGAAGCAGAAAGCTCGATAAACTGCCTCTTTAACATTTGGGCCGGTAGTTCTAAATGGATGCTTATTTCCTATCAGTTTTTATTACTTGTTAGATATATTTTTCCAGTATTTGCCGTTCCAAAAAAGATATTTTTAAAATATTTATTATTATTAAAAGTATCATAACCAATAGATTTCTACCTGTTATCATGCTGGAGATGATTAGGGGCAAGATAACAAGCTTCAGCATTCTCATCAGCAGCTCACCAGGAAAACCAAAGTATTGCTTGTCAAGGTTGGAGAGTGCAGCATACTCCCTTACTAACACACCCAGTCCAATTCCTGTAAAAAACATTGCGACACACACAAAAAAAGAACTCCTTCATAAATTCAACAAAATTATTAAAACGTTGCAAGTGTAAATTACTGGCTGATGAGTCACATGGATTCCGTTAAAACAAATGTTTGCTTTAAATGATTAATAATAAGATATTTTTCTATAGCGCCTTTAAAAGTGGCGTATCAAAGCGCTTTAAAAGAGAATACACATACAAATAACATACATCCTGACATATAAAGATATACTGTACATTATATAAAAAGAGAAAACACTAGTCACTTGTATGCTAGCCTAAACAAAATATATTTTAAGAGAAGATTTAAAAAAATAAAAAGTAAAGAGTCCACGTCTTATCACAGTGGCAAGGGCATTAAAGAGTTAGAAAGCCGTAGAACATAGCCGCATAGCAGGAACCGTCGATAATCCAGAATCTGAAGAACGAAGATTTTGTTTTGGGGTGTAAACATTTAAAAGATCAGACAAGTCTTGTGGCGGTAAACCGCGCAAGACCTTGTAGGTAAGCATTAGAGAATTTTCAAATGAATATTAAACCAAACATGGAGCCAGTGCAAGTATTCCAGGATTAAAGTGATATGCTTGCTTGTCCTGGACCTAGTCAGGATTCTGGCCACAGAGTTTTGGACATACAGTCCAAATGATTACAATTTAAATTGTATACAATTAATGTATAACAAATAATGTATACAATACTATATTATATATACTATATATAATAAAATATATATTAAAGGGCAAAATATATATACTATATAGGGTGGTGGTGGCTCAATGGTATAAGGCTCTGGGTCAGTGATCAGAGGGTCAGGGGTTCAAGCCTCACACCAGGAAAGCCACCGTCATTGGGTCCTTGAGCAAGGCCCTTAACCTCACCTGCTCCGGGGATGCTGTTCGTTCTGGCTGACCCTGCGCTCTGACCCCAGCATTCAAATTTGTATGCTGGGATATGCGGAATCAAAGAGTTGTACTGTATGATGTGCATGTGACCAATAAATTTAACTTTACTTTATACATTATTATAAGTCTCTGGAACAACTTCTAGAGAGGACAGGTGTCCATTTAGTAAGTGAGTCGGGATGTTCATCCCAAAACAAAACCTTTACATTGCTGTTACAATCTATTAAACTCGTTGGCTGTTCATACATACCCTACAAAGTTGCTATATGAAAACACTGTGCACTACCATTACCAAAATCGCGGTACAATGATTCATACTGAAGCTTGGACTGATAAATGTTCATGTGATCGAGTCTCCTACACTAAGGTCGTGCTGATGAAATACTAGGAAATTCATGTCATTTACATTAAGTATCTTGTCAGCACATCTGAGTAACTAGGAGATACCAATAAAATGATGGGTCAATAAAACAACATGGATACCTAATATTATCCTTAAACACTTACATTTAAATATAAGTGTGTTGCCACAGAGGAATGAGGCATAAGTCATAATCATAATGTATAATAAGTTAAACTGTAACACTTGCTTGGAAAGGATTTTTGATAATACAAGGTGTTGCGTTATTACAGGGCAATTTTACAAGCTAACATTTTAGATCAGTGCTTCTTAACCTTGTTGAAGGTACAGACCCCCACCAGTTTCATATGCGCATTCACCGAACCATTCAAGCATGTCATCATGAATCATACGAGTCGGGTGTGTGTCTTGACCTGTGCCGAACCCCTGAGACTGACTCACCGCACCGCTGGGGTTCGATCGAACCCAGGTTAAGAACCATTGTTATTACCAATGAGGTAATAAAAAGTCAACAAAATGACAGGTTTGGAGGTTTTAATGTGATGAGTTGAGAACAGTTAGATTCATACGTGACATTTGTGCTGCTTGTACAAAAACAAGACTTCTATGGTTTCGGATTATAATGATCAATTGTAAAGATGAGAAAGCCCAGAGAAACCAGTGGGACATGATTATTAATGAAGTGCAAGAAATTTAGAAATATTACTGTTCTCAACTCATCACATTAAAACCTCCAAACCTGTCATTTTGTTTACTTTTTATTACCTCATTTGATGAACCATAAATCTGAAATCTTACTGCAGTCCATAAACAAGGCTGAACTGCTGGCTTTACAACCTCAAGTCAGCCCACATTCCCGTCTAGATGAAGTTATAATAGTAAGATGACACAGCGGGTAGTGATGGTGCCTTACAGGGTCTCTTTCTCTTTCTTACAAGTAAGCAGCTATGGGTTATGGGCCATGTTTAAGGGCCCGGCGGTAACAGTGGCTTTTTAGCATTCATAAGATGCTCACTGAGTCAACAAGGACCAGGAAACGGGCAAAATCACTACAGACCACTTACACCCTGGACACAATCTTTTTCAACTTCTCCCTTCTGGAAGGCACTACAGATCCTCACACAAGAAAACATCCAGGCACAAGAACAGTTTCATTCTGAGGGCAATCATCCTCATAAACCACTGACCATGACCGAATACAATGTGTCATATAAAAAAATACACCAACATGCTTTTACAATCTCTTACACTCTTGCGTTACACCCAACCATTTACTTTTTAACCGAATGTGATGCACACTCTTGTTATTTGCACTACCATGCACTCTCACTTTATAAAGTGTGTGTATATCTACACATTGTTGACCTGCTGCATACTTTGTATACTGTGAAGTTTATTTAATCTGTTTTGTCTCGGTATGTGCTATATTGTATAGTCTTGTGTTTGAACAAAATGTACAGTGTTGTTATCTATGTCAGTACTTTAGAACCAGATCCAAATTCCTTGTTTGTACAAAACATAGTTGGCCATGAAACCGGATTCTGATTCTATCATTCTAGTGAACTGGAGTCTTAAATATGATGGAATGACATCCCAGTGTATCCCAGTTTATTTATGTCCCCAGGTGTTTCTGGGAAAGACTCCAGATCTGCCATGAACCTGATCAGAATAAAGTGGATACTAAAGAAGATAAATAAATAGCAGTTCTAACAGATACACTTTTGGTACGTATTAAGCAGACCATTTTCATGAGTAATCAGTTTTATAAGGAATCAGTTATGGCCTAATTGACACCCAACTGATGCACTATCCTGAAATTGCAGATCAATCAAGCATAACCATCTATGTATGTTAATAACATGCGATCATATATGAAACCCTTTTTTTAATATTAAAACCACATGTCCATATACATATGGAAAAATGAAAATATATTCAATTCGATATACAGTACATGGCCAAAGGTATGTGGACACCTTACCAGCACACCGACATATGTGTGTCTTCCCTAAAGTGTTGCCACAGAGTTGGAAACACACAGTTGTCGCGAATGTTCTTGCATATTGTAGCATTACAGTCTTCCCTCACTAGAACGGAAAGACTCAAACACTGTTCCAGCATAACAATGCCCCTGCGCACAAAACCCCTGACACAACATTCTTGGTAACAGTAGATAGTGTGGTTATAAGTCAAACTGCACTGATGGTATTGAATCCTAGTCTTTACGTGCACTTCAAGAGTATCCAAGTAAAACGTTCTGCTGAGGCATGCGTTAATCTTCAGAATGCATTGTTTTTAGTAAGTGCAATCTTTGGAGTATTCGTGTGGGGCCACTACCAACAGCAGATAGGGAGTCACAAGTGCAGGTAACTAAATGCTGCGAAGGAAAATCAAATGAAAAGCTGTTGCTACACGTCTGCCATAACTTAAGACCAACAAAAGGCCATAACTTCAATTTTGGTCGAAACGGGGTCATTGATACTTTTTGAAACATACAAGACCTCTTTTATCGTGTGTCTTGAAGCAATCGTGTTGTTTTTTGAGAAAATGATGGGTTGCCTTAACAGTAACTTCTAAAATCCCATTAGAAACAAAGGCTGAACACAGTGAAGTCATTTTTTTCAGTTCCACACTAGTGAGATTACTGTTAAATCTTAACTAGTGAGATTAATTTTGTAGGGCAGATGGGTAAAATGTATGAATCACATGCTAATGTGGCAAGGCTTTTCTGAAGGTAATAAAATACTAAAGAATGGTGCAGTAAAAGTGTGTGACAGCTACTGTTCAAGGCAGGTTCATAGTCCTTATAATTTTCAAAACAATAATTAAAAACAACACTGGATGTTAATGTGTGATGAAGAAGTCAGTTGTCACATACTGACTCTAGTAAGGCTTCACTGTGGTGGCTGCTAAATGTTTGAACAGCCACAGAGTTCCCTATCTCTCTCTCTCTCTCTCTCTCTCTCTCTCTCTCTCTCTCTCTCTCCTCTGCCTCTCTCCCTTCTCTCATACTCTCTCTCTCTCATTCTTTCTCTTTCTCTCCTCTGTCTCTCTCAGTTCCCTCATACCCTGTCCCTCTCTCTCTCATACTCTGTCCGACTCTCTCTCTTTCTCTCCTCTGTCTCTTTCCCTTCTCTCATACCCTGTCCCACTCGTTCTCTCTCTCTCTCTCTCTCTCTCTCTCTCTCTCTCTCCCTTCTGTCATACCCCCCCACCCCCCGATCGATGGAGACCAACAGAGATCCTGAAAGAGATCACAGGTTTGACATCCTTACAGTTGACATCAAAGATGGTGGAGGAGATCTGCTGCATACTACCAAGTAGCTATAGGGAGGAGGACAAAACTTGCCAGATGCAACAGAAGAGAATGAAATGTTAAGAATTCGATGTAGACAGGACAGGATGTTACTGTTGCTGGATCAGTCCTGTCTTCCAATACTCCTCAGCTGGAATAGTTAAACTCAGCAACAAAAAATGCGATATCATTCACTACAAATCACTCAGAAGACAAGAGGCTTCCAAGTGGCTGGGACTGAGACTTCCTTCTGAGAGACAGGTGGAGGTCCCTGTAGCTGAGCTACTGTGGTGGATTATATACGGGGCAATAGCTACAAACATACACGTGACACACCTATATCCAGCAATGGGCGGGGAGTGTAACGTTTGTGAAAATTTTAGAGGATCTTGAGCATTTGGTGTTAAGATGTAAGCGACTAGAAGGGATTTTTGAAGTTCTCCATAACTGGTTTGCAGCACTTGGTGAAGAATTCACAGAAAAGTTTTTCATAGGGGGAGTGAAATACAGTTTCTTAAATAGAAGGAAAGTTTGTCTCTTTAAATTATCTGCTAGGAACTGCGAAACAGGAGATATGGATAACAAGGAAGAATAAGAGGTTATAGTGTGTGGGGACAGGCGCCAAAATAATGTTGAAAAGCTTGATAGCCAGAAGGCTACAAGTAGAATTTCCTTATTATAAGCTTACTAATGACAGGATGTCTTTTTACAGCATTTGTTGTGTGTATGAAGTTCTTTGTACAGTTGATGTGGATTTACTGATTTTAAACTTTTAAATTTAAAATGTACATTTGTGGATTTATCCCGTTTATGTACAGCGCCAAATTAAAACAATTAAGACTTGCTAAATCTCTCTCTCTCTCTCCCTACTCTCATACCCTGTCCCTCTCTCTCTCTCTCCCTACTCTCATACCCTGTCCCTCTCTCTCTCTCTCCCTACTCTCATACCCTGTCCCCCCTCTCTCCGCTCTGTCTCTCTCCCTTCTCTCATACCCTGTCCCCCTCTCTCTCTCCGCTCTCTCTCTCCCTACTCACATACCCTGTCCCTCTCTCTCTCTCTCCGCTCTCTCTCCCTACTCTCATACCCTGCCCCTCTCTCTCACCCTACTCTCATACCATGTCCCTCTCTCTCTCCCTACTCTCATACC
>JAOUQX010000035.1:8417128-8436607 GCA_028566295.1 Liobagrus marginatus
ACATTACAAAAATACTGTGCTATAATACTATGTATAAATATATACACGTGTGTGTGTGTGTGTGTGTGTGTGTGTGTTGCTATGATGTATTATGATAACTTGTTATATTATATAAACTAGACAACTGCTAAAAAAAGGACTGCAGATAAAACTGGAACCAAAACAACGTTTAGTGCCACAGTGTGTTTGATGTATTACTGTAGGCAGAATTTGTATCACATGGTCCAATGCACAAAATGGCCTTTAGGGGAACCATTTCATAATCCCACAGGCTTCATCTTTGAGGCTGGCAATTTATGCTGTTATTATGTTTAATGCCAAGAGGATTCTAGTTAGTTTACATTTGAGACGCTGCCTTAAGGAACATTCTATACTATATGGAGACAGCTTCTTTGCGCAATAAGATTAGTAATTATTGTTAGAAGTGATATATAGATACATTATTTTAAGCGTAGAGGAAACCATAGCAATTCTTTATTATACATAGTTAATCATTTGAAATGATTTTAGCATTCAAAGTTTTGCAATATAAACACACTATGACTTTACTTGAGATATTTTAAGATTTGCATTACTCGTTCTCAACCCCATAACAGACAAGAGAGCATTTACTACATTGAAATTTAGGCTATATATAATTGTGGAAATAGTCACCAAGGATGCCTCCCTCACCAGCTGGGGGCAATGTGGTGACACAGAAGAGTTGGAGCAGATCACTAGGGTGAGATTAGAACAACCAGCTGAAACAGCCTTCAGAATTCTTCATACAACTTTAAGGATATTGCATGATGTTCTGTATATTCTGACAATATAGTGTCGGTCATATACATCAATAATTAGGGCTGACGGTCAAATGTTTCTCTCATTTTACAAAAACTTCTCAGGTCAGGCTAGCCTAGTAGCAAATTGTTTGCTGGACTGGCACAATGGTACAGCTGTTGAGACAGAAGTTATATCCCAGATCTGGGAATAATTTGGCAGGACACTCCATGGACTTAAATAACTTTATGGACATTGTAAGATTTGAAGATCCCTCACTATTAATTTGTAGCACACAAAATTCTATACGCAATCTAAACCATATGTCATGGTTGGCAGGGTGGTCAGTTGTTACCTGCTGTTAGCCAGGCTGTGCAGATTCGAAAAACAGCAACAAGATTGGCAAAATGAAAAGGATGAAAAGACTGTTGTGTTCAGAATCTCGCATCCATTTTCTATACAGGGATAGAATGGAAAAAAGGATGAGCATGGTCTAGACTTTTACAAGCTGCTTATGTATTATTAATAAATGTCAATAATTTGACTAATAAATATCTAATAGCAACATGTCACAATTAGCAGATCTAAGTTACTAACTGCTTATTGGGTAGATATTAGTTATAATAGACAAATAACAGAGCAAGAACATATTTGAGAGAAAAGTACATTTTTGAAATATAAATAATATCATTAATATAAATAAGACATACATCGCGTAAAAGCCATTCCAAATTGAGTTAATCTGTCTAAATTTACACGCAACGTACACAATCCAGATAACATGACTTTTATAAAGCGTTATAATATAACTGCACCTTATGCAATGGTTTAATATGAATAGTTCATATTGAACAATACAACATCTAAGAAATTAGACAACCTTTTCTTCAACCGACATCTGATAAAATGTAACTTTAGGAGTATTAGTACGTGTGCCTTGTGCTAACTGTTTCACTAATCTAATCATTTTCGCTTGCACACGATGGCCGTGAAAATGGGGCGGGATCGCGTTCATTTAAAGGTGTACCCGAGCGCGAGACTTCTATTTCTATCCATTCAGCGTTGAGATGAAGGACTCAGCGGGGGCTGTTGGCCAATTAGCAGAGAGAAAGGCGGTGCCTTGTCTCTCTCGGTGTCGGGCTTTGAAAGCGGGCAGTTCTCCGGCAGAAGGAAGTGAATTGTACGGTTTGTTGTTTTCATTCCCGTGTTGGTTCATTTATATGAATGAAGATATATAACCGCCGACATCAGAAAAGCGGGGTGCTGGGATTTTCCGCACTGTCCGGAGACCTTTTAACGCTTTACTAAACCGGAGTGGACAGTGTGTGTAGCTGGAGGCGCGTGGGTTAAGGTGGGCCTTGCCCGGATATATGAAAAAAAAGCATTCGGAAAACGTTTCTCCTGTCACCTGCCTGCTCAGAGTTACAATTATATATCGGCACCTATTTAAGTTGGAGCTTTGTAACCATATTCAAGCAGGCCACAGCACCCTAATGCAAATGGGTAAGTGTTGCTTTAAATAAATAAATAAAAACAGTTCCTAGAATGGAAATGTAGTGATTTTATACTCAACTTGTGATTCCGATTGAGATAACGGTCAAGCCGCGTGCTGACTGCCAGTTCAAATGCTTGTCGTTTCAATGAAAAAAAACTGGCCGAAATATCGCCGTTTTTCCAAGTAGGCACATTTGCTTGTTTGTTTCTGTTCCCGTGGCTGTCAGAGAATCATGGGAGGAGAGAACATGAAGCAGCAGTTTAACTGTACAGTGGGACAGAGCAGGTTACTGCACAACTAAATCCCTACACGCCTGTTTGCCGTGTTACTGTAACGCCTCTGGAACCTTATTAGATACAAATCATCGACGCTAAAACACAGACCACAGCGAATTTTGATACAGATTCACGATAAATGTTGCTGCTGATGTGTTTGTGTGTCTAAGAGAGAGAGAGAGAGAGCAGACATTAGGCATGAGTGATGTGAGCTGGATCCCATATACTGTACCTTGCCTCAATTTATTTCTCGTCGTTGGGAATAAATTGCGGTTTAAACTGCAACCAGGTTCGTTAGATGGATTGGAGATGTAATAAGAACCCTTTCAGTTTTTTTTTTAACCCTGCGTCTTCTTCAGCCTGTACTGTGAGTTCATGGTGCAGTTATAACGAACAGGAAAAAATGTTTTGCTCCATCTGTATAAATGAGGTTACACTCATCCATGGCGTGAACACATCCATCTCCCTATTGACTGAAAGATAGGCTACTTGAAGAATAGGCTAATGTCAGAAATGCTGGGTCTATGCAATCACTTCAATGTATATGTAGATATATTCTCTCACTTAAGGGGATATTTATTGAGCGCTTTATTCCCCAAATCCATTTAATGATTTAATCAGTTAAACGTGTGTCATGAGTGCAATGCCTAGTCGCTGAGAAAGGACTAATCAAATTGTCTCTAAAATTGTGGTGAGCAGAAAAGCATCTTTGAATGCACAACACATCAACATTTGAGCAAAAGACGATTTAACCTGGTGTCATGATAATGAGTGTTCTTCAGGGGTCTTTCCATTCACCAGATCTGAATTCTGTAAAAAAAAAAAAACGGAAAAAATCAGACACTTTGGAGTGTGGTAGAACATGAGCGTGATTCTGAAAAATCAGTTGTAATTGTTTAATGCAGTCATGTCAACATTCATTCATTCATTGCCTACCGTTTATTGTGTTCAGGGTCGCGTGGGCACTAGAGCCTATCCAGCTAACGTAAGGCGGGCTACACCCTGGATAATTGCCAGTTAACGGCAGGGCAAACACTTGAATACAGTCATGTCACATGAACCAGAAATTCGAATGTGTTTCCAACATGTTATGGATATACCATGTCATGAAGAATTATGGAGTGTAAACTTCAGTGTATTCAATCATATTCCAAAAGGAATTTGTTGTTTATGCTGTTGGCAACCTTCTGTTATAACCCAACTGCTATGTAGTTATAAAAAACACTAAGACCTGGGCTCAGTCCTGAACTCGGTGTACTCTAGGTGTTTAGCTTTGCATGTTCTCCCATTATTTTATATAGTGACCTACATTATCGAACTGAGCAGTTGAGGGATTAGGGCTCATTGGTAGCATCTTGGTGGTGCTGAGATTTTAACCTACAATCTTCCGATCAGTAGTCCAAAACCTTAACCACTGAGCTACCATGTCCCTTCCTCATTTATTAGAACGACTTTAGAATGAGATTAGAACGACTGTTTATGACAATTGCACTGTTTATGGCAATTGTCATGCAAAGTGTTACTCGGACAGTTGCTGGATTAGGGCCTGATAGTAGCAGTTCAATAATGAAGCCCAGCCAGATGTGCTTCGAAGGTCAAACCTGCCAGATAAGTTTTAACCAGGTTAGGACATCTTCACCAGGGTATAAAAACTTGCGCTATGACCACAGACTCGGTTACATACACCCACAACCAGAGCAGTCTTTTTATCCTCAGCAGATCTTTTTAAACTGATTTCTTTTTAAGCCTGATGCTGGTTTGGCCCTAAATCACTGTGATTATTAGATTTGGCAGTGAGTTTTAGGTGTCCTGTCACTGCCTGACAGTATGCCACTTGCAGTTTTGGATCAAGCAAAGAACACTGCTTCTAAAAACATAGCAGTTGTCTTGTTTAATGGATCAGATAAGGCCAAAATGTGCACTTGATCTACTATGTGTATGCTATGTCCTACAGTGTGATCTCTGAAATGTTCCTGATGCTCTGATTTAAAGCAAAATAGGCTGTAATTCCTGGTATTTCATGACCCTATCCTTAAGCGCTCTGCACGAAAACCCCGGTGAACCCTCGTAAACATGTTTCCAGCATCGAAACAGCATGATAATATAGCACGATGATAATCTCTGTCTTATTAAACGTTGTTTTGTATGACATTGCTCCAGTAATGTTCTATTAACAGCTTTGCATTGTTCTTGCTCATTTTAATTCCGTGTAAAATAAAGACTAGAAAAAAGCTTAAAACCCACTAGCGTTACTCTAATGCTTGAGGGTGTAGCATCTTCCAAAATAATTGGTTTCTTGCATGAAATTGAGACAAATGAATTTAGTTGATAAGGCATTGGCCCTTTAAGCCATGGTGCAGGCTGAATGATGAATAAGTGAATGATGCCGGCATTAATGACGGGAGCGAACGTCTCAAAAGAGCTTACTTTCATCGTTTAACCAGCAGCAGCATTGGCCTCCAGTCCAAGTATATTAAAGTGTGTAAAGCTAACACAAAACTCTCTGACTGATAAGTGATTTGTTATTGGTCCTTTTTGTAACAATGTCACAAAGCAGTCACTTTATGATTTTTATATTGTGATGGACACAAAAATAATTTAAAATGCATAGAATTTTTTGCTTACAGCATAAACTGTAGCTACAACCTGCTGTATGTCATCCCTGGTCTCTATGGATTCTTTCATGTTTAAATTCAGGCTAATTTGGGCTAAAGAGTTGCATTTTGTCTTTAAAGCGTGCTCATTTATTACTTCGTCCAGAACCGGGTAGAACAGGCACAGCTGCTTACTCATTTTCATCCCATTTATTTTCATCAAGAAACTACTAGAAGGATTTGCGGCATGTTCTCTTTCATCACTTATCCATGAAGAATCGGCTCGGCACCATATGGCTGTGCACAAAGCTTTCATTGCTTACCTATTTATTATTCAGTAATGCCTCTCTGTACTGTAGTCTGTAGTTCAGCATGCTTCTGGGTGTGAAATTGCGTTAATAGCAGTTTGCCAGTGTTTCAGACATGGCTCATTTAAAACATGACTTATTCTCCTCACCTGCTGAGCGATCCTGCTGATCTTAGCACAGAGATGACCAGAGCGGGCGGCCTAATAATCTGTGTTGTTTTAATGAAAAGCTTGTCCCTAGCATTTGTAGTCACTTGATTTTAATTGGCTTCTTTCGTGTCCTAGTGACATCAGTAGTGCAGTCATACTGATTAAAATAACTGAACGTAGTTCTCGGTCTTGATTTTGGTATTCCAGCTCTTTTATGTGTATTTCTGCATGAAATCAGAGGACTGGATTAAAATGTGATAGTGCTTTTTTTATCCTTAGCGCCATCCAAGGCGCTTGAATTGAGACAAGTCATAAATCGATTATCAATTAAAGATGACGCAAAATTGATAGTTGTTGACTAAAGGACAGGCAACCGCTGTGTATGTAAATAGTGAACATAGTAAACTGTCTGTTTTGTTGTCGGTGTAAAACTATATTTGTTTGGGATTGCAGTTTTGGAAATGTATGTTTTTCCTGGGAACTTAATATTGCTTGTCAAAGTGTTTTTTACTGACTCCTGGATATCAAAGGTAGGGTAGGAGATTTCGGCGAGGCTAACCATAGCAAGCTTGCTTTGAAAGACCTGCGCTTCCTGCATAATCCCTTTCCAAAGCCACGCCGCCTCCAAAACACATGAATGCACTCCTCAGGCAGAGCAGAGGCTCAAACGACAAGACGTGCGAGAGTGAGATTAGCTCATGTCCTAATTCAGCGGTGAGTAAATATTACAGTACAAAGCTCATAATATTACAATAACCAAAGTCACTATTTTCAGTTCAATTCAATTTTATTCCTATAGTGCTTTTAACAATAGACATTGTCCCAAAGCAGCATAGAAAATTCAGATTAAAGAATAAAGAAGAAGTTTTGAATTCTAAAGTTTAATGTATCCCAATCAAGCAAGCCTGAGGCGACAGTGGCAAAAAAGAACTCCCTATGGTGAAGCTAGGAAGAAACCTTGAGCGGAACCAGACTCAAGGGAAAACCTCTCCTTATCTGGGTAACAGCAGAGTGTGTGTTATATATGATGTCCTGTCTAAATAAGTTTATATTCAGTGTAGTTCTGACCAGGAGTTTTTGAGCAGTCCATAAATTAGCAGAGTTCTAAGTAGTTTAGGGGTTCAGCACTAAAATGTTCATTGCATATCTAGCAATGTCCACTGATGGAGAATCCAAGCCCATCCTTGCACACCCGTGAATCATCATCATCAGCAACAGTGATCACCTCCAACCAGAGGAAGGGGTCATCATGGGTCAGGAAGGTGAGAGACAGCCCGGAACACTGGGAGCTCTGGAGCAGCATGTATAGCTCGGCAGAGAGACAGAAAGAGAGAGATCCAGTTTTAGGTAGGATCATGTAACGAGTAAATACTGCACAATGTACACTGCAAGCAAAGTGCAGGAAGGGACTCCAGTAATACTGGCTATGACAGCGTAACTAAAAGGAGAAAGCCAGAAGGTGACACGAACATAATGGCTACCTGAAACATAAGGCTGCCATCCACTCCCCCATAAGCAAACAGCGATATTTAAAAACATAATTACATGCAGCTAGTTTATAGCTGGAACGCGCTGATGGCGTTGCTGTCTGCGCTAACAGGGTGCGCAGAGGTATGCATATACATACATATGTTGGTAGGGCATGCAGGTAGGATAACCTATTGTAATGTTCGGACTGGACATTTTGATTGGACAAAGTTTTTTTGGTCCTACATCTTCCTTAGACGATATAAACGCATTTAAACCACTTAGCTTAAAGAGTGCTATCGAGATGTGAAGAGACTTTCAATCAGCATAACAGATGTTTTTGAAACAAATCAACTACCCAGCCTTTAAAGGTTGACTCATGAAGCTGGGTTTTTTTTATTTTTTTATTCTTATAATCATGTAGGGGGTTCTGTGATTTATCTGCAGATAGATAGGTCTTAACCTTCAATACAGGAAAAGTAAAAAGTTTTTAAAGTATTAATAACTGATGTTTTGTTTTCTCTTAGCAGATAACCTGAGCCAAGCCCTGGAGACGCTGAAGCTCTCGTCAGGGGACAGTGCATCAGACAGTGTGGAGAGCTGCCTAGACTGCCTGCTCAAAGCTTTGACCCATAACAGTAAGCCTCTTATTTCACAGTGACATCCATATTTCTGTGTTCATTTAACATATTTGCATCATTTCATGCATTTAGAATTTTAGGTGAAGCGCTGACTTAAAGGTTATACTGCATGCTATGGATGCTCCAGTCGATCGGCCGGAGTTCAGTGTCGGCCAATAATCACATATTATGACTCGATCGATACGCACCAAATTTGGATGATCTCACGAACCGATCTTTGTTTTATTTATTTTTGTGTTGTATTAAGTATCCTGATATGCATAGTGTTATGCATAAACCCCATTTTAAAGCATATTAAAATGTTCACTGCATAATGAATAATTTTTGTTATTATTTAGTACTCTGTTAAATCAATAGGTACATTATATTACATAATTACTGTAAAGTTAACAATTATATAAAAATACAACAAAGGCAACATCTATAGTACTACTTTATCTGTAAAAAAGTTTAACGGTGATCAGAGAGCGCTCGTATCAGTTATATAAAGTCATATATTCATTTAAATAGATATGTCTTATATACATTTCTTGCGATCGACGGATCGGGATTGGCCGATCACCATGACAATGAATTGGTACTCCGTATCGACTGCACAAATCCTGATCGGAGCATCCCTAGTGCATGCACAATATGGATAACTAGAAAAGCACATTTTTGACATCCTCGAATATTCTGTTCCTGATATTTATTCAGTTGCATGCAGTGTTTTAGTCACTGACTTGTCTGCGTTGATGAATATAATTGCTGAATGCTGAAGGCTTTCTGTGGTCTGAGAGGTTCTGCTGTACTGATCCTCAGGGCACTTTAGAAATAATGATGGAGTGTGCCAGGGAAGGAAGAGTGAACCTGTTTTTTTTTTTTTTTTTGTGCTTCTGCATGTTACTCACTAACTAGTCATGCAGCGTGGTCTGATTTTCCGAATTCTTGGCCTCACTGTTAAAGTGAAGCAGGACTTTGTGAGATTTATGTTAGCTATTAATAGGTAACATAAATCAGCCTCTACAGGATTTTCTTGCGATTGTTGCAACCAAAATGCTTCTAATTCCTCCTAATTCATGTTTATTTCCAGATGTGGAAGCCAGTAGAAAAATCCAAGAGATGGGTGTTCTTCCTGTGATGCCTTCTTTATTGGCCACACAGAACTCCTGCGCACCAAAAGTAGCCAACATTATAGCAGAGGTGGCTAAAAACGGTGAGGACTCCAATTCCTGGTTTACGCTGAGCTTGCTTTTTCTGTAACAGTAAAATACATACTTATAGCAAGTAAAATAACACGCTATACAGTAAAACAACTTATAGGCAAGTCTTATAGACACTTAGATTTACCTCTTTCCTACCTATCATTTCCCACATTTTTCCAACTATGTTGGTCTTTGTGGCAAAAAACCAAGACCCTTTTTATTGTGATTTTTGTTATTGTGCATTTATAGCCCATAGCTTTGTGTGTGATTTCATTGTAGACTTCAACACTAATCATCTCTGTTTTAAAGCGACATGAATTCACGTTGGCGTATTGTCACGTCCTCTGCATATAAAGCAACACTAGCCCTCTTACTTTGACAACGGTTGAGAACAACAGGCAGAATAAATGGCTAACCAAAGTTATGCAACATATCATTTCATCTGCCAGTAACATCTATACCACATTTATATTCTACATAAACAATAAAAGTATATTTAAAAATGGAATTTTTTAATATAAATGTAAAAATCTTTATCTTCTGCGGAATAGAGCACAGCAGGTTATACTATACAGGAAGACAACAACAGCAGCAACAATGACTGGGTTGGGATGAAATCTGACACAACGTATTAGTAGCCATCAGATTAATTTTATTTAAATAGCAGAACATTCCAAAGTGTTTCATTCTTCTTCTACCATAGCACTTTGCCACGTTACAAATATTTTATTCAATAAAAGAAGGACACAATATTGTGGGTCGTTCATGAACTACGTTAACTCCTGTTTATCACCTTTTAGGTTGTAACAGTTAAAAACCACCACCAATTTATTTGCAATTAAAAGATAAAATAAAGACTTGACTATGTTGAAAGGAAACAGCTTTACCACAGACACATGTGACTCCGTCCAACCGGCTTAATAAACATCTTCACACAATCATCTCTACCATATCAATAATGTCACACAGGCCCACATTAAGATGTTTATGCTGAATCGTCCATACAGTTCCTGTGTAAAATTACTGTTACTGTCGAATTAGAATGCTAAAGGGAATGCATTGTGTTCTAGAATATTCATTAACTGTTTCTGGCCGGTCGGGATACCACATTAGTTTCTGTTCTTGTAGATTTACTGACAATGCTATTGTAATAAACAACAATAATCTGTAGGGAAGATGTTTTATTTGGTGATTATAAATTCCACGCAGAATAATTAATAATGCTGTTTTGCAAGGCTTGGAAGTCTTGTGCAGACACAGCCGTGCTGTTGGCAGCTTGTCTAGACTGCGAGACTGTTCTTTTAGCTAACATTTTCAGCAGAGGCTTGATGTGCAAGACGTTTGGATCTAAATCGGCTTCATGCTCAACAAAACCTAAATAAATTGCGCAGCATAGTCGGTTTTTAGCATAGTCTGAAGCTTTTTAGTGTTTTTTGAACGGAAAGCGATTCGTTTATGAAAGTAGTTATTCTTTCCAAGTATCAGCGACGCTAATTTTCAGCTCAGTACAATAATCACACACAGTGAATCACGTCAGTAGTCACTCCTGCTACTGCTAAATTTTATATCCTGCTCTTTTACGCTGCCAGCTTGCACAAGCCATAAAACCTAAATTCTGTCGAGTCAGTGCTTGGACAATTTCCCTGCTTTTAGACTAATTATACTAGCGGCTCTTTCAGCAGGAAACCTAAGAGAGGACAGGCAGTGAATCTGGTTTGTGTAAGATTAAAAAAAGTTTCAAATAATGAATAGGCTAGCCGCACTTGTAGCATGATTGTGGTAACCACCAACTGATAGGTTGCTAGCATTATTATAACAGGGACATCTGCGTTCTGTCTGTATGAGGCTAGTGCTACTGTTTGCAATAGCCACTTTACTGTGCTAAATAATGCTGCTAGTTTAAATTTAATGTTGCTATCATTATTTAGTACATTTGCACATATTGCACAACCGTCGGCTCTATGCTCTATGTATCTGTCCTGTGTTGTATGGTTCTGTTTGTTTTGCACTGTTTGCACTTGTTCCACTTTGTGTTGTACGTAGCTCTGTGTTGTTCTGTTTTGTGTTATGTACTTATGTGACTCTTTGTTGCTCTGTTTTTGGCATGACTCTGTGTTGTGTAGCATCATGTTACTGGAGAAACGTTGTTTCGTTCCACTGTGCATTGATTGCACAGTACAACTATATGTATACAAATATATATATATATATATATGTGTGTGTGTATATATATATATATGTATATGGTGTTATGACAGTAAAGCTTCTTGAACTTGAAGGCTCTTTAAAGAGAGTGGACACCTTTCAAAAGGGCTGTAATTTTTCTGTTTTTTTAGAGCTGAAATTGTGACCAGCTTTTGAAAGAAAATGCATTCTTTCCAACATTTTCTTGTTTCGTTCTCCCTGGGCCTTTTCAGGATAAAGGATTTTGCATACAGCACTCATTTAATGGTGTAGAGTACGTTGTTATTCCCCAAGGGGCTTAACATAGGCTTAGGTAAAACTAGTTTGTAAAGCAAATATATCCCTCAAAATAATAAAATAAAACTTTACTGCTCAATAATAGTATAAGTTTAAGCAGAAAAACGGTGATAAACTGAACAAATGCAATACTCGCCATGACAGTTTTATTTTATTGTATGTGTTACTTTATATGGGTAAAAAAAATGACACCTAAACATGTGTTCTATATTGCATTAGTAATATTGGCTTTTGGGATTTGAGACGATCCTGTATAAAAGCATCTGTTAGTTTACCGCATGCACGCAACATTACTTTTGACAAGAGAGACAGTTGCTGTATGGGTTTGAACAGCAGCTGTGAGTTGGAGTGTCGTGAGCAACTCGCTGAAGCATAATTGTAGTTGTTTGACAGAAAATTCTAGCTCATACCCAAGGTTTTGTGGCATAATCAATGTTTTAATGCATTTCAATCAGTGTTACAACCAATGAAAAATTGGACTACTAATGTATTTCTTTCATCGTAGAATTCATGCGGAATCCTTGTGTGGAGGCAGGTCTCATCCCCCCACTGGTTCAGCTGCTCAACTGCAAGGACCAGGAGGTACTGCTCCAGACAGGTCGAGCCCTGGGCAACATCTGCTACGACAGCCGTAAGTCCCCTCGCCTGCTGCTGTCCCATCTATGAAGAACCATTTTAGGGGCTGCAGAAACTTTTAGAGGATAACTGTTGAAACGGATGACAGTCGAGACTGTGTTGGCAATATATCGAATAAATATGGAGCCATGGTCTTTTCAGTGAGTCATTAAAGTCTGTCTGGAAAAGACACAGCAGATAACCCTCACCCACTCACTCACCTACTAGTAATTGCTTTGTTAGTATGGATCTGATTTAATCTGTGCTGAAATAATAACAGCCTACTGTTTATTGCTTCATTAGGGTTCCGCTTACTTCTCCCTCTTAATTGTTTACAATGTACGCTTGCTAATTAGATCGGTCCCTCCGTTAATTGTGATGTTGGAAAAAAAAACAAAAACGATTATTAGAAACTGGAAGACACCTGCCATGGCTGTCTCTTGCTGCAAGTTGTCATGTTGCACATTGCGAAAGGCTACGATACCAGAAAAGCAGAAACATCCTCATGTACGCAGTGAGACACTGCTATAGGTAACTGAAATTAAAACAGTGCTGCTAGATTGTGTCTGATAAACATTAAGCTGATAAACAGGAAATGACACATTTTTATTCACATTTCAGTTCTAAACGAGGAGATTTCGCTAAAATGTGTCAAGCAGAAACAAAAAATAATTTTATGTTCAAATTAGGCTCAAATTAATGTACAGACAGATTTAGTTTTCACCGCTTTATACCCGACTCTGTTTTTCCACCACTTATTTTGAATGTCCTTTGCTACACCGATCAGCCACATCGTGCTAATAGACTTAATAGGCTACAGCCACTACTTAATAGAATAAATCACTTATACCATATACATATACAGTAGAGTATCATTTCCCCCCCACTTGTCCTAGGAAACTGGGGTCAGAGTGCAGGTTCTTAATACAGCACTCCTGAAACAGGGAGAGGCCTAAGTGCTTTGTTTAGGAGCCCAGGAGTAGGCTTAAACACTGATCTTCCAATTAACATCCCTGAGCCATTTAAGCCACCACTGTGTAGTCTCCATTTGTGCTTCCAAAACTGTTCAGACACTGTAAGGCACTTTGCGTTGGACTGTAATAGCTCAGTGGTTAAGGTGTTTGACGGCTGATCGCAAGATTTGCTGGGCCTATGAGCAAGGCCAAATAATATGTCAAATAATAATCATTAATGTAAACTAGCCTAGAAAATGCAATGTGACCTTCAGTGGTTGCAAACTGGGAATGTTCACTCCTCACAGTGTACCTGCACAGCAGTAGTGTAACCCTAGTAAGGGAAGGAGATATATGGAAAGTGTCTACTTATATATTTATAATTATGATCACTAGCAATAATTATTTAATGTTATTTTTTTTTTGTAAATAACAAATGCAATCCAGTTGTTATGCAACACAGAGAAAGTTGTTGCCTCAGTCAGCAGTGCAAAAAGAAAAATTGATCAACAGAAGAGTTTTATATATACAGCGTTATTCTGGTCAACCCCCAGCCTTGGCTAAATTACTGACAGTTGAATTGCTTTATAAATGTCTCAACCATGCTGTAACGAGCAAAGTCTTTCTCAGACACTCCTGTGTCGTTACTATGTGGTGAGCTGGCTGATTAAGCAGCTGAGCTGCGAATGACCCTAGGTCTAAGCAAACACGTCATCACAGCAACAGCCAGTCCACTGCAAGCCTTTGTTGATTTTACAACCCCAAGTATGATAATTCCTGTCTCAGCCTGGTGAACCTCCTTATCCAGTATTTAATCTGCATGCATGTTCTTGGATACTGTATAATATTAAAATACAGTTTCGTGAAAAATTTACAAGAAAAGACTGACTCACAGCTAAACACAAGATGGACTGATGATTGGAAACAGGCAAGAGAGCCGTCTCACTCGTTCTCTTACTCACTCACTCCTGCGCTCTATAGTTTTTTTTTCAGGATTCATGATCTGTGTTTGTGTGGGGGTTGTGGGTAGTGGGCAGCTGTCCTAGACTCAGTGTGGGCATGGGTGAGTGGGACCTGGAGCATTGCTCATGCCAAATGGAGTGACTCACAGCTCACGCTCATAGCTATAGCTATAAACAATTGTGATTTGCTGAGTTATAAAACATGCAGGGTATAAACACACCTGTTCATAGATGAGCTCTCTCTCTCTCTCTCTCTCTCTCTCTCTCTCTCTCTCTCTCTCTCTGTCTGTGTGTTTTTCACTTTATTTTTTACTTTAACATTTTAGAATAGAAGCCATTTCACTCTATGAAATGGAACACATATAAACCTGTTCATTGACAAAGAAAAATGTTTAAATAATAACTAAATACTATACTTCTGAAATAGTTGTTCTCATTAAGCCATGGGCATGCTTGGACATGTTGCAAGCTTTATTTACTGGTCCTATCATAAATCTGAAAGAGTGAAATTTTTCGGGGAGTTCTTTGTGAAAAGGAGTGTAGGCCCATGTGCTCATCCGATCGTCCCAGTTGCCTCAACATTCAGCACGCTAGAAATTCGGAGATTCTTTTCTGCTCACAATGATTGTAAAGAGGAGGTGTTTAAGTTACAGTAGACCGCCTGTGAGGCTCCTTCTGTCATATTGCACACAACATACCAACTGAGACAGACAGAAAGGCTAAAATATGCTTCCTCAGCTTCTTCCGAGACATGTGAAGCCGCAGCATAGTAATGCTTATGCAACATTATGGGGCAGTTAAATATGGTTATGGACGGTAAACTGCCCTCTTCTGTATTCAGGCGCGCCGAGAGATCAGCATGGATTAATAAAGCCCTAAACATGTTCTACTACATGTTTTACTTGTGTGTGAGTTATACCTGTATAGGCTTGTCAGCTGTGAATTTTTCTTTTAATGTTCCAACTAATTACAGGCAAAAATATTTTAAATTAATTTTGAATTTTCCATTGGAACACTACAAATATAAAACTTTAAACTAGGGTCAAAAATAAATGTAACCGTTCATTTTCTTGTTCTTTTAGCAGTAGCTTTGCTAATATTTTAACATTTCATTAAATATGTATAGAAATAGGTGGCACAGTGGCTTAGTAGTTAGGAAGTTTGTCTAGTTGTTGGCACAGGTGCCTTCTTAATATACATAAGGGTTAGGTCACTTGGCAAAACTGCAAACAGTACAGTAAGAAAAAAAACAGCCGATTAGTCCCCTTTTTGTTTCCTCTTTTATGTGTTTTTCAGTGTTTTTCATTTCAGTTTATTGATGTGGGCATCGGGACAGTGACTTTGCCCCCAGTTTAGGGATTGGGCCTTTCTTGTGTCCTAGCTGTGCCCTGTGTACATAGAACTTGCATGTTCTCACCAAGCTGCAGAGATTCCATCTGGGTGCCCCTGTTTCCTACTCTAGTCCAAAGAAAGGTGTTGAAGGCTAAGTGGCACAACCCCTGCAACACACACACACACACACACCCAACTAGCATCAAAAGCTCTCTTAATAGCCTCTAGGTTTTTGTAACCCTGCATAGGATAAAGAGTACAGGAAATGGATGTATTTCTAGAAATATGACTAATTATCTTTTTTCAGGTGGTTATCATCTTCTTATAGGAAAATTAGAGTATATTTAAGATGCCATTTTTGTAGTGAAACTTAAAGGGCACTCTGCCTTTTGTAAAATATCATCAGCAGGTATTTCAACCTGCTTAGCTTATCACTCTATTTCATTTTATTCTAGAGCTGACAACATCAACTGTCACATCAGATGCACTTTATATATACACGTTTTATATATAAACGTATAAACGTTGGGTGGACGTCTGTGCAGAAAATGAACTCCATAAACACATTGTTTCCGAAGCCTAGCAACCTCAAGCCTACTAAACCCTTTTAGGATGAACTGGAACATCGACTGCAACCCAGACTTCCTTAACCCAACCTTAGTGCCTAAACTCATTTATACTATTGTCAGGTGTTCCTCTAATTTTGCCCATATAGTGTAGTTTGGAACAAACAAAATGGTTTGAAGTCCAATGGATCTGTTCAGTCTAGTTTTATTGTCAAGGTTTGATAATCAGACAGCTAATTTGAGTTTATATTATTTCATGAGTCTGCGTATCAGAAATCCTGAGTGCGTTTAATGTTTTTCTTTCAATCCGGCCGCTTCGTTTGTGATCAGTATTGCTTTTAGCTCTGCAGCTGCAGCTGTGAGTGATGACCTGTAATTTGCTGGGGGAGAGAAAAAGATGTTTCCTTCCTCTAGAAGAGTGGATGAGATATAAGAAGGGAAGAGGGGAGTTATTGAGTTGAATAAAGGGGTGGGAATGAAGAGAAGTGCAAAAAATATGGGGTTGGGCAAGTGACATACAAAATCTGCTATGATTTTCACTGGAAGTGTATATGTTGTAGAGAAGAGGAAAGAAATGAAGAGGTCTAGTTGTATACGCTATACCGGGTTACAAGTAGTCTTTCAGTAACCTAATGCATAGTCTTTATGGGGGTGGGGGTCAGTGTTATAGACTGGAACTAGCTTATCTTCCTAAGATGACTTTCTTACCACATCAGGTCAACATGACTGTACACTGTAACACCCTGGAGAAATAAGAGAGACCAAAAATAAACCATTTGGATAATAAACCACGGGACTGGGTTTTCTGCAGTGCAATTTTGTCTTTGAACCTTATCTCCTGTTCTTATCATGCACTTATTCTGTAATATCCCAATCCCATAATATGTACTTTCACGCACAATGCCAGTGGTAGCTCAGTGGATGAGCTGTTGGACTGCTGATCGGAAGATCATGGGTTCAATTCCCAGGACCTCCAAGCTGCCACTGCTGAGCACTTGAGCAAGTCTTTTAACCCATAACTGCTCAGTTGGATTAAATAAATGAGATAAATGTAAATCGGTCTGGATTAGGGAGTTATGTAAATGTATTTTTGTATCCTTTTGATGTCCTGTTTATTTTTACGTGACCTCTTTGTTTTGCAGATGAGGGCAGAAACGCAGTTCACGAAGCAGGCGCTGCTCAGATAGTAGCAGAGCTCATTAACGCTCTGGCCCATAACACTGACCCGGCCACCGGGAAGCTCTTGACTGTCTTTTGTGGCATGCTGATGAACTATAGCACTGATAATGGTAATGCCCGAACCCCAACTAGGGGGAAAAATATCATTTGGATGGTTCCCTATAGATGAATCATGAGATGCTTGAGAAACTGTCAATGACATATAAACCTAGTTAGAACTACTAGCAATTTAGTGTTCTCTTTAAATCTTGGCTTAGGAAATAATAACCATATACTGACTTTACCGTGTGTTATATTATGTGGTAAGTTGTTGACAGGTTGTTAGGTGTCAATGCTAAAATCTCTAGGGAACCATTCAAACTTGGAGAGATGTTGATCAGTTTATTCTAAATAGTATATTATAGTAATATTCTCGTTAGAAACAAGCAAAATTCCACTAGTAATCTAGGAGTTTCCCATTTGCCAGGTTTTTGGTCGAGTTTAAAAATGCAGTAAAGTTGTAATAATACATTTACTTAGGCAAACTGCAATCTTTAAATACATTATGTGAGAAAAAAGATTTCTGACAGATATTACTTTTAACAATATATATATTTACTAACGGTGGTAATCAGTGACATTTATTTGATATTTCTGGACATTATTGATGCTAAAGCTGTTTGAAATCTGAACCTGAGCCAGGTAGCATCTTATACATTCAAAACCAACACTGTGTTTGTGTGATAAGCAACGCAAAGTAGTTTAACTGGGATTTTAGCTTGACCAATGCATGCTGACTATTTATATGTCGTTCCCTGCACTGAATAATGAACAGACAGGCCAAGCTACATTTTGTTGTCTGGCTTGCCGGCGTCACGGTGTTATACTTTCCAATGCTGCACCTCTTTCAGCTTGCAAGCTAAGTCGGAGTCAGAATTACTTATTCTACCCTGCTGCTTGAAAAACAGCAGGAATAAATGAGAATTAGGATTCAATTTGAAAAGTGTACAAACCACTTCGATGACCTGTCAGCAACTGCAGGCCCAGACAGCTCACACTCGAACAAGCTTGAATAAATCCCAGCAGAGTTGGGATGGTATGTCAAGCTGAATGACCTGAATACTAACCTGGGGTAGATGTAAGGGGTCCAGATTTATACATTCTTAAACCCTCTACCACTTCCCTGTTCCTTTCTGCACTGTTCTCTGCCTTTAGTCTTGTCAGGTACATTTTGTGTAATACGCTACGACGAGAGAAAAAAAATCTAATTCAGTGAAACATTACAATGCTTAGTGTATTTGGACAAATAAACCAAAAACTAACATTTCTTATGCAAATAAGATTAGCTGTAATACTACTAGAGCATCACATTAACAGGAAAGTTGTTACAAGTTGAACTGCTACAGATCCTTGGCTTTTGTCATGTGATGGAAAATCAATATTAAGTGTGCCAATGACAGTCATTGATATCTACCATTACATCCAATGAACACTAAATTTACATCTTAAATACTATATTAGCATGACTCTGTTAATTGGGGTTCGATAACAACTAGTCTAAAACTAGTAAGCAGCTTTTGGCAAAGGGGGCATTTGATTGACATGTGAAGCCACCGATCGCAGTTTGCTTCGTTCTGTGTCATGTCAGGGGCATGAAAATATAAAGTCAATGTCTCTACAAAAGAAGACCAGCGTGGAACCAAAGAAAGTTGTGCAAAGTTGCAATTTGACTTGGTTCTGAGAACTTCAAATCCTCGAAAACTATTTAGACATACAGTAGCATATCATTTACTTTAGTGCTACAGGAGTTTGCTGGCAAAACACATGATGCACATGTCTCTGAAAAATCCAGTAAAATTCAAAATAATCGGAGAACTTTTCAAAATAATGAAAGCGTTTCCAGTTTTCTGACAGACGTTCAGTCCGTGGTTTCTGTACGCGATGTCCGAGGCTGAGACTAGATAACAAATAACTTACAATGGAGTTAATGGTGGAATAGATGAGAATGGCTGTGACTTTTGTGTCTTTACAGCAATAAGAGCAATGGAATTGTTTCATTGGAAGTTTCCAGCAGATCTCTCAGTGGAGCTTGTTGTTATGTGTTGGTCAGCGATATTAAATAAATCTTACTGTAGGCTGTTGTTTTGTGCTGATTTGTTCTGTTTAATTGGTGAGCCCATTAATCAGTGCTATGACCTCAGCATACATCAATGGCTGAAAGTGATCCTGTTATGAAATGACTTGCAGTAACTACTGCACAAAATAGTACCACATAATTCTATTATGAATTATTATTGCTACAGATGTTTGTCATTTTATAGACCAGGAGGGTCAAATTCACCTGTTTGAACCATTGGCTTGGGTGAAGAATATAACTGCATTGTTTGCAGATGGTGGCTAAAGTATTTCCCATTAATTCTGATCGAAGCTATAGTACTGCACAGCTTTGCCAGGATCTTCTAGACCAGGGGTCCCCAAACTTTTTCCAGTGAGGGCCACATAACTTTTCCCTTCTCTGATGGGGGGCCAGGGTCAGTTTC
>JAOUQX010000035.1:8491179-8502385 GCA_028566295.1 Liobagrus marginatus
GTGAGGTTAAGGGCCTTGCTCAAGGACCCAATGATGGTAGCTTGCCTGGCGCGAGGCTTGAACCCCCAACCCTCTGATCACTGACCCAGAGCCTTATACCATTGAGCCGCCACCACCCATTACATAAACATGCAACTGTAAACGGGATGACATCTATCTTATATGACATTATGTTGATTTCCAGCAATTAACTGTAGTAGAAATGAACCCCGTGTAGCTGTGTTTCTATGCTAACAGATTAGATAGCCAACTCCCCATAGTCTAGGACTTATGGTCAAAGGTCATCTTTCAACTTGATATCTCAGTGGGTATATTTACCTGTTTCTCCACGAACACATCAATGAGATGTGCCAATGGAGTATGTCTCAAAGACAGGAGAAAATGTTTGTAGTTTCCATTTCACTGCATATAGAAGCCGCTGTTTTTCATTGGTCTAAAGCAGGGGTCTCCAATCCTGCTCCTGGAGTTCCACTATTCTGCAGAGTTTAGATCCAACACACCTGCCTAGAAGTTTCTAACCTATCGTAAAGCATTGATTAGTTGGTTCAGGTGTGTTGAATTAGGGTTGGAGTTAAACTCTGCAGGACAGTGGCCATCCAGGAGCAGGATTGGAGACCCCTGGTTTAAACAAATGTATTTAAGAAGGAAACTTTTTCCATTTCTTTCCTTCTGTATGATGGATGAATGTGTACATTCTTACATTTCTTAAAGTAGCAAAAGCGCAGGAAAATATTCTCTATGTATAAATAAGTGTTTTTTTTACTTACAGATCTTCTCGCCATATAAAGAATATGTCTTAAGATGGATGGAGATCACCCGATTTAAAGCAAACGGCTTTCCTTCCAACTAAAAAATATATGAGGAGGTTTGCATTTACAAACCAAGAATGGTTCTTCAAAAAATGACTTGTATATGGTCATTTTTGTTTCTCTATTTGTTGGGACTTTTGCACTTTTGCTTGAGCTCCATGGTGAAGACCAATTACGGCCTGCGGGTGAAGAGAGGCCAATCAGCGTTCTTGCAGGAAGGAGATCTGCAATTCCACATACCCAGAGAGAAGGATGCCTGCAAGCTAGAAGTGGTCCTGAATGAACCTATAACCCAACGTGTTGGCATGCTATCCCCTCAGGTACTAGCCCTTTTTCTGCTTTCTGTTTATAATGTATTGATTTATGATTTAGGTCTGAATATTTTGTACAGATAATTAGTAGTTCTGCTTTAACTGAAAGGACGTTTTTTACTCTTAACATCAAAGTTGTGACGTGAGGTAAAATCTGCATAAAAATACTAAGCAATGATTTGCAAATTTCATAAAGCCATATTTTATTCCCAATCAAGCATAAAAAACATATCACATGTCTAATGCTAACTTTAATATCAATGTCTCAAAAAAAGTTGGTACAAGCCCATGTTTAGCACGATGTAGCACCCCCTCTCCTTTAACAGCAGTCTGTAAATGTTGTAATTTTCTTGCCTGATATAGGAAGTCTAACAGTCATATTTTTCCTTTGAAGACGCACCAATTGCCATAGATGCAGTACGTGGTTTAGCATTGTCCTGTTGAAATATGCAAGACCTTCCTTAAAAACAACAACACGCTATCTGGATGGGAGCATATGCTGCCCTAAAACCTTGATATCAGCATTGAAAAATTTGACTGATATTATTTGCTGTAGATTACAATATATTTAAAGTTTGCAATTTTACATTGAGGAACATTTGTCTAAAATTGTTTGACAATTTGTAGACGCAGCGTTTCACAGATTGATGGTGTTACACAGATAGGTGTGCTAACAGTAAACTTAGTAAATGTGGGCTATCAGCACAGCTCACATAGCTCCAGAAAAGCTATAATGAATAAGAATTTTCTGTTATTTTCCTTAAATGTGTAATTACATTAGAATTAAAATGGATTTTTAAATTGCTATTTATGTCAGGTTTTTGACTGCCACTATTTGGCTGATGAGGTGAAATACACTCATAACGGCTGTCCGATTTTAAAAGAAGATACCGTTCAACTTCGACTGTACAGGTATGAGCTTAGTTTATGAATGAATGAATGTTTCTCTGCAGAGGAAATGCGCTTGCTTAGAAAAATATCAAACCATGATTAAATCAATTCAATTCTGAATGTTTCTTTAAAGTTTTAAACACTTACAACCTAAATATGTAGCTTTTTAACCCCAATTGTTTTGTATTTTAGATTCACAGAGACAGAGACATATAGTGAACTGTTCTCACTCCATATTGAGATCATGGAACCCGACTGTAATGTTATAAAGTTGGGGCCGCAGACATTACAAGTTTCAGCGTTTTATGGACTTTCCAATATGCTTGATGGCAATGTAATGTCCTTTCATTATGAGCATCGACCCAACATAGAATGTACAATTAGGGTGACGACACCAGACTCTGGTCTTCCTGGACATGGCCAGCTGGTCATTGGAGACCCTGACAAGATAGAAGGGCCAAGAGGAGACGAACCAGACAGCTTTGTCTCAATTCGACAACAATTAGGTATGACATGTAATGTTTGTGTATACCAAATATGCTGTTTAGTCAGCACAGCTCATCGCCTGGCGAAATTAAGTATTTGATTTACATTCTTAAAGGATATTTCATTTAATGTTCTTAATATTTTTACACTTTCATCAGAAAATAAAGCCAGAGCCAAATGCAAGAGTGAGGACTGTTTAAAAGGACTAAAATTAGTGTCGATTACAAAAGTATCTTGTGAAGAATTCTTATTGATGGGCATCCGATATCAGCATATTGATCCTCCATCACCTGATATTGATTACATTGCTATCAGGCTGGACCTCACAGACACAAGGAGTGGGAGCTTAATCCAGGTATATTTACTGTATTAGAGAAGCACCGAGCAGTGTGTAAACCAGTCATTTGTTCTACTTATAATCTCATTACCTACTTTAATATAAAACGATGTGTTTTAATCATCCAGTCAGAGCAAGCCTGGATACCTGTTACCATTAAAGGTGCTGTTCCCAACCAGCCACCAAAACCTGCCTTCATGTCCATGTTTGTCCTGGAAGTAGATCAGTTCATCCTGACACCGTTGTCCACAGCTATTCTGGATGCAGACGATGCGGAGACCCAAAAGAACAGGCTGGTGTTCAATATTACCAAGCCTCCCAGTGAGGGCTTCTTCACACATTTGTCTGATCACACCAAACCCATCTCATCCTTCACGTGGATAGACCTTAATGAGTTATTTATCAGCTACCAGCCTCCCAATTGCAGCCATGCATTGCGCAGGAACTATGAGGTAGAGACATGGTACAAGATACTACAGTCACTCATGAAAGCACATTTACTCATCTTTAGTATAATTCTACTGCATTATTTACAACTTGCACTCTCAGTTCATTAAGCATACTTAAAGTTTCTGCATGCAATCACATTTTATAAAGTAGCTTATGTTGGTTATTGTAATATTATGCGCTTTGTACTGTAATATTTACTCACCGCTGAATTAGACATGAGCTAATCTCACTCTCTCACGTCTTGTCGTTTGAGCCTCTGCTCTGCCTGATCGCGTTCGTGTGTTTTGGAGGAGGCGTGGCTTTGGAAAGTGATTATGCAGGAAGGGCGGGTCTTTGGCGGCTCTCCGAAATCTCTCACCCCACCTTTAATTGCTTAGTTAATTGAGTGTTCAGTTTTCTTTGTTTTGGAAACTCTGCTCCACAGTTCTGCACAGCAATAAAACGTTTATTTTTTTTGTTTGATAATGTGCTATTAAACATGTTGGCACTCTGTCACTAACACTTTAGTCTCCACTTTTTATTAGGTAGAGTTTGAAGTCCATGATTTTTACTTTGAGAAAAGTTTACCTGTAATGGTACACGTGTCAGTTAGGACAGCAGACACAAATGCACCACGAGTGTCATGGAACATGGGTATGTATTTTGTATTCTGTTTTCCCGGTAATTATTATAAAAAAAAAAAAAAAAAAAAAAAAAAGACCACTGCATTCCTTTGGATTTGAATAATACTGAAATTTCTCAAGGTCTCAGTCTTCTGGAAGGTCAGTCTCGGCCCATCACATGGGATCAGCTACAAATAGTGGACAACGATGATCTAAACACTGTGAGAATCATCACTGTGGATGGTTTACAGCATGGAAGACTGACAGTCAGAGGTGTGCAATAAACATTGATTCTTCTATTACTTAGTAATACAGTCATTCTGAATCCATTTACACGGGATTAGTGGTTGATTTATCCTAATCTAATTTAGGTGGAAAAGGTTTCATGTTCACAGTAAGTGACATCAAGGCTGGAGTGGTACGCTATTACCACGATGACAGCGACACCACCAAAGACTACGTGGTGTTTCGGATCACTGATGGACGTCACCAGACCAGGCACAAGTTTCCCATCAACATATTACCCAAGGATGACAGTCCACCATTCCTTATTACTAATATAGTCCTGGGACTCTCTGAGGGACAAACAGCTCTTCTTAGAGGCTCTATTCTACAAGCGTCTGATATGGACTCGAGCGATGACTACATCTTGTTCAACGTCACTAAGCCTCCTCAAGCAGGAGAGATCATGAAGTTGCCCGGACCAGGAATCACAGGTTATAATACAATATAATATTTTTTTTTTTGACATCTTTTAATTTATATATCCTGTCTAATAACTTAATGAATCCACGTTGATTTGTAGGTTATCCTGTAATGCGCTTTCTACAAAAGGATCTCTTTCATTCCATCATTTACTACAGACACTTTGGCACGGAAATATTTGATGATTCTTTTGAAGTGGTGTTATCTGACTTCCATGATCCACCCAATCTCTCAGAGCCTCAGGTAGAATTTGTTTGAAACCAAGCCCTTCTACTTCTTA
This sequence comes from Liobagrus marginatus, assembly GCA_028566295.1. Taxonomy (NCBI): domain Eukaryota; kingdom Metazoa; phylum Chordata; class Actinopteri; order Siluriformes; family Amblycipitidae; genus Liobagrus; species Liobagrus marginatus. The sequence continues at coordinate 8,496,051 of JAOUQX010000035.1, forward strand.
ACATGACTTTTCATCTTATATTTCATACAGTATATGTTCCTGAATTAATTCCCATGTGTTTTATTGCAGGTCATAGTGATTCAAATTGAACCTGTCCCAGATCAGCCGCCTAAAGAGGTCGCAGGAGTAACTCGACATCTGATAGTCAAAGAGACAGACGTGGTATATTTAACTAAACGAGATTTGCACTTTGTTGATGTGGAGTCACCAGACTGTGATCTTACTTACACTGTTACCACCCCACCTTTCTACACTACCACTTATAGGTAGGTGATAATTGATATTATTCCAAAGATCTAAAAATCGAAGATTTTTAAGAAGTCCAAAACACTAACAACAAACAGGCGAGTTAAAAAATGTGGAATTTTTGGGCTTAAATTATTTTTGATGGAGTATTAAAAAAGCTCCCGAATTTAAAATGAGAACAGCAAAAACAAAACAACTTGAACTGAAAATATAAAGGGACATTATTGCTGATTGGTTACAAAACAAATCAGTCTAAAAGAATGCAGAAAGTAGAAAGCTGAACGATGAAGTGCAGCATTAAAATGAGGATGTGAATAATTAAAGCTTATCACACTGCAATTAACCTAAAAGCAGAGCTGTTCATAAGAAGAAAGACTTACACCTCACTACTATAATATTAGTAACATTGCTTTAAATAATTTAATATTAAACTACTGCACGGATGCATCTTTTGTGTACATTTTTAATGTGTTTTGCATTTTCAGACCGCCACACTAGCTACAATATACATTCTCTATTAGTTAAAAAGTATACATAATAGGGCTGAACAATTAATCGCTTTTGCAATAATTTCGCAATATGACAAAATGCAATTTTTTTAATCGCAAAAGCGAAATTTAATCACAATTTCACAAATCAGACACAGAGGAAGTAACAACTTTCTACACAGCTCTGTACTTTGACCTGTTAACGTTTACAATGGCATTTGTTAAAGTAGTTTAATAAAAATGTCATTCATCACTTTCATCCTAACATAGGCCTACAGGAAATTATTTTATAGTTTGTTTAATAATAATAGTTTAATAATAGTGTCGGTTGTCTTTGTTAAATAATACAGAATACTAAAATTTTGAATTAAAAATTAAAGCTTAAAATATAATGCCATTTTAAATCGCAATCGCAATACTGGTAAAAAAAAAAATAAATAAATCGCAATTCAATTATTTCCCAAAATTGTTCAGCCCTAATACATAACTTTTGAAACGTTTGTTTACTCATTTTCTGTTTGCCAGGGGTCATGATGCAGGAAGATTATTCCTCGTTGACAGCATCCCCAAACTAGCGAAGGATTCCAATGCCCCTGTACTTCGACTTTTCACACAGGTAACAAAATAAGGTTGTTATTTTATCTTACTGTTTGGTCATTTGGGGGAATGTAAACACTAACTGATTTCCTCATTCCCACTAGCATGCTGTCAATTACATGAAAGTAGCTTATATGCCTCCTTTCCAAGATATTGGGCCTTATCCTCAGCATATTCAGTTTGTGCTGTCTGTGACCAGCGAGCAAGGCCGAACTACCACCGGAATCTGTTTCAATATTACAGTGCTGCCAGTAGACAACCAAACCCCAGAGGTACCCTACAACAATTTGTTAAGCCCACACTATTTGATTAAACACTTATTTAATTTATTAAATAATTATTTAACTTATTTAACAACAATTTAATTGAATATTCCTTATGCAAATCGTTTGATAGTAACTTTTACTTTAGACTACATAGAAATCTGTGTAATGGCTTTGGTATGCTTTATAGGTGCACACTAATGACTTAACTGTGGATGAAGGTGGTGAATGCTGGGTCAGTACAGATTACTTGCACCTGACCGATGTGGATTCTTTGGAGGACTCACTACGTGTAGTGCTGAACAGGAAGCCTCAGCATGGGGAGGTGTATCTGGAAAGTGCACCATTGGGTCAAGGCCAGATCTTCACTATGAGAGACCTGAAAAGCTTAAAAGTTAGGTCAGACACAACCGCATTTCAGTCACCGTTTTAAAGTATCACAGTCTTTTATCATATACGTGCAAATTTCTAAATGAATTTTGAATATTTGTATAATGAAGTTCATGCATTTTCCCCCACACAGATACAACCATGATAGTTCAGAGACAGAGGACGATAACATTGAATGTACAGCCACAGACGGGGTGAATACAGTTGACTTTGTTTTACATATTAAGGTAAGCAAACATGTATTAAAACATTTACTTATTGTATTTATTAACATACATACTATGAACTATCAATAAATGATACTCATCAGTGGGGCTTTTCTATTCATTGACAGATAACACTAGTCAATGATGAAATGCCAGCACTGGTACCAGGCTTGAAAACTATTCTAGAGTGTGCAGAGGGCCAAGGGGCAGTAATCACCACTGAGTACATATGTGCAACCGATGTTGATACTAATGACAGCAAGCTGATCTATCTGATTGCTCGTCAGCCATATCATGGTGTCGTGCTAAGGAACGGTTTAGTGGTAGACAGGTTCTTTCAGGAAGATTTAGAAGCCAGAATCATCAGTTACAAACACACAGGTAATAAACCACTCCGTTTCTCTTTTTTATTAGTTTTGTGGGAAGAAATGCTGTTCAGATGTCTTTGAATAATAATAAAAACTTATTTAGGTCTCATGCTGATTTGCCAAATCAATCTTGGACTCTATTTAAATGCATCATAGTGTTTGGTATGAGGCTTGTCACTAATCTAAATAACATCCCAAAGGCCTGGAGGTTGGATTGATCCCTCGTCATGACACCATTACATTTGTGATCTCTGATGAACAGATGGCTCCAGTTTCTTCATGCTGCTTTGACAAACCTTCTCTATTTAACGGCCAAACAAAATATCCCCAGGATTCCCTGCTAATCTATGACCTCAACATTACTGTTTATCCTGTGGACAACCAACCACCATCCATTGCTATTGGTATACCCTATTTACTTATACCCTAATTATAATTACAAATGATAAAGGCAAGTAATCTTCAGATAATTTCAACTTTTAGTTAAAAAAAAAAGGCATTGCATAATTAATACATATTTAATTATCTTTCTTTTTTGTCTTTAAGCCTAATTGTCGTGACAAGTCAACTAAACTCAAATCGATGCATTTTGAATTCTGGAACGTAAAGAAAATTTTTTTTGTGCATTTTCGTCAAAATATTTTTATTCTTTGTTCTTCATTAGTTTTTTTTTCTTTCTCCACAGGTGAAGTGCTGCAGGTGGATGAAGGAGGTTCTGCCTCCATTGCTGTAGCACATATAGGAGCCTCTGACCAGGACACTCCTCTAGAGGAGCTGCAGCTTGTCTTAGGGTCTCCACCCCAGTTTGGTTACATTGAGAACATTCTGCCTAGTCCAGGGTTTGAGAAGAGCAACATGGGAATCAGTATTGGTCAGTGTCCACACAGTCATGGTTATCAAAAGGTTTCTAATAAATTACTTTTTTTATTAAATTCCATATTTATTAAGAAATATGAATAAATAATTAATAAAATACACAAATATCAAACAATCAATAAATAAATAATATGAAGCAATAGAAATAAATATATAATATAAAAGATGAATATTATATTCATTCATTGTCTGGCGCTTACCCTGTTCAGGGTCGTGGGGGTGCTGGAGTGTATCCCATCTAATTTAGGGTGTGGGGCGGGATACACTCTGGATAATTGCCAGTTAATCGCAGGACTAACACTTACAGACAGAGAACCATTCACACACACATTCACTCTTACGGACAATTTAGAGTAGCCAATTCACCAATGCTCAATTGCATGTGTTTGGAGGCGGGAGGAAACCGGAGTACCCAGGTAAAACCTGCGCAAGTACGGGGAGAAGATGTAAACTCCAAACAGAAACACCCTGGGAGGGAATTCGAACCCATGACCTTCTTGCTGTGAGGCAGGAGTGTTAAATACTGCCACCGTGTCAACCCCGTATAGCATAATATAAAGACATATGTAATATAAAGAAATATAAATAAAAAAATAAAACACAGATGTTTTTCATGTGCTCTGTTTTCCAGACTCTTTTTCCTATGGTGATATAATGAAAGGACACGTAAACTACGTACAGTCCAGACACCAAAGGATAGAACCCACTGCTGACCAGTTTATGCTTTACATCTCTGATGGCAAACACCAATCGTCTACAATCCCCTTCTACATCATTATCAAGCCAACAAATGATGAAAGCCCAGATTTCCTAGCCAGGAACATTACTGTAAGTCTTAAATTATACAGTGTACCAATAATAAAAATATTTCAAATGATGTCATAATATTGTTTACAATGTATTTAAATGTAATTTATGTTACCCATCCAAAAAAATTGTAAGGCGGATTTATAAGTAAATATCTATTATATTTGTAATATATATTAAAATATGTATTTAAATATGTACGGTATATAGTAAATATCTACTATATGCAGTACACCTATAGGTTTATGTCTTATATCCTATTACAGAAAAGACTGTTAGCATTTTTCATAGTAATAAATATGGAGGTTTTTTGACAGGTCCGAGAGGGGGACAAGAAGGAACTGGATGCCTCCATCATTAATGCTGTTGATTTAGATTTCCCCAAAAATCGTTTAACGTTTCGCATAATCCAGCAGCCCCAACATGGGGCTATAATTGGAGGGCTACATGGCAATGATGTGTCCCATTATAGAAGATCCATTCACAATTATAGAACAGAGGTTCAGGTCCAAGTCTTCTCCATGGAGGATCTCAGAAATGGTACACATTCATGGAATGAATGAAAAAGTGTCTCAGTCACTTAGTCAGTATCTGGACAATATTGAATTTTTTTGACATTTTGAACCTTTGCATGACTGACCTTACAGGTATGACGCTGATGTATTTGCATGATGACTCAGAGAGTGAGCAGGACAGCTTTACCATCCAGCTGTCTGATGGAAAACACCAACTCCAGAGACACGTATTGGTCAAAGTGATGCCTGTCAACGACGAGAAGCCGTGTATTATTAGGTATCTGATACAAGACAAGGATGTTTTTTTTTTTTTTACTTCATAATAACTCAGCCAGCAAGGGCAGAATACACACACACACACACACACACACACCGAAGACCATAGGAAGGTGAACACGGAGGGCAGATTTTGTCAACAGCATGATCTAAATAGGCGATTGCGCAGCGTGGTGAAAAAAAAAACAAGACAAGACAGCTCCCAAAGGATAATTAGAATAAAAATAAAAGAGAAAAAAAAAAAAAGTTAAAAAAATACAAAAGTACTGTATGTAATATTTGTAACTATGTTTTACTTAAGTAAAATATATAGTTAATATGTAAAATCTAACTTCCTAATCAATCACTCAAATCACTGTGATTTGAACTCAAGTGAAGTATACAGAGACATTAATATGTATTAATAATTAGGTAGGCCGGCGCGATGGCATGGTGGCTAGCACGCGCTGCCTCACAGCAAGAAAGTCATAGGTTCGATTACTGCAAGGGTGTTTCTGTGTGGAGTTTGCATGTTCTCCCCGTGATTGCGTGGGCTTTCTCCGGCTACTCCGGTTTCCTCCCGCCTCCAAACACATGCGATTGGGCATAGGTGTCTCTAAGTGTGTAACTGCCGATTGTCCGGAGTGTCCCCCGCTTCACACCCTAGCTAAGTTAGCTGCAATCGGCTAGAGCGCCCCCATGACCCTGACCAGGATAAGTGTTAATTTACCTAAATATTCATTCATTGTTTTTAGCAAAGCACAATTACTCAAAGTGCAAATAATAATAATGCACTTTCAAATCACTATAATAGAATCGTATGCTAAAAATAATTCTGTGATGAAACTGAGCTCATCTCTAGTGTGTGCACTTCAGAAACACTGGGATTGAGGTAGAACCAGGGGAAGCGAAGCTTATATCCAGTGCTGTGCTAAGTGCTGATGACAATGACACTCTTCCTACTGACATCATCTATGTGTTTGAGAGCGTTCCCATTCATGGCCTGCTTCAGATTAAGGTCAGTGCACAAGAAAGGAAGTTTATAAACATGCAATATATTTAACTGTCAGCATTATGATATAAAGTAATGTTACCGTTTCAGACTGCAGTTGAGTGTGTTATATACCCTTGTCAAAAACTCTTGAAGGATTCCCATAACAAACTTGTACAGGATTTCTGTCTTATTTTGGAACGGGACCTTTTAGAACAACACATTTCGTTTCCCCCAGCCCCCCCCTTTTTTTTTCTTCATTTTCAGATCGTATTTATCACATACATGCAGTGAAATGTTTTTATTCCGCATATCCCAGCATATGAATTTGAA
>JAOUQX010000035.1:8508928-8523509 GCA_028566295.1 Liobagrus marginatus
ACATATGTAAATATATAAATATGTTCATCCCCCACTTATATATATAAATATATGTATATATGTTCCTCCCACCCCCCCCTCCCACTTACAGCAAACACCCAGGTAGTCGCCAAAGAATTTCACTATATGCGGTATTGCACAATGTATATGTGACCAATAAAATTGAACTTGAACTTGATGGAGGCCAATCGCACAACTTACAGGACTTAAAGGATCTGCTGCTAACATCTTGATACCAGATACCACAGGACACCTCCAGGGGTTTAGTCAAGTCCATGCCTCGACGGGTCAGAACTGTTTTGGCAGCAAAAGGGGGATCAGTACAATATTAGGAAAACAAAATTAGAAAGGTGGTCATAATGTTATGCCTGTTCGGTGCGTAAATCGGTACCTTTCTTACATTCTACATGTTTAAACATCAATGTTTATTCAGATCCTGGCTGCTTCTTCCACACCACATGGACAGATGTGGTGGCTCAATGGTAAGGCTCTGGGTCAGTGATCAGAGGGTCAGGGTTTAAGCCTCGCACCAGGAAAGCTACCATCATTGTCCTTGAGCAAGGCCCTTAACCTCATGTGCTCCAGGGGAGCTGACCCTGCGCTCTGACCCCAGCCTTCAAATTCGTATGCTGGGATATGGGGAATAAAAACATTTCACTATGTGTATGTGATAAATAATATCTGAATTTGAATTTCCACAGGACAGTGTGCTGAAAAACAATCCCGCAGTGGGCCAGATCTACAAGGTAAAGAGCTCCAAGCAGCATCCTACCCCAAACATGACTCTACCCAGGTAGAGACTTTACCTATTACCCTGACGGATGTGGCAGAGATCGCCAGAGGCGACAACTTGCCTCACGCAATTACTCCTGTCTCTAAGAAAAGACTAAGACCCAATGGCAATGGAAAATCTGTGAGTTGCTAGTCTTATATGAAAATGTTTGCCTCCTGTAGACTAAATTCTGCTCCAGTGTCGTTTGTGTAATGGCTTATCTTCACGCACAGATTCGACCCTCTTCAGTCATTCGGAGTGGATCTGATGTTCTTTACACTGTAAGTCAATGCACCACGGTTACTCATGCTTTTATCCAGGACTTATTAATAATCGATACAAACCAAGATTACTTATATACAGTATCACACAAAAGTGAGTACACCCCTCACATTTTTGTAAATATTTTATTATAACTTTGTGACAACACTGAAGAAATGACACTTTGCTACAAGGTAAAGTAATAAATGTATAGCTTGAATACTGAATAATGCAATTATAATAATTTCTCTTGTATAACTGGGTACTATAAAGTCAAAACGGGAAATAATGTATCAGGAAATTTAAACAAGCCTTCTGTTCACTAATGGAGACTATTTGTGATGGTCGTACTCCTAGATTGCAGTCTTAGAGACAGTGTATCAGGATGTAGGTACCAGTGTTTGAATTCAGATTGAAACCCATTATGAGCAAGGCAAAGGGGAAAGTAGCAAGAACAACTTTTTAAGATATCATTTGAAAAAGAAACCTTGGATGAAACCAGGCACAAAAGGAAAGCAATTCTCTTCTAGTCTGTACCTTATTAGTCAATATGGCACAGTACAACCATGACTGTAATGTGTAATGCGTAAAAATCCTGGGACAGTTTCTAGAACCAGAAATTATAGTCATGACTATTATAGTCGCACATATCCTGACCTTCACACTACTGAAAAAAGGTCTGAGCTACATAGCAGTAACTTTTATTGGCTAAGTGTTTGTCTAACAGCACAGTACTGTACAGCAACTAATCAGTTTGTTTTAGGGTGAGCAGCCTGTGTGGGACAACGTGGGACATGCTATCAACAACAAAACATAACCTGAAACTGTTATTAACTTAATAAAATACATTTCTAGTCTGTTTTCAGCTCGTAAAAAATATGTTGTCCTTTAGTCTCTTACAGAACACACCACAATGGACAAGGGCTACAGATTTTGTTAACAGCTTTTAAAATCGTTTTTACATTACCGAATTATCCAGAACACGAGCATGTCTGTTTTCTGACAGGGAATCACCCGCCCCACAGCTTGATTGACAGCTGTCCCAGCCTATTACGTGACTGTTTTATCATTCATCCAATAAAAGGCGGGATTTGTGTAAGGCGGGATGATATTTCTGACGAATCACTGTTAAATAAGGATGAAATACCTCGCAAAAAAGAGTTCATTAACTCTTTAACACGCACGTTTTCTTAACACTACTATTAAAAACAGTAACACTGATGGAAATTGGCCAAATATGTTCCGTTCGGAACAAAGGGTCAAAATGCTGTGTGCTCACCCTAGCTTGTTTTATTCAGTATCATGTAACTTTTAAAACCCACGCTTTTCCGGGTTTGTTCATTATTGTGATTGACGTCTGACTTAAGTGTCGTCATAATTAAGCGTCTGCATGTGGTATATCATCTCTTGTTCTTCAGAGGTGGTTTTGCTTTCAAGGTTTCCTCGTTAAAATAATCTTAGTTTAATATTGTTGTATTAGTAAAATTTCTCTAAACTTTAATGCAGTATCATGGAATAATATCACTGAGAGTGGAGGATGAAACGACAGCCTTTAACTCTGGAAAGAAGGCTCATGTGCAGGTAACCAGCAGGGGGCAGCAGCGCTCCATCCCAGCCAAAAGCACAAGCCACCTTACAGCACTTCCTTCGAATGAGCGGAAAGGGGCATCTCTTCAGGTACAAATACCTGAATCAATGAGAGTTATATGTTACAATGTGTATACAGGTTTATCCTGAAGTACTGACTACTGAAGTACCATGGTTATGTTCTCAGAATATTTTCTCTAGGCCTCAGGCCAAAGTTTGCACTCCAGATCTGGCAGGTTTTCTCCATTTTAATGCAAGCTTAGGCCAGCTTCTCCAGTGCAATGGGATCTCCTGGAAACCATGGGCTGCTACAGATGAGGTAATCAGCCTAAGACAAACTATTTTTGTCTTTTTGCATGTCATATTTACATCAAATTCCATCTTATTGTTTTTAAACATTTCTTCAACTGATTTTGTAAAATCAGATAATCTTGTGATTTTTTTTCTCCTCTCTTTTAGGCTGTGAATGCACAGAGGTGTCCACAGGGATGGACTTATCACAGCTACCACTGTTATCTATTAAGCACAGAGCGAAAGGCTACATGGAGCGATGCTGCCAGGGCCTGCCGAGAGAGGTGAGGTCAATTACAGAGCAACAAACCACAACAGCTATTACATTTCTCTTTAGCTTCATTAAGCCTAATTTGCTATTTCTCCCAGCTTCCAAGGCAACCTTGTTAGTGTGCTATCAAAATCAGACATGGATTGGCTCTGGGACTTCAGTGAGAGGAAACCCTTCTGGATTGGTAATTTGTTCCGAAAGTTCTTTTCTATCTCACATAAAATCCATACAAAATCATGAGCATTTGTATGCTGAACTGCATCTGAATTGACACTTGTAACTCTGTGAAGGTCTGAATGATCGGGCCAGTAAAGGCAGGTGGGAATGGGTGGACGGAGAGCCTGTTACTTACACCAACTGGAGGCGGGGTCCTCCTCCAAACAGAATCAAGAGCAACAAGAAGTGTGTTTTGGTCTGGAGGAAAACAAAATGGCAAATCCGTGATTGCCAGACTGGAAAGGGACACCATTTTGTGTGCTATGTAAAAACATGAACTGCTTCTAATTAATCATTTATACCCTCTCAAGATTCACTTCTTTGCTTCCTGAGACCATGCAATACACGAGAATATATAAGTGAGTCATATTTAGAAGGTAAATGGTGATATAGTCTAAGTATGGCAAGACTATGTTATAACGATGAAAAGATGTTTTGATAGTGGATTCAGATATCGCCTTAAAATGTGTGAAACTATTTACAATCAGAATTAAGTTGGTGCACCGAAACGACTTGTAATGACACTGAAGTACTATAAATGTAAACTTAGATCCTTATGGCTGATTTATTATATTATAATATTGATATTAGATAGCTATATAATATATTATATCGATAATTATGGCTGAGATTGTATGTATATACAGTGCAACCTTTTTAAATATACTGTTTAAATGTTACTCCCCTATATTTTTGTAAACATACCTTTGTTTATCCTTATAACTAGATTTTTTTATATTTATGGTTGCACAGCCAAATAGCATTAACTGTCAAATCTATGCACTGGAAGTACTATATGGCCAAAAGTTTTTGGACACCGACCATATTTGATTTTAAGCTTACTTATATATAGTTGTAATAGTAACTTGGAGTTTGGCTTTGAGAATTTGTGCTTATTTAGCTAAAAGGGTATTAGGGTTCTGGGATGCAGTCGATGTTCCAGTTCATTCTAAAGGCATTGTACGATCACACAATGCACTCCCTGCTTACTGAATCATACACTTTACCACACTTTTAAAGCTAGTCGCATGCTGAAGCAGTATCACAGTCCGATGAAAATCATTTATTAAATATTTGTTGGTCAGTAGAAAGCAAACAATGACATATAAATGAAATTGCAAATAAAATCTGCCATTTTCAATTTGTTTACATACAAAATTAAGGCACGGCTATTTGAGTCCGCCTAGTAAATGTACAAAATGTAATCGTACTTTAACAAAAAATAAAATATTAAACAATGTACACTGTCCATGTCGTAAAAAAGACTTGAAAAATTAAAGCTATACAAAGTACCCATATATTTTGTAGCAAATCTAAAGTTATGTACAAGCAAATATTTCCATCATAACATCTATAACAGACAACAATCTGTAAGGGTCTAATCCACTGTAAAATGTGTGACCAAGGACTGATCAAGTTAAGAAAATCACCTCGTCAAAGTGCAAACACAACTATATACAGCACAATCATGACTGCCGGGTAGCGTCTAATCGGGTTTGTTTGCTGGAAAAACTATCCGTGTGTCCCCTTCCCCGGTTACACCTGGAGCAACACATTTAACCGGCATGTCTTCTGATTGTACTCACTGCCAGGCACATAAAGGATAATGCAGTTTAGTGCATCCAGGAGTACTGGACAGAGCAAGTGGAGTAAGGTAGAATTCAGAGTAGAAAACTGTAAACTTAGTATTGGGAAAACTCATTAAGCAGGATTTTCTTAAATACTAAATAAATCCTAAAACCAAACAAAACCCATCATTCAACAATCTGAAAATATACATTCATACATCAAAACAACTAAAGTAATTTTCTCCAGCTGCACTGCAACATCTCGAAACATCTCTGATGTGATCAGTGCAGCTCATCCTTGCCTAGGTCTTAGAGTAGTTTCACCATTCCGAGCTCCATGTTAATAAGATATTGACTAAAAAACCAAGAAGTAGGGCAAAGAGCAGTTTTGATACTAGAATGGCTCATATCTGTGCAATAGAGAAAATGCTTAATAATTGTTCTTTGAATGTAACTAATGCGACATAACAAAATGAACAAAAGTGACCGAGCAGACAGTCTGAGTCTTGGGTCTTTGTCTGAGTGATGAATCTTTGGCACTTTTTAAAATTCTGTCAAAAGAAGCAAACATACATTAAAAATACAGTTTCACATTTGCATATATACTGTAAACCCACACGCTTTCCAAAATACACAGAGGGAAATACATTTTTTCCCCCAAAAATGTCATAAAATTTGTCATACTTGGTATATAAAGTATTATAGATGTTTTTCTTATAACCGTTAAAAATACCTGACAAAAAGCACAAAAACTATTTTCATGGCTGGATCAGGAAGCAGTGTATAACAAAATAGCAGATGGGTTAACACAAGTTCATCATGAGGGAAAGAAAGGAGTTTATAAAAAAAAAAAAAAAAAAGTGTAGGTGATGTTTTGTAAGGCATAAATTTCCACTATGTATGGAAACATGGGACACACTGTGTATGGATATGCAAACACTACATAGACTAAGGTATTGAACGCCTGACCATCAATGTTGACCCTGACATCCATGTTTTTTGGACATCCTTTTCCAGATGTAGTTTTACTCTTACAAAAACCTCCACACTTCTGGAAATACTTTCCACTAGACTGTGATGCTGTGAGGAATTTGTTGATTCAGCCACAATAGTATTCATGAGTTCAGACATTAATGTTGGGTGAGGGGGTCTGGGGTGCAGTCAGTATTCCAGTTTCTCCCACAGGTGTTCAAGAGGTCAGGGCTCTGTGCTTTTACTCAACCCAAACACCCATGTCCTCACTTGTGCACAGAAACATTGTCATGCTGGAACAGTGTTCCAGTGAAGAGATTATGTAAAGCTACAACATACAAACCCCAGACAGCTGTGTGCTTCTAAAAGTTCAGACACACTTATGGGGGTGTACTGGTAAGGTACCCACAAACCTTTCCGTATATAGTGTGTGCCATATAATTATATATACAGTATAATTACCTTTATATCTGGTGGGATTGAGTTTTGGTATCATAGGAAGCCATGTTCATCCAGTCCTTTTACAGATACAGGGTTCCATTTAACGATGGGCTTGTTGTTATAGGCTGAAAAAAAAAAAGGGATGTTCTTGGGTCATTTTCAATGTTTAACACCCAACAACCTCGCCTACTGCATGACGTTATTAGGATGTTAAAGAACTCAAACTATGGTAAAAATACCTGTTTCTCTCTTGGTTCTGGACAGCTCTGGGATCTTTAAATCTGCAGGAGCTGGGGATGCCCTTTCCCCGTGATCGCTCTCACTAGACGACGTGTGCTCTCCTGTTTTAGACTCTGCCGCTGCATGAAGGGCAGATCTTTTCTTATGGTACTTAGCTCGGTAAGTGTCTGTCATGCAGCTATCGACAGAAAAGTAGGTGGTGGGGATTGCGCACTTTCCTGTGACAGTGGACTTTGCGCAACAATCATGGTTGCCCTCGCTCTCGCTGAGAGACAGATCATTCCTTTCCTGGTCGGACGAGCCGGATTTAGAGCTGCTGTCTGATGAGGAGAGCATATTTGGCTCAGAGTTCTCGAGCCATATTTCCGAGTTCATCTTTGACAAAGCCACTCCTTTATAGGCTGGGGATTTGGGTCTTGTGTGAGCAGAGTCTTGGATCGGACCGCTTCTGTTTTCAGATCTCAGAACTTGGGGTTTAGGGGGTAATGGTGGAGCTAAGGAATTAGAAAGACTTTGGGATGGCTGATGATTAGCAAGCGGCGGTACATCACTTTGAGATAAAACATCTTCCTGCTCTAATAGAGTACCGGTCAAATCATCAGTGCTGTTCCACTCTAAGGTGCTTGTTTTGTCCAATAATGCAGTTCCACTACTGCTATTCACGCCATTTGTTCTGTCCACGTGACCGCTTCTGTTTAGTCTAGAACACAAAGAAACCCCCAGTTAAGCATATTTAAATTGATAAGAGTTTTGTGTTGGATTTAAAAAGTTTATAAAAGGCATATACAGGCTACAGTAAATAAAATAACCGAGCCAAGAAAAACAAAACAGCTGAAAGGTGTTTCAGAGACAAAACACTTAAAACTCCACCAGTGTTTTACCTGGGAAAATATCCTTTGGTTTTCCCGGGAAAGTCACCTAGAACAAAGAAAAAATAAAATATAAATTAGACTCCTCATTTGTTAAAAAACATGGTCATATTTCCTACTGGATATTAAAAAGTTTCAATAAATATCTTGGGTAGTTTTAAAGCACTGGTTTCCAAGCTTGAGCCAACAATAAAATTAATAAATCACAAATTTTGATTTACAAACCCCATATCTCTTTGCAGTATGTTTCATTTAGTTGCAAGAAATTTAATTTGTAGTCAATACTGAAATGCCAGTTATACTACCCACTAAAGGAAATTACTATGGCAACCAGTAGTGGCCATGCCTAATGTTGACTTTATAGTACAACAACTGGCAACCTCATTCATATTCATGGTCCAACAAAACAAGAGAAAATGTAAAAGCACGAGAGGGTGCTCATGATCCAGCCAAACCGCTCCTGCAACTAAAGTAAACTGAACAAAACACAAACATACACCGAGTTCATTTGCTAATATAACTTACTAAATGTACAAAATGACATCTAAATGCCAAATAAATTCACAAAACTACAATTTACACGGAAATTAGATTGCGTAGCAATAATATATGTAATCATCTTGAAGTTGTGCTTTACAAGCAAATAAGGTACAAAGAGTCGCGTAGATAGAATGAGCCTGATGGACAAATAAAAATATACTAATACAAAAATGTGGGGGGGGATAAAAAGCACTACATGGCCAGCATATGAGGAGGATTGTGCGAGTTCTCCCAGGAGATGCAGACTGCAAACCCAGAGACCAGAAACTGCACTAGCCTGCATGACAGATGTGAAGAGTCAGCAGCGTCCCAACTCCATCTGTTTTCTCCAAGCATTAGAAGACAAGTCTGTTTTAGCCAGCACATAATCTTGACAGGACTTTAGACCTCATTTGGGGATTTTATGCTTTTCTTTCAAGCTGATCATATTCACACTGTTACACCCCTTGTAAAGTATCTCTATTTGAAGGCCACAACGTACAGTGATGCTAGATACCAACAAACGCTTTGATTGAATCTTTGCATTGGTCGAAGTGAAAATGTACACAATTCAGGTGTGTTTTTTTTTCAGCTTGAGTGCTCACATGCACTACATTTTACTTATTAGTCAAATAAAGCTCTTCACTGCTGTCACACTTAGATACAAGAGCAAACGTGAAATATGATCACGGTATTATTAATCACAGAGCAGTCACTACTACGCTAATGAATATTTATACCGACTCTAAGGGCTTAGGTTGGAATTTTCGGGAAAGAAACTCATGTGCCCAGGCTGCTCATGATTGATTTCATAAGGAACTGGCCATGATGCAATAGGAAAGTAAATCACTTTGGGTTAGTATTACACTGTGGAATATTTTCAATAGAAAATTCCTATTAAAAAATGGCTTATAGTAAATTTACAGTAAACTTTTTTTTATTTATTACTAATACAAAACAATTATATTACCGTATTAATAAATATCATGCTTTATATGTTATATGGCCTAAAGCACACTGACACCTGATCGGCTGTTATAACAAAATCCACTCATCAGGAAATGGTTTCCACTAGATTGTGGGATTTGTATTTATTCAGCCAGAAGCGCATAATTTAGGTCAGGATCTTATGTTAAATGAGGAGCTCTGGAGTGCAGGAAGTGTTTGGAGGGTTGAGGTCAGGACACTCGAGTCCTTCCATACCAACCTTGGCAAGCCACACACATGACGCTCACTTTGTGCATGGCGCATTGTCATGCTGGAGCAGATGTAAGCGCCATAGTTGCATTTAGGAGAAACTGTGATGCTATAGCATACAAACATAACATCGGGAAAGACCAGGTGAAGGTGGTCAACCTTTGTTTAGTCTAGTGTAGGAATGCTTAATATTGTGGAACCTCCATGAGACAAGCTATCTGTTATCACTTACATTACATAAGCTGTTAAGAGTCAATAATCCGCCTGCCATTTTTCTTAAAATTAATTTGACTAAAACCCTTGTGTTACATGGACACCACAGTGCACATAGTTCTCCATCCTGGTGACATTCCTGTCATAGAAACAAAATGCAACATAGTTTACTTGATTGAACCAGTTTATTGGACTTCGGTTCTGTGAAGCTCTTACGATAGATAAGTGAATTCATCATTTTTGTCGAAACAATAATGAGAATGTGAATATAAACCAATCATGTGACCAGAACTGCTGTTAGAAAAAAATAATTAACACCTTCTGACCAGACACTGAAATACAAAAATGGAAAAAAGGATCAAAAGTTATTATTCTAAGCAGTGAAAACAACCAGTTTGAGACATGAGCTCATCTACACTGCCCTTGTGTGTCAGTTCCTTTATTTATGTGTACACACTTTTAGTGAAAACAGGCAAAAACCCAGATCACTGATATTCTAATGATAGTCTCACACTTGGGGAAGCATTAATTAAGGACATAAATATATCATGTGAAGAGACGGGCCTGTGGCAGGACTCCCGGCAGCATTAGAGCTTAAGATAGACTGGCTGGAAGGGTAGGGCTATGGGTGGTACAACTGAAGCTATAAATCAACACTCAGTTGATCTGGTCTCAACTTGGAGAGTGAGAGCACTGGCAGTGCCATGGCTCACTACACATGAACATATGAAAATAAAAACAAAAGATGTAAAAAGGGTATTTAATACAATAATATTTGCTCTTAAATAATAACAGCTTGGAATATTTGCCAAATGTGACCATTAAAATGACTAACTAGCACCAGCTACTAATCTTCAAAAGTATAAAACACATAACTGACCCCCAATCTAACGGAGATATATTTGGAAGCCAAATCCTTTGAGTTACGTGTCACTAGCAGTTTCGTCAGAACAAATTCTGTTCCAAAAACAGCCAGCTACAATAAGCAGCTTTCAGATAGATCAGATTGCAGTCAGAAATATGAATTAATTTCTTATAATTATTTCTTTTTGCGCACACATTATTTATTAGTAGAAACAGCTCTCATTGGATGCAATGCTAAATCACACCCAATAAAGCTATGGCCATTTAACAGGGGGAACTTTTAGTAGTTCCTGCTGACTTGACCTTTAGCTACAGCTGGTGGGACACAAACTGCAGCTCTCAGCCAGGAAAGTAGCGAGCGTAGCACTGAGCTTAACAAACGTGAGCAAAATACACAGCGGTTTGCATCTGAGAAAAGAACTCACTAGAACAAACAGCTTTTTTTGAAAAACCTCCCAAAAGGCAAAAATTTGTGCGCTGACATACTGGAGCCTAACAGACGCAACAATCAGTCCGTCACACGTTCTCTCCTTTTTCTTTATGGTGTTATAAAGAATTTAAGCAGGGACAATTCCTATGCATTTTGACCCAAGTTTATTTTGTGTGTGTCTGTACATCCACACTTATCATGCATTTACGGACAAAAGTCTACTTAAATGCAAGCTGTGTATTTCGGCACAGTAAAAATATCAACGAGTAAATAAATACTGTGGGAAAAGAAAAAACTGATATTTTCCTCATATCACTATTATTAATAACTCATTTTCAGATTCAATTGATATTGTATTTGGATCATTTTCTACATTTTTGGGAGTAATGATACAGAATATCTCAAATGCTCCTTCTGTTTGTTGGCAAAGTTATAGACCAATTAGCATTTGAATGCATTTTTGCAAAATCAGCTTGCTGATAAGTCCCTACTAAAAAAAAACAAACAAATCAAAACAATCAAATAAAACAACCAAATACAGCTACCCTGCAAACAAACTAATGGCATATGTATACTTTGAAAACAGTTGTAATACTGTATCTACAATTTACATGAACATGTTTTATTTTTTGCCTGCAGCTTTAAACACTCGATCCTAACACGCCCAGCAGAATGAACACACTGAAACTCACACTATAGACACAAAGGGTCTGGACAGTTGCCAGATTGGCCTGTCAATACAATCTGCAAAATGGAAGAGAATAAAACAGAGGGGACAAACACTAACCACACATACAAATCAACAACAAACCTGCAATAACTCTGTGAGAACTGCTGACTCTACAAGTAGTCTAAATTAATTGCAAATTAACCATTTATGACCCACTATTTACAATTAACAGCCGACAGAACAAATCTTTGAGGTCTGTGGATACAGCTGTGCATCCAGGCCAGCATGAGGTCGAATTAAAATACTGTTCGTTTTGCTTCAATTCATTCCACAGGACCAAAACATCATAAGCTAACGCTTGGCTGACTAATGCCACCTAACTTGCCTCTTTAACACATCAAGTCATATGAAATATGAATATGTAGAGGATCTGTAAACAAGCACAAACTGTGCAAAAACACTTAAAATCATGTGGGTGTAACTGTCACCTTCCTGTCCACCCAGATCTAGTCATTCTCTGGCAGTGTGAGCCCAGCTGGAAGCAGAGAGCCACTGCCCTTGCACTGTCACTCTGGGAAACAACAAACATTTCTATATCTCTGCTGTTTACTTTCTGCTGAAACCGATGAGTATGTTATGTTCCTGCCTAATCTTTAGGGAGCTAAATGACCTCTTTATTGTGAGTCACGTGTGAGGATGACGTGACTAATAATAATAATAATAATACTAATAATTGAAGATCTGAATGATTACGGACACTTTCAGATCCTATTTGTCACATACACATACATGCAGTGATATGTTTTATTTTCTGCATATCCCAGCATACCTGTCAGAATACGCTGGGGTCAGCCAGAACAAACAGCGCCCCTGGAGCAAGTAAGGTTAAGGATCTTGCTCAAGGACCCAATGATGGTAGCTTGTCTGCTGCAAGGCTCGAACCCCCGACCTTCTGATCACTGAACCAGAGCCTTATACCGCTGAGCCACGATCACCCTATCCTTAATTCCACACAGAGACAACTGTTGCATCCTGCCCTCTCGCACACCCTCTCGCTTTTGTCCTCTCTTTTTCACTACCTTCAAGGCAAATTTTTTGAATAGTTTAATAAAATAGTTTAAAAAAAAAGCACAATTTATAAAACAATAGTTTGTATAAAATTTAAAAAAAGAAAACAATCTATAAAAAACACCAATTTTATTAGGACATCTAAAAATGATTTTGAACATCCTATTCCAGAGTTAGTCTTTTACTTATATAATAATCTCTACTTCTAAAAAAGGCTTTAGACTAGATTTTGGAGCTTGGCTGTGGAGATTTTCTATTCAGAAACAACAGCATTAATGAGATTAGGCACTAATGTTGGGTTAGAAGGACTGGTCGGTCGATTAGTTTTAGTCACACCAATGCAGGTGTTTGGATAAAGTGTCCGAAAACTTTTGGCCATATAATGCATCAATAATTAAGGCGATACAATCAGGTGGAATATTGTCAATATTTGACAGTGTACTTTATTCTTGCCTTAATCTATAGGTGTTATATTTAAATGTCCTCTGCTTTGTGGAAGCTGCCACAGTAAATCTTATTGTATTGTATCCAGTTACAAAGTATTTTATAATCGCTTATATCCAACCTTATCTAGCTTTGTTTAACACAAATGCACTTACCGAAAGAAAACGAAGTCTGTGAGACCTCTGCCTTCGACTCCTCATACCTCTGTTGGTAATCAGGGTCTCTAAGAAGTACACAATTAATGCGTGAGTGACAAAACACACAAAAGCTAAACACCTCATCTGGATTTGTCAGTGTGCATTTCAAGTTACAGGTTTTCTCACACCCTGGTTTTTCAGGAACTGATCCTCATACAAAACCATTGCTTCACCACAGTGGAATGTGATCACCACCCCTTTACCTATTTTCTAACCACAGAAACTGTTTAACATCCATCACTGTAAAGGTACTTGAGAACACCCTAAATTACAAGTTGGCTGTGAAAGCTTTATCAAATTACAAACCAATACCAGCTAGAATTAAAACACAAAGCGTTTAATTCCACCTTCGTTACATCCTTACATGACAACACCATTATTTCCTGTAGTGAGACTAAGAACATGTTATGAAGTACTAAAGTAACAGAATAGCTTGTTTAGGATTACATTTTCACTTAATTAACAGCACATATTACATAAAATGCAGATCAAATATGCAAGAATAACTTTCAAAACCCAAATGTTTATAGTATGCGCAAGGCCAGAATATTAAACACACATCTAAATGCACATCTCTGGAAATGCAAGTTTTATGACAAAAAAATATTGTAATCAGGATGTGGTATTGGATTCACATGCCTATGCCACTTATTTAATTTCAATCATTTTAAATTAAGGCCTTCATTGAGTGGGCTTTAAGGTTTTCTTATTATTGTATCTGTGGAATACTGCCAATCGCCACACACATTTAATTTCAATGAGTGCGTCTGTAAATTACTGCAACAGCAATTCTCCTCATCCAACTCAACTGCAGGAAGTGAACGCCGGCACACAGTTACAGCACTTCAGCACACACAGGGTTTAGTAAGAGCATTAGCAAGGATTGAGTGAATGGACGAATGACAAATACATAGATATACAGATAAACAAACAAAAAAAGTAGGTAGGTAGATAGACACAAATACAGTCAAAAATAATTACAGCTAGAGGATCGATTGAGACAAACAAATACAGAGAAAAACAGCCTGACAGATAGATATAGACAGGCAGATACAAAAAATAAGTTGATAGCCTAAACGTTTAATCAACATGTGCAGCATGTGAAAAAGGCGGCGGTCTTACCCAGCTAATTTGAACAATTAATTTGTACTAACGAGATAAAACAATTAATATGTCTCTAGGCATAATAAAGCTATGGCGGTGGGGAAATGGTTTAAGCTGTAAAATATCAGATTTTAATGAACATGTTAAAAGGACTTAAAAGGACACTGTTTACAAAGAAGCAGATCTACAGAAGCACAGCAACACTTTATTACAGTGCCAAAATGTATACATTTTGAATTAACTGGGAAAAAAAAAATTACTTATTAATCACCAAAGACCCAAACTTTGGTTTGGCCTGCATTTCATGTCCACATACACTACCGGTCAAAAGTTTTAGAACGCCTCCATTTTTCCATTTACGCAGTTTAATGTCTCAATGTACTCTGA
>JAOUQX010000035.1:8534995-8546974 GCA_028566295.1 Liobagrus marginatus
TTATACAGCGAGTATAGCAGAAAACCCAAGTTTGCGAATGAAAAATGGGGGGGGGTCGACTTATACACCAGGTCGACTTATACACCGGCATATACGGTATCTATATTATATTCATACAGTAGTGTAGTAGACTAGTGGCTTTGCGAATGATTGATCGCATTAGTAATATAATGACACGTTTGCTCGGCGATAAAAAACAATCCACAGTAAAAATAACTGCTTTGATATCGAACGAAATGTGGCCTTTCGAAGTTAAAAGTGAACAGTCAATATCAAGCTGGTTAAACCATGTTTGAGACACTGGTATAAGACACTTGTGGGTAAAATTGATAAATGTTCTGTGTACAATGCTTCACGGTCAGCCTTTGAGAATTAAAACAGCTTGTTTACCCCATACATTCATGCCATACCTTTAGTTCAGTAACTATGTGATTAGTAGCTGAATTAGAGAATTTAATATTGAACCCATGGTGATTATTAAACATTTGTTTAAGCTGAATATACTTTATTGCCAAAAATGTGCAGACACTTGACCAGCACACTATTAATGTGTTAAAAAAGCATTCATGTGATGGTCAGGTATCTCGATAGTTTTGTCCGCATGGTATTTATTCATTTTTTAATTTTTTTTTTTTTAAAGATTTAATTTGGGGCTTTTGTGTGATAGGACAGAGTGAAATGAAGTGGGGGAGAGAGAGTGGGGAGGGGATCGGGATCGGGAAATGACCACAGGCCGGATTTGAACCAGGGTCGCTCGCAGCGCAAACGTGCTGAATATATGTCGGCATTAGTGCGCTACCGCTGCGCCACTCCGCCGACGCATAGTATGTATTCATTTTAACTATAGGTGGGTGTTTGTCATCTTAAAACTCTGCTTTCTGAAATGCTCGGTCAGTTTAGCTTTTGAGGAAATGGTAATGCTCAGCGTTATTCAATAGTTGCAAATTCTCTAGAAACAACACAGTTCTACAAACTGTTTAGTGCCGCTTTAGACTTCTTTAACTGCGTTTCTACAACAAATAAATAAAAGAAAAAAAAGTCTTATAATGCAATAATCTTGAGGTTCTTCTTGCATCCTAAAAGTTCTAAGCCCTGTAATGACAAAGGATCAAATCCACTAGAACAATTTGTTAGCCAGGCTCATTTTGTCCTCCAGCTTCAGTTCCCCATGTGTTGACTTTTACTGAATCATGCTAAACAATGGTTCATAGCGCAGGAGGGGAACTATTTTCCTGCAATCCCACCAGCATCACATGAACAGCTGAAGCATGAATTACCACCTTTGTAGTCACCCGTGGGTTTCCTGAAGGACTAACTAGCTACTGCAGCGTGCACACATCCAGGGAACAGGGAGTGGTAAAAAGAATGTGTGCTTTTTTGCTCCCTGGGGAAATGTCTTGATCAGTGAAGTCTCGCCTTGAATATTTAAGCTGTGTGAAGCCTTGTAAGGAGCCAAGTCTAACACTACGGTGCTACACAAGAGAGCAAGCGAGCTGTATCCTAATAGAGAAAGAGAAGAGGCACAGCAGATCACACCCACACACCACATGACACAAACACACACCAGATGACCCTTCATCACAGAGGTCTGGTCATCAGTGTGGGCCAACTCCACCCACAAAGCTGTCTGACATATTCAGCCTTATAAAGGGAATAAAGTCATATTTCTCACACTTGACAGCGGCAAAAGAAACAGCATGTCATTTAGTCAGTGTGCTGTCTGAACCTCTGTGATGAAAAACAAATACTTTCAGAGCTAATTAAGCCAACCAAAGTCAAATTACGGCTGTAAATGGTTAATTTTACTATGAAAAAAATGCAAAAAAATAAATAAAAAACTACTTTGACAGTCGTGAATTCTCTATTATAGGCTCAGTTGCGGACGTTATTTGGCCTTGTACCGTCATAAGCACAATCACACTGGACTAAACTGCTGGCACAGCCAGACACTCTGAGTAAAGAGTAAACATGAACTTTAGATTACCTTTAAAGCTCTTAAAGCTCCTGTATTTGCAGCCCACTTCTCAAATGGAAAAGCAGGTTTTACTAACTTTGGGAGCGGTATTTTAACATTACCTCTGAGAGGTTAAGGTGTGGGCTGAGAGATTTGATGACATCCTCGGTGTCGTCTGACTGCTCGGAGTTCCACACGAATCCGATAGTGACGATTGCTGGCGAGTTCATCAGCACACGCCGGATCTTGATCATCTGACCGCACTTACTCTGGTGATGTGACAAAATGACACTTTTTATGGCAGAGGATACAGATTAGCAGTAAAAATAAATAAATAAATAAAAAACCACAAATATATATATATATATATATATACACACACACACATTCATGTTTGCATGTTCAAGAGTAAATAGAAATTGAAAGCAAAGGGGTAGCACAATTATTCTTTTTGCATACAAAATCAGAGACGTTTCACGTTCAGATCAAGCCTCTAACATTCTCCTGTTGCGTTGTTCTCACCCTCTAATGAGTCTGCACTTATCTCATGCAACAAAACCTGAAGTCATAGTAAGCAAAATGTGATTAAATTTACGAGTCAAAGGTAGGGCTAACTAGCCACTGCTAGAAACCGCAAATCTATAGAATGTGTTCAAAGATGTGGAGAGCATTTATGTTTTTGTTGTAAATGCATTTAACGCAATTAATGCAGACTCATTAGAGAGGGTGAGAACAACGCAACCAGAGAATGTTGGCGGTTTGATCTGAACGTGTACCATCTCTGATTGTGTATTCAAAAATAATTCTTGTGCTACCTATTTGGTTTTAGTTTCAGTTGCCTATTAAACCTGCAAACAATAAAATAGTAATGGGTTAAATACTATTTCTATCAAACAGTTTCTGACAGTTCGATATATGAAGCACGCATCAAACTCGGCCTTATGCCTAGTTTAAAATGCAGTGTAGTTTAATATTTTGTAGACATCAGCTCATGGGACTGCCTTTCTCAGCCATGCAGCACTGTTAAACTGGAAGAGTTTAGGGCTCTAATAAACGCGGTAATGTGATGCAATATGCAAGAACAATGCCTTGTTACAATTATATAACTTTCTTAGATAAATTATTAATAAAAAACCATCAGAATTCAGAATGCTGTGTTGTAGCTGCTGTGTTTAACTGCTGTGTTGTAACTGTGAGCAAGCGTTTCACCACAGATGGGGATACAACTAACACAAGGTGTTGTAAATTGTAGTTATAAACTACTATACACCTTTACACGCACAAGTACCCAGACAAATACCGACTAAAAGTGCAACGTTGCACACTTCCTACACTCAACGGACACAGCATTGCCTATGAAAATTGTGAGGTTAGCAAATTCACACCCCAGCAGACAACCAATCATCTGGATGTGCACTAGATGGTGGACTAAATAGTACAATATAAATGCATAGTCTACATACTGTATGCCTTTCATGCCAGGTTGGTGAGGGAATGTAAATGATAATAGTACTAAGAGTGTAATAATACTAAGAGCAACGCGATTGCTGAACGCATGCACCGGTGTGGTTTGATCTTTACTGCACTTTCATTACCTTCTCATTCACATCACATGATTCACACGAGAGGTCACTTACTGGACATTCGCGCTGGTCTCCAATCGTGCTGGCTGCCCGAAGCAGTTCACCAAACATGTCAGAACGTGGCCTTTCATCCCTCCTCTCAAAAACTTTTTGGCTGAGCGAGGAAAGGGAAAGAGAAGGTAATAGAGGAAAAGTGGGAAAGAGAAAGACAGCCGGAAAAATAGAGAAGGATAAACAGAATCTGAAACGAGGCTTAAATAAGTCTTAACAAATACTGATGGAAATCTGAAATGTGTTAGTTAACAAACGTCATTTAACATGACATCAAATGTATAAGACTTGTTTAAAATGATTTACTCGTGTTTGTCGGTTTTAAAAGAGTACAACGTTGCAGTTACAGTTCATTATGTATCACATACAGAAGAGAATTTCATCTTACCAAAGTGCTGCGGCGGAAACATAGTTCACTAACTGAGTGAAGGGTAGAGGGTCAGATGAGGCTCCACAGCTTCGACAGACAACCTACCAAACACACACACACACACACACACACACACAAACACTCAGCTAGGTGCTACTTGGCAAATGCTAAATGCGAATTATTTCTTCAGCCATGTCATTATATCGTAGTGGGGAACTTGGATGTTTAGGTAATATTAAAAGGGTTTCTTCTCTCAACACTTTCTACACTATAGACACTGCATGCTGAATACAGTACAATATCAGTTTTTGTTGAGGCCTAAAGCGAACGATCAGCGTTAATACCTGTTCGTATAGATTCATGGCAAACTTCTGGTGCGTGATGCAGATCTTGGACGTACAAGAATCTGTATCAACATCAGGAGCGATATGGAGGTGGATCCTCTCTAGAATGTTCTCCTTTAGACACAACAGAAAAGACATACCATGAATTAAAAAAAAGAAACATTTTTTACACAATAACTAAAACAACCATTGCTGCTATTAATTATTTAGAAATATTTCTAGCAGGCTGAGAAACTCTACTGAAATGCTGTCATTTGGTGGACTGGCCAAAATAGTTTTCTGTTTGTAACAAAAATCTTGAAATTAAGAAGCTATATTCACTATATGGCCAAATGTTTGTGGACTCTTCACTATTGAATCTATATGTAGTTCTTCTCTAAACAAAATTGGAAGCACTTAATTGTATAGAAAGCCTTGGGATTGTGTAACATGAAAATTCATTTCAGTAAAACTAAAGAGGCCCAAACACTGTTCCAGAATGACAATACCCCTGTGCACAAAGTCCCTGAGATACATGAAGGCACAATGCAACAAAAAAGCTTGAATTTCACTTGTAGTTGAGAATCATTTAAAGAGTGTCATATTGTAGTTTACATATTACTGAAAACTTGTTTATAAGTAGCAAAGCAAAAATCATGACTAAATATTTTTGCCCATGAAATGAAATACCAAGACATCTCTATAGATTGTTAATGATTTGAGGAGCTGAACACATTTTTACTGGAGCAGAGAAACACATTAAACATGGGAGACTACGTAAATGACACATTTTTGGTGCCACTGATTAACTAGACATGGTAAACAAAGAACTACACAGAGTGTATAATTATCTACTCATACACTCTTTTAGGCCACAGAGCCATACCCTTCATAAGGTTTGTGTGCAGTACTTTTTCCTTGGTTGTTTATGTGTAAACAGAGACATTTACGTCAACACTAGATCCACAACAAAGATAGTCCTAACTGCAGCTGTAAGAACAATGGGGTCAAAAAGGGCCACCTCGTGCAGCATACTAGTTTATTTGCCCCCACCTAAACCATGACACACAGCCTTTACAGTACTGGAACAGTTGTGGATGTGTACAGGGCTAATGACATGCTTTGTCTAGCTTTGCTAAAGTAATTTTGATTACAGGTCTCCATTATGGTGATTGAGAAAAATCCTATACAGGCTTACCAGAGGACAATAGCTACTTCAATCCCTTGGGTTACCTTAAAGCCATGCAGTTTATGCTACATTCTCTCTATTAACTCAATATAATAGTTAGTAGGAAAAAGCAGCTCTCACACTGTATGCAATTAACCCAGTATATACTTTATTTGGGGGTTAAATGCATACAGTAATTGTGAAAGTCTCCTATTTTCTCTCTTCCCACACCCCTCTCTCTCTCTCTCTCACACATACTTACAAAGCATTCTGCAGCATCGTCCATAAAGCCTAGCTGGAAACGTTGCTCATCCTTAAAAGTCTCTGCTAGGGCAATGCGCAGGTTGTCTGAAGGCAGTGCTCGCTCTCTGCTGTCCTTAAACTGTGAGAATATTCCCTGTACAATAAAATGAGACAAGACTTGAACTGAAACAAGCACTATCTGAGGTTACAGACCTAAGTTTATTTTGTGCCTTAAAGATAGTACCTTTAAAGCACAGAAGATGCAGGCTTCCCCTAAGCAGTAATGGTTGGCAACTTGTCGTAGACTCCGTCTAAAAATGTCAAGCTGCCACAGCACCTATGCAAAACGTTGATGGAGAGTATTAAATGAATGAGAAAATATTTAGGACACACAATGCTTTTGTACTGAATGTCTTTAGGTAACTGGTCTGGCCCTAGTCCACACCATGTGACCTAATAAGCTTAAAAAAACACTAAACTGATCACCAATCACCAGTCAATACAGTCTGAATCAATAGCAATATAATTCTGAAATATTGCACAGCACAGAGGCTTTGTGAGTTTGCTTCCTTAGGAATCCACTCTACTTGCTAGTTAATATGACATTTAATGCTAGGGATGCATGATAAATCAGCAGCCATATCAGTATCGGCCGATAAAGGCTTATTTTCAAATTTATCTTTATCAGTCTGATAACAAAATTAGGTCGACATCTTAAAGACGATATAATATGGATTATTTCCACTGGTTGGACAACTTCTTGTGCTTACTGCTGGCCACTAGGTGTTTGATTGGTGCTTTCTGTGACGTCAGATGAATCAGATGAGCACATTAGAAGAGATAATGCTGCCAGAAGACAAGATGTCAGCAGAGTTTATTGTTATAATAAGGACATCAGACTTGCAATTTGAAATGGCTGCAAATATATATAATGTATTATTTGATATTATTTGGTATTTTGATTGTTAGTTATGTTTAGTGACTTGATTTATTTATTTATGCCGGATATTCCGTCAGGCAATGGGTTCTATATTAAACGAACATTGACATTGAAATGATTAACTCATAATTAAAAGAGCAGTTAAATGTTTTCTGAAGTTAAGGTTTTAAAAAAAAATTTGTCCCCTGTATCTGTTTGCCTTTTGTTTTTCGAATCATGCTCAGAAAAATGAATATGTATTTAATTCATTTAATATTAATATTTAATCATCCTACATACTGTATGTTATCGGTCAAAAATGTCCATATCCTTATTTGCATCCTTATTTTAATGCTCAAATTTTAGTCAAAAATTTATGTTCACATTTCCCATGGTTTGCACTTAATAGATCATTGCATGCCAGCCTGCTCAAAATATCCGTACAACGTAAAGAATTATCTAAATAAAGCGCCAGAAAATTTTGCTTTTTTCCCCCTCCTTCCGGTCACTCCTACTTGCATGTCTCAGTCTGAAAGTCTGGCATGTGGCTCTGAATCATACCCTGAATATGACCACAGTACAATGTGATGAATGATGGATGAAAAACAAAAGACAAGAGATGGTCAGTCATAGTGCCCATGAGCCCACACCCCGCCTTCTAGTACCAAGCAGGCAGATTGGGAGCATGACTAAGAGTGCCCTCTGAGTCATAGGAGGGACTGAGGGTGGGGAGTTAAGATGGAGTAAATATTTGCCTGTCAAAACCAAGATGTACATTCCAGAGAGAGATATTGCAATAAAACAACAAACAGGATGTCCAACATGTCAACAACAAAAAAACATACCTGCACTGCGCTGTTAAGGAAGCAGCTGTTCTGTCCCGGCTCATTGAGAAGTCCTTTGGTAGGAGCCAAGGACAACATGGACCCTGGCTGGTAAGTCCTGCCAAGATTGCCCCCTGGTTTCCTGAAGAACTTTACCCATGCCATTTGACTGAGAGGGTAAGCTGCCTTCCAGCTAAGTCAAAGGCGCTTAACGCAAGTCTGCTGTTCTTTCCTTGAACTGGACGAGCCTCTTCAATAAGAAGCTATGTAATTCCACAAACAGAAGCTAAAGTGTTGTTGAACATCAGAGTAGAATTTTGTAACTGCTTCACACATGAGGCTGGTGTCCATTTAGTGTCTTGAAAATATGGTCTCAAAGTTTACGCCGACCAGCTGAATGACCTGTGATCTGGCCAGAAATTTGTAGATATCTGTTTGAGTCTTTTAATGGTCTGTTCATTCTCTTAGTCAATGGGGTCCAGATTCTTATAGGTCCTTGACCATATCTGACGTTTCATAATTTAACACCAGATATTCAGGGTCAGCCATATCCTAGATGTTGCTCCATGAGTACTTCATTAAGAAATTCTTAGAAAATCCAACCTAGGAGATACAAAAAGATGTCTATGTTAGTTATTATTTAGAAAAACCACAATTTGTTCTACAGAAGAACAAATCTTCAGTGGGAATGCACACCAGCACTGGTTTCTCAACTTACTTTCCATGAAAAAGTTCTCCTAACAATCTGAAAAGTCAAAGCAACCAATTACTGTCATTTTATAAGCCATCCTAAATTTACTCTCTCTGATTGTATTCCTTAATTAGCCAGGCCCATTCTTCCCATCTTGTGTGGAATTTAGACAAATAGATAAGCCATGTGGTAGAAGGGATAAATGTATTTTAACCATCATCGTTCAATTTATGCCTCCTATGGCATGCTTAATGAATATTGTATGCAATTATTGCAAGAGATAAATCCGGTTACAATTCTTCAAGTAAACAGAAATTTCACCATAATTCAATGTAGAAACAGCCAAGATACAAAGACTGACAGGGAAATATTTCAGATTGGCTTACTGTCCATGTGAAGAACTGAAGTATGGAAGTTTATATTAACTTGCCAAACCAATTGACTCACAGCACATTTTGGTAAGACGTGTGTATCTTATAAACTATCCTTTAAACTATCAAGGATAAACAGTCCTTTGTAGCATAGCAGCACTTCTTGTTTCATCCACACAAATCATGTCCACTTCCTTGATTGTCGTTATAAGCCTTGGTTAATACTTAAGGAATGGATGTCTGCTCAGTTTCAATATGAAAACGGGTTTCTTTGGTTTAAAACTTGCCAGAAATAATAAATAAATAACCCACTCTCACTTGGAGTACTTTTTTTTTTCAAAGAATGGAAATGACCAAGTTGTTCCGGCATTCACTTTCAGGAAATGGTCAATTACTGGTTAATCAAATTACTGTTCTATTCAACTTTCTAGGGATGCATTGATACTGAAACTAGTATCAGGTAGAGGCCTAAAGTGTGCTCATCTACTCATACCGTGCAAAAACCTAGTGAATTCTGTCGTACTAATAAACATTTGACAACATTGCAAAGACAGACAGAAATCAACATGCTAATAAATATCAAGAGGATAAACTGTCCGACCAGAAAAGGTTTGTTTTAGCAAAACTCGCCTGCAACCACTGTGGCAGCAAGGATTAGTTAAGTAAAATAGTCTAAAAACAAGCCAGGATGATGGACGATAGCTTATCTAGGATGTTGTTTCTGAAGCTGCTTTCAGTATTTACCAATGATTACAATAAAGCAAATAAAACAATAGTTATAGAATTGCATTGTCAAATATGCAGCTAGTTAATACACTAAATGTTAAATAAACAGGATCACACTATACAGGATGAGCGGCGCAAATGCATGGTCATACTGCCCATGCATGAACCGTTTAATGTCCACTGCTTAAACAATCAGTGGCAGATAAAATGTGATATTACATATCTGTTGAATTGATATTTATACTGTTAAGTCCCAAAAAAAACAACGGATGGATCCCTACTTCTTCTCCAAGAAAGTTTTGCAATTTCCTGTTTGAGGACATGTGCACCACAGTGCCACACAGTACGTACTACTTCTCATTTACCAACCAGTTCAGCAACATGTTTGATGCCAAACTTTCCCAAGAGACATTGGGCAAGCAGTTTTACATTTCTTCTGGGTTTTAGTGCTCTCAACTCAACAAACAAGAAGTGGTAAACACCAAAAGACATCCGGAAAGAAAATAAAACCAACTGAGACTTGGAGACTCTCTGCACACTTATAACATAGCCACAGTCAACCATAGCAACAGCATTCCAAGGTGAACGCTTAAGCCTTAAAGAGCTAAACAGCTCTGGGGCTTTAAGATTAAAATCGGTGTTTCGACACTCGAGATTCACCTCTAGATCAGACATTAAGCACTTGCAATTAAGAAAGATTTGTTCAGAAACTATCAAGCCCAAAACTCACATAGCAGTTGCATACAATGCATAAGCCTGAAGATGTTTCCAAGAAACTAGTAAAACACATTTCCAAGAAGCGAATAAAAAAACCAACCTGAAAAATCAATGGACGTCTGATGATGAGCGGACTAAGTAAGCTGAATAAACATTATTCAATACATTTTTCCAATCGACTTTTAGTATTTAACACATTTAGCTCTGCTTATGTTCAGTAAACAGGTGAAGTACAAGCATTTTTAACATTGGCTGGCAAAGTTGCCAAATAGACCCAGACTTGTGTAAAAATTATTTTTTGACTGCCTTGCTTTGCTTACAAGTGACTGAGGAGTAGTATGAATAAAGTGGATCACAACTGCAGCAATTACATCTACAAGAAATGTGCTAGAATAATGGCTAGCACTGCCAGTAACTCAGTAAATTACCTCATTTTGTCATTTTAATTATGCGTCTCTTTATACAAGCTCACACAATTTACCAAGCATATCTGGTGTCTGATCAACACTTACTTCCAATTAACGGTGTACTCCGTCCGTCATTACTATGAAAATAGAGGAAAATGATGACTGATACAGTGAGTTAATGATGATTCACAAGAAGAGTGGGAAATACACCGTAACCTTGATGGTCAGCACAATAAAACGACAGCAGTTCCATCACTACAGACTTATAAAAGAAGAATGTGAATGATGACGAGAAAGCTGAATGTCATGACAGATAAAGATTCCATAACATCCATGATGTAGGTTTGGTTTACAGTCAGTGATGTTACGATTAATGGTCGGGATTTAAACTTCCACACTCCTATGCAGAAGGGCTTGCTTTTTCTGATATAGATTTAGGCTAATAATAATCCTACACGTCATGCGACAATATTAGAATAAATGTGCTCATGTTGACAGTCATATTTTAGGTTGCTCAGGTCTCTGATTATGCCCCAATTCACCTCTATGATTATTATTGCCTCGAATGACGAGATGAGGTCACCATATCAGTTTAAACCAAACAACTCTGCCCGCACCCTTCCTACAGAGGGCAAGTCAGCATGCGAGATGACTTCCTGCAGGCCACTCATTAAGCCTCAATGATCATTTCACTGAAAACTTCAACTGCTCAAGAGAAAAAAACATGCTAGTCTAACCAAAAGAACAAAACAAACAACATGAACATACTAATAGAAGCTAAAACTTTTATTCCTTTGGACTAAATTAATGAAGGGATTTTCCTTCATTAATTTATCCATTTGCTACTGGGTCCAAGACTATATGTCGCAGCAGCTTAGATTGGCATCAAGTCAACACAGTTGTATAACAAACATACTTCATAACAAATATAATAAATAATGATAGACAGGTTCACTAACAGCAAACAGTATAAACTGAGACTTCTATTAGAAGTGAATGTGTGATGTGCCATCACACATGTACTATAATTACAGGACTTTGTAATTTTTTTTTATATAGTTGGCTTGTTTTTTTCATACATCATACAGACAGTAATGGGTACTCACGATTAAACCAGAAACGTACAAGCATAACATAAATAAATGGCGGAAAACATTGCTTCCTTAATTTTGAATCTGAAACGTATCTGACCATCAGCTTTACTGGTAGACTTTACAGCCACGAAGACACTGCTGCTCTGTGAAAAAAATCCTATTCTCACAAACACCAATGCCAGATTAAGTCGAGCAAAAGGATGTCTAGCCTTTGTACGAGTGTGTGCAGGGGGTGACATGTGACACGCTCCTGAAACTCTGAAACAACACTGAAGGAGCGGCTAGATTCCCGCCGGACAGGAGTGGGACGTATTGGCTTCCAGCAACAATGCAGTGGCCGTTTCCTGTGTGGGCTTCCTCTAGGTTGTGTGCTGTGATCCAGCATGCAGTCAGCACTTTGAGTCCTGAGAGACTGTACAGGTAGTGCGTTCACACACACAGACACACACACACACACACACACACACACACACTTCAAATCACAAAATCTTGAAAGCAACCCTAGACCTAGACAAAATCTTTCCTGCAAATTCGTTCT
>JAOUQX010000035.1:8563574-8580598 GCA_028566295.1 Liobagrus marginatus
ATCAAAGAATTTCACTGTATGTTGTACTGTATGATGTGCATGTGACCAATAAACTCAACTTTAAACTTTAAACTTTTATACTTACATTCATATGGATGGACCTATTCTGGATGCTCTCAAATGTGTATTTCTCTGAGCGTTTCTGCCGCATCTTAAAGAGTCTGGATCCCCTGTTTGAAGTTAAGGAGAGTTCTTCCAGCATGATTTCTTTAGGTGTGTTCAACTTTCGGCCCAGATCCATGTTCGACCCTGTGGGGGTCAACAAATGATATGTTTGGTGTGTAGATTCTGCAAAAATGCATTAGCTAATTGCCAGTAAAATGAAGACTCTGCTACACTTTTAGACTTGATTTCTTCCAATGATTTCACAAGCACATTGATTTTGACACGTACTCTGGTTTATGTGATGTTTAACACTGTACCTGACCAGACACTGAAATATAATCATACTAATTTTAATCGAAAATAGTAGCAAAAGTATGTGGACACCTGACTATCACCAACATATGTGGGCCTTCTCTCAAACTATTGCCACAAAAATGGTCGAACATAATTGCCTCGAATTTCTTTGCATGCAGTATATTGTTATGTTTTTCCTCACTGGAACTATGTGCAACAAACCTGCTCCAGCGTGTCAATGTTCTTGTGAGATCATTATATAGAGATCATATATTTTATATAGAGATCATATATTTATATAGTTTATATCATGGTGTGGTGGTGGTAGTTTAATGGTAAGGCTCTGGGTCAGTGATCAGAGGGTCTGGTTTCAAGCCTCGCACCGGGCAAGCTACCATCATTAGGTCCTTGAGCAAGGCCTTGACCTCACTTGCTCCAGGGGCGCTGCATGTTCTGGCTGACCCTGCGCTCTGACCTCAGTGTTCAAATTCGTATGCTGGGATATGCGGAATAAAAACATTTCACTGTGTGTATGTGCTAAATACAATCTGAATTTGAAATTTACCAAAGGTGGAGTGGAAGTCCTTGTGTGTCCTGTACAGAGCACTGACCTCAAGCCCACTAAACACCTTTGGAATGAACTGGAATGCCAACAATGCACTTAACCATTGGGCCAAGCATATGTTCCTGATAAAACTACTCAATGCCATAATTTTGCAGGCAATTTATTTAATTTAGCAGAATAGCTATTATTATGTAGACTTATCAAAGGCTTTAGCCTATTTGTAATAGTAATCCACTGTAGGAGAAATGAGTATACCACCAATACATTTACAGATAAACAGTACATTTATATGTATTTATATGTATTGTATACATTTATACAATAGTTCACACACATCTTTTTTTCATGTTAAATGTTTTTCATGATAGTTAAAATGTATATTTATACCCTAATCCTTTATTCCGTTATGCTGCCTTTGACCTGAGATCTACCATTAGGTTTTCCCAAACAGGTCTTTATTCAGCCTTGGTATCATTTGTCCAGTTTATTCTGCACTTGGTAACTCTGTGTAATTACAGAAGTGGTATAGATCTACCCAATACTGCGAAATATACACCATTAGCGTATTTCAACAGCTGGTAGGAATCTTTATTCGCTCAGCTGCCAGGTTTCCATGACCTGAAATAGTGCTTCAAATGGACAAGTCCAAAAGTATTAGTTACTTTCAGTTGTAAAAACATCTCATTGGATTATTTACAGCCCAGTCAGGGTGTGACAGAGGGTGAATTACAAAAATAAACCTTACGAACCGGTGGGTTGGATGACTGTGAAGAGTGAGCGCATAGCTGGCTAATCTAGGAGTCCCTAGGTACAAATGTTCAAATGTCCTGTGCTGTACTGTAGAATTACAAAATGACAAGCACAAAAGATTATACTGGCTGACATATTCAGGCTTAAATATTTTAATCACTCGTTTGAACTTTGCGTCATGCTACTTTTTACATTATATAATAAATGATTATAATCATGTTATTATATTCATTTGATCACATACTAGGAAGAATTATTCGCATGAGGAAAATGACATTTGAAAAATTAAATGACATGTCGTACATGTTCATTAATTCTAGAGCTAAATTAAATAAATCCTTTTTGTGTCAATGAATTTCATGTGGAACGTGAACTATACTGGACAAATACAATTTACAGTACAATTTACCCATTAACATACCACGTGGTAAAAATCTACATGCAATAGAGTGTATAAGGCACTGTTCAGTATCTACTATCTGTAAACACTGTTTAGCATTATCATTTTAACATAATTACGAGTGTTCTTTAAGCAAAAGCTTATCTTCTGTTCCATTCTTTAGGCCCCTAAACACTGTCAGCCAAACACACATCATTAAAAAGTTTCAATTGCTAGATTTGTATTTGTTAGCAGCTAAATAAAGATCATACCGTTGGTGCCTTGAATTTCTCTGCAAATAGCCGCTGCCTGCATTTTCCTCTCTCTTATTGTCATTACGGTGTGCTGTGACATTGTGTTCTGTGTAGAAAAGGAGGCAGTTAACTGTATATAGTTTATTCAATATTCCGACAGTATAGCAAAGACACAAACAGTTAACAATTACCAGCATGTGAAATGTTCGGTATAGGTTTAAATAACAAAGTTAACAAACCCTTAAATAGGCTTGAGCTGATATATATGATACACACGTGTACCACATGCCTGTAAACCTGACTGGTACAGACAGCGTAGCCAAAGGGACATTACATTAGAACATTACGTAATGCCAGTGAAACAGATGGAGTGCTTAGACTGTAAAGTGAATTGAAATTTATGACTTTGGGTATCATTTTGCCACTGCTATGTCGACCCCCATACTTCCGATCTAAAACAAAGTCCTTGATTATTTATCATGAACAATGCAAAGATTCCAAGCAAATAGAAACTTGGGGGGTAAATTTTGATTGCATAAAAAAATGTAGAAAATGCTGGGAATTATTTTTTTCTAGTCTTGAACCATTTCAAGGTATGGAACACAGGGAAAAAAACCTAAGCAGAATTTTACATCATTTTTTTTTTTCCGAACACACACCTAAGCAAAAAAAACAAACGAAAAAAAAACAAGACAGTGCAGTAGATTTATCAAAGTTACAGAAAGTGCAGCAAGTGTAAAAACAGAGAACAATGTAGCGCTTAATTACAAATGATAAAACTCTCAAAATGCTGTATATTATGTAATTAACGATGCCAAAGCCTTATATTGTATAGACTGTAATTCTTCCTACTTTAGTACAGCAGATGATGCCTGAAGGGAACCTAAAATACACACACCTGAACAAGGAGGGCTGTTCTTACCTGTGCTTTGGAGGTATCTGTAGGTGACTTTGGTTGAATATGGATCCTTTAAGGGATATGGATCAGAAACAGACTGAGTAATGTGACCCAGCTCGTCCAAGGACCGAGGGGGTCTGGCCAAGTACACCATGGGGGTTAAGGGGAGGTGGCTCAATGGGTGGGGATAACTTACACTGTATGCAGTTAAATATAGTATGAGGTCAGACACATACATACTATGTTTAGGTTAAATGAAGCTAGCTAATGTCAACTAGATAATGGAACTCACATGACAACATTTATGTAAATGTATATGTTTAAAAAAATGTCCGCTCTGAAATCTAGTAAAAATCCTTGAAATTCAAAAGTCATGGACAACTCTGTTTTGGAAGTGGTAGCTCAGGGGTTATGGAGTTGGCCTGCTGAGCAATAGATCATGGGTTTGATTTCCAGCAGCACTAAGTTGCCATTACTGGTCCCCTGAGCAAGGCCCTTAACCATCAACTGCTCAGATTGATAAATGAGATAAAGGGTAGCTTCTCTGGATAAGGGCATCTGCTAAATGCTGTAAATGTAAATAAAACTCGAGATAATCTACATACAGTATCTATTTAGACATTTAGACTTTTTTAAAGCTTTGTAGTGAGAAAAACAAAAGATAGTTTTGGATTAAACAACTGTCAAAAATAATCCTGACCATGGACATTTTTTTCATTTTGTTTTTGCCAGAAAATGCAATAAAATAGGATGATTTAAAAGCAATGAATACAAATTTTTAAATAATATTTTGCGAGACACAATTCTGAACAAAATAATATATTTTTTTAACACTTTACGTTGCTTATTATAAGAAAAGATAGTCTTAGGCACGTTCAATTCCTCTTAACTCAAATTTACATTTATAGTTAGAAAAAATATAGAAAAAAATCATGTGCCACTATTTGTAAAAGTAAAAACAAAGAAGAAAGGTATTAGTTAAGTTGTAGTATCCCTGGCATAAAAGATAATACAGATGAAAACATTAACAAAAGAACGGGCAACATCTGAGCTTCAAATCTCATTTTAATTGTGGATTTAGAAAGATTTAGAACTTTTCTTATAGATCTTGTCATAATGTGTTGAAAGCTAACTAACAACTGGTAAGCAATACATTAACAATTTCAATGATTTATGCAAATACTTTGTGCTAAACACAGTACAAGAGCATGCAAAGTTGGAAAACAGGATTGTGAAAATGAATGCAAAAGTAATGACAAGCAAACCTGGGTGCTAAAATAATGTAACACAAACCCATGACTTTCTGTGTCTTAAAACTCAGATAAATTGAATCAAATTGCTACAAGGGTTGTGCTAGCTTATCTGGACACAATGACCTCCCAGTGAAAACTGACTCACCTCATGTAGCAAATGCATGTTACATGTAGCCTTAAGTAACAACTACAGCCAGTAGACCAATTAAAGCATAGAAAAGAGCACTTGTGCTGTGTGGAATCGTTTGCTCACATCTTTTTTTTTTTTTTTTTTTCCAGATCCTATTTATCACATACACATGCAGTGAAATGTTTTTATTCCGCATATCCCAGCATATGAATGGGGTCAGAGCGCAGGGTCAGCCAGAACGTACGGCCCCTGGAGCAAGTGAGGTTGAGGGCCTTGCTCAAGGACCCAATGATGGTAGCATGCCCGGTGCGAGGCTTGAACCCCCGACCCTCTGATTTAGACCCATTGAGCCACCACATCCCAGCAGTTTTGTTCTGCTCATCTATTCTATACTCATGGGGTCGTCTCACACTCCATGCTTTAGGCATAAAGAGACATTGAACGGTTTGATACGGATCGAAATGATTTATTTAACTGATTTAAAGTCACCAAGAGATACAACCTAATCTAACTGGTGCAAAACCTAATTGAATACCGATTGGAGTCTTTGGACTTTTACCCAACACATTACTAGGGATACTTTATGTTGTTTTCCCCTTTAATCTGTTACATGTCTGCATGTTTTTTGTACCTGTGCTACATTTTGTGCTAGACGCTTAACTAGTGTAAAACATATCAACAAATGTATGCATTTTTACCCTATGAACAAAAAAAATACATTTTTCAACATAAGCCTATGTAAAGGTACAACTTGCGTTAAGACTGTAGTTGCAATAAGAAAAGATCTGACCAACATTAGGCAACATTAAATAAAGCACTTGCTAGTGTGAGCAACACGCTGTATACTGCTTCAATGATTGGTAGTTGATATTTAATATAAATGTTTACTAGACCTAGCCAACATTACATTTCTTCTTTGTGGTAATCAGTTGCAAGATAGAGATGATAAACAAGTTTATAAACCACCTGTTCAGCATTAGCAAAAACGAGTTTGAGCAATGACATCAGAACCACCTAATAAGCATTACTAAACTCAGTTTTGGGTCTTATACGTTTTATTAAATTCATCAAATGG
Organism: Liobagrus marginatus; assembly: GCA_028566295.1. Classification (NCBI taxonomy): domain Eukaryota; kingdom Metazoa; phylum Chordata; class Actinopteri; order Siluriformes; family Amblycipitidae; genus Liobagrus; species Liobagrus marginatus. Next base: position 8,569,278 of record JAOUQX010000035.1, read on the forward strand.
ATTATTTAATGTTAATTAAACAACACTGAACATGCACTAACATTTATGAAGTGATAGGTTATCTGCAGTTCATGTTAACAAATGCATTTCTTAATATTACCAGATGTTAATTGCAGTTTCTGAAAAAAGGTATTATATTTAAAGCACATTAACATGCCACTTATGTGATGTAGGAATTTGGAATGTGATCTTTATACACTATGTCACTACGGTGTTGTAGAAAAATGTTACATTTTCCATACAACCTCTCATCAAGTTCCATCAGTCTTATTAGGCCTTGTTACTTATATAAGTGACTATTGTGCATTTGAAAGCATATAGTAACACAGCTGTCAGTGGTACGTTGTATTTATGTGTTGTATATGCGTACTGTATTACGATATTATAGCATGGCAAGGCTTTAAACATTTGAAAGTTCATGCTTCGTCACCAGACGCTTAGCAAACTCTTATCCTACACCTTCCATTTCCTTCTTTGAGACTTCTCTAAACCCCTCAATACATGACTTTTCAACATTGTTTATACCCGACTTTCTCATTTTTCAAAATTACACTGACTGGTCATTTCATTCAAGGAAAACACATAACAAAACCGTTCGGAACCTTCTGTATTTGCACTTCTTTTTGAAAGCCAAGATTAAGACTAAGAATTCACCATCTCCAGGTGTTACTGTATGTGCTTCTATATGCGGACTGCCCCAGAGGCCTTCTGCACTGAAACCCAGACATAGGAGAGCCGAGATTGGCCTCAGTCATAGATCTAGGTGGCTGAGAATGTCTTAAGGGTGATCTGTATGGTACAGGAGTAGCAGGGGCAGAAGCTGTGCTTTTGGTTGGGGAAAGGAAAGACAACGATGACGGACTCGTTCTCCAGCCCTGGCTTTTTGGTGGAGGCTCATAGGCCACCTTGGCTTTCCACTCAGCTGGAGGTTCAGGTAACATTTTGCGATGGACTGCTGAGCGCAGATTTGCAGCAAGAGAGTGTTGCATGTCCTGGTCGACAAAGGCTTCCTCCACTAAACCCAATGGGTGACGTGATGCTGCCTCCCATGGGGTTAGTGGCTTGTGCCCCTTCTCCACCCAGTATACCTGTCTCTCTTTTGAGCGAGAGATATAACTTGCATAAGAGGAAGGTATGGGTGATGGAGAAACCGATGCAGACCTGGAACCAAGTCCCAATGGTGACAGGCTAACTGGTGGAGATAGTGATGAGCTTCTTCCACGTGCCTATGAAACAAAGTTAATTATTAAAAACAACTCTAGTCATTATATATGTACTTATTTTTGTAAAGGTTATTACAACATACATAGTACAAGTACATCACCAATAAACTATGCCATACATGTGAGGCATGCCAGAGTGTAGGAGTGTTAATCAAGTGGTTATTGACACAGCAGCACATTACGTCCCACCCCACCCCTTCCCTGATCAGGATAAAGCAACTGCTAAATGAATGAATGAATGAATGAATAAAGAGATGTACCTCATCCACTTATTCCAGAGTAATTGAATTTGGACTGTTTTATTAAAAGCTTTAACGTTGTAGATGTTTTAGTTGTACCAGCATTAAAATGATATCCTTTTCAGATTTTTCTTTTATAATGTTTCTATTAGATTCTGTGATTAGCTAAAAGAATTGTCTTTAAGCCAAAGCAGATCCAAAGGAGCTCTGCTACCATCTGCTGTTAACGTGGTGAAAAATAATGCTGCATTGACTTACCAGCTCACCATAAGTCACTGCACCAGCAGCTGGTGCTAAATCAGCATTTTAGTTGGGGTACAGGGTGTTTTGAAGCATGATTCAATTTGTTAATGACATGCAAATTTAGCATATTTCTTCTCCTTCTGGGTATCTGTAGTAAAGAGCAGTCTATTTGAAGCTCTGTATACAATATCACATATGTCTAAAAAATTATTTATTTTCATTTAGTTTACATTTTTATAATCGTATTAGATTTGCAATTTTATATTTACGATTTGCTAGTATATTAAAAAAATACTAGAATCTCAAGTCTTGAAAAAATGGTGTGACCTAGTCCCCACCAAATTAATGTACAACGATTCCGTTCTTCTCTGTGTATCATATTCTTCCAAAAATAGCCAGTGCTCTGCTTAGCAATGGTCCTTGAGTCATATTACTTCAATATTTCAGCAATGACAAGCCTTCACACTACTCAACTCCATGATGCCATGCAAGTCCATCTTTTAAGGCATCTATAATAATAATAACTTATCGTCTAAGCTTATTATATGTTGGGGTAAGGATATAATTTATTAGTATTTATTGCATATTACTTACTTTAGAACTGAATTGTAACTATCATGATTTGGCCTATCATTATAATACATTTCAAAACAATTATGCAAAACCAGTAAGCTATATTCAGTGCTAAGACACAAAAATGGTGTGACAAAATTATTTTCTATTGACTGTAATAGGTGTTTTCCAAAAACAAACTTACTGCTCAAGGAATTAAAGAAGAACAAGACAAAATGAGTGTGAAGCCTGGAGAAATAAAAGCGTGGAGAAATTAAAAGATACATGCAATGTGAACCAAAGAAAGCTGAAACAGAATGAAATACAATAGTTTTAATAGAACTGTGGCAGTCTTACAGAAAGTGCACTGTGAAGAAAACCCACAAAGGAGGAAAAGGAAACCATGGCGGGAAAATGCGACAAAACGCAAACAAAATAAAAAACAATTGAAATGATTGTTTTCCAAATTTCCAGTGCCTTTACATTTAGAAAAACCTTGCTAATTATGTTTAATTAAATAACTATTTCATTCTGTATCTAAAAATTCTAATAATAGAATAAGAAATGTAGAAAGAAAGAGTAAAACAGTAAAAGCATCCAGGTGGTAACTCTTTTCTTACTTTTTGGCAACTGTTTAAGGTTTTCACACATTATCTACAAGCCTTAAATATAGTCAAATTAAGCACTGCTCCAACCTTAAATTCTAAACGCATCATGTGATAATCCTGCATACTTAGAAGGCCTAAAAGCCTAAATATATCTTTAACCTAAAAAATTACAAATTTGTTTTTAATAATTTGAATAAATGGCTATCCCGGACTATTTAATATGTCCAAGGCTACACTACAACTGCTTTCAAAGACAGAACTCAATGGTTGCTGTAATCAAACAGCCTATGTCCCCCTAACCAACTTGCAAACTCTAAAGATTAATTTATTCTTTACAAACAGGTTATGTTGTCTGTCTTCAATAGATTTAAAGAGCTTTCTAAACTGAGTGAATACTCTGTTGATCAAACAATCTACATTCTTATATGCTTCCTTTTGTTACTTACCATCGTATAAACATACCTGTACTTAATCAATAATTACTTGCTCATTGCAAACATTTTATTGAAGAAATTTTCTACAAAGAATACCAGTACAATATACCAGTAGAATTATAATGCATATATAGAAGTACTTTCTGTCAAATGTGTATATTAACGTTCAAAGACTTTACTGTTGTTAGAAAGGTTAAATACTCTGATAGTGTATTTATTGCATTTTCCTGAATTCTCTTAATGTATAGCCCTGGTTCTATACTAAAGACTATTTAATAGACTATTTATCATCATTTTCAGCTGCGCTAGGTTTCCACACCCGTGCATCACTTTTTTTGGCTGAAAACTTTGGTTTTGGGGCAGTAGAAGTAATACTTCCTGTGGTTGACTCTGCTCTTCCTGCTACTGGACCAGCAGGCACTACATAAGAAACTGGAGATGGTTGGTAGCATGGTGCTTGGGAAGCTGGATATGGGCCAGCTTGATACTGAGGTGGCTGTTGGTAGGGGACGCTTGGTGATTGTTGGTAAGAGTTGGCCGGAGCTTGTTGGTAAGCATGTGCTGGATTATATATTTGCTGGTAGGGGGCTTGTTGATAAGCATTGGGTGCAGGCTGATAGCTGTTAGGAGTATGGTGATAGGGGCCATCATGCATAGCAGGAGAGGGAACAGGTATAGCATATGGCTGCTGTGGTGGCTGGGGTTGCTGTGGTATAAAAACATGGGGACCAGGAGGTTGGGGCTGAATTTGGGATTGGGCTTGAGGTTGAGCTTCAGCTGCTTTTTGTGCAGCAAGCTTTTCAGCTGCCTCTTTTTCTGCGACAATTTTTTCTGCTGCTGGCCCATAGGTAAAAAGGGAGGAATTTAGTTGGTAAGGCTGATGCTTCATCACATCCAAAACATTAAGTGGTTTGGGTGCTGGTTTTGCTTTCTCTGTAGCTTTATTTTTGTTTTTTAATGCAGGGCTGGAAGAGGGAGGTTGTTTTACAGCTCCTAGGGGATGTGAAGGTGACTGTAATGGATTGTAAGCCAAGGGGGGAGGAGCACGACAATTAGGTGAATACTTCCATGATCCTGGTAAAGAAGGTGAAGGTGACAAATGTCTTGCCTTGTTAGCCTGCACTGTAGAAGAATCCACAACATATTTTTCCATTCTGGATTGCCTCTTAGCAAAAAGTTCAGCACCTTTCCCTCGCAAGGCTGGCATCTCAAAAGCTGGACCCATTCCAGAGGCTGAAGCCATGTGTGATTGTGCCTTAGATCTAGATGTATTTGCGTTCATTTGATTTGAAGGATCTTGTTGAGACGTCTGTTGTGGACTCCAAGGCTTATATGGCTGAGCCAACTTTTGACTTTCAGTAGAACCCATGGTGATGACTGGGCCTTGCTGTGGTCGTGGTGTCCATGTACTTAAAACTGTTTGAGAATGAGATTGCTGTGGTGGCTGCTGCTGAGGTGGATGAGACCATGGAGGTTGTTGTGCCTGAGCTGGAGATTGTGGCTGGGTCCAAGGGGTCTGTACTTTGTTTTGCTCTGGTGCCCAGGAGTTCATTGTTTGCTGTGGAGGCTCTTGAGGTTGTGGTGCCCATGCATGGCTTGGTTGTGACTGGGGGGGCACTGAGGTCCAAGGATTCTGTTGCTGCTGGATTTGAGCTGGAGGCTGAGAGGATGGTTGCGCTTGATGATTCCATGAAGGATGTGTCTGAACTAAACTCTGAGATTGATTCCATGTGCTTACATGTGGTTGAGGCTGAGAGACCCAAGCTGGTTGAGACTGTGGTTGGACCTGAGACTGAATCCAGTGGGATTGGGGATGCTGTTGAGTGGCTTGCCAAGGCGGTATTGGCTGAGGCTCTTGATGCTGTTGAGCCCAGGATGGTTGTACTTGGGGCTGATTTAGATCCTGGGACCAAGTACTGGCAGATGCATGTCCTGGCACTTGACTTGGGGCCCATGGGGCTTGTGGTGATTGACTTGAGGCTGTTACCCAGGTATTCATTTGTGACGGATGGCGGAGTTGATGTTGGGGTTCACTTTGTGTTGTCCACGAAGGCTGGAGCTGTGATTGTGTTTGACCAGCTGTGGTTTGTTGCACTCCTGAAAGGACCTGAGATTGTGTCACCCAAGGTGGTGGCATCTGTGATTCACTCTGGGAAAGGACTTGTGATGGAACCTCATGCTGACCCCAAGTAGTTACTGGTGGCTGCTCATGAGCCTGAGTTGAAGATGAATCCCAAGAGCTAATAGCTGGCTCTGGCTTAGCATGTAACTGTGGCCGGGATTGATTCTCAGGCCAAGTATCTATTTGCTGGCCTGATTGTATTTGTGTTTCAGACAAACCCCAAGTGTTGACGGCTTCTTGGTGAACCTGTAAGTGAAGTGTTGTAGCTTCGTTTTGACCAGCAGCAAGTGATGTGGAGGGTTCTTCCTCTTGTATGACTGAACAAACCATCTCAGGGACAGGATCCTTGGCAGTTACAGGGATATTATCCTCAGCATTTTCATGAAATTGCAGGCTTGTAGCTTCTGGTTGTGGTGACCATTGGGGAGAAACTGGGTGTATATGAGGTTTGGGTGCAACTGGTGGTGGGGTTTTATTCTTTATTTTAGTTGATTGCAAAAAATTGCAGGCCTCTGCCCCCAAGCTTAGGTAATCCTCCTCTGTACCAGAATCAAATCCTGTCTTCTTTTCCTTTCTGTTAAGAAGATTCAGCAGCTCTGGGTTTGGGGAAACTTTATGAGGCTCTTTAAAAGTGAACATGGGTTTAGCTTTGATGTTTCTTCTTGTATCTTGTAAAATCCCTGTTTTGATTGCAGGTACAGAAATTCGCTCATCTCTTGAAGCAATTTGTTCCCCTTGTCCATCTGAATAATAAGGCTGCTCTTGGTGTGCAGTAGGGGAAAATGGAGCTGCGGCTCTATTCTGGACTGAGAATGGTTTTGCATGTCTATTACTGACTGATGTTTGCACTACATTTGCTTGGTTACCAGACACACCATTCAAATTATGATAGTATTGTTGCTCCTGCATTTGTTGTTGGGACTGTGGCTGCTGATATTGTGGACCCTGCTGGCATTCCTGCTGTTGCTGGTAATGCTGTTGCTGCTGATGGTACTGCTGTTGAAATTCGTGATAGTGATGCTGCTGTTGCTGTTGATAATGCTGTTCTTGATATTGCTGATACTGCTGGTGTTCCTGGTGCAGATTTATATCTGTGTAATTCTGGCTGTCGCTAGTATGAACGCAAGAGTGTGGATTCGCCGGTTGGTAATTTTTCTCAGCTTCTTGAATACTCTCAACAGGAATCCCTTTAGTTCGCATGTCTTCATGTTCAGCTGATATTTCATCAATGCGTTGCCTGCGCTGTGCAAACATCAGGGCCCCTTTGCCTTTGGTTTCAGGAAGTGCATTCATATCTTCTTGGTTGTTAATCTTGCGCTCTATCTCAAGAAGTCCAGTATCCAAATTAAAGGTTACAATGTTTTTGTGGCCTGAAGAATTTGTGAAAATATCTTCATCAATTTCAGCTTCACTTGTGGCTAGAACTGTGAACTCAACAGCGCGTGTTTCCTTATCATTGTATTCACTGTCTTCATCATCAAATTCCGGTTTATTATCACCAGTTCCGTAGCTTATGAGTGTGAACTGCTTGGCCCTTTGTCGATGCTTCTTGAACATTAACAACCCCTTGTTATTGGGGTTGGAGGTAGCAGCTGTTAGAAGGAGGGCAATACGCTTGCATTTAGACTTGGCCTCCTTCACCTGCTTTTCAGACAGGCTTTCACTTCGGCGGAGCCCTTAGGAAAAGATTTAAAAAAATTAATGTTTTGTGAAAACAGCAAGAGATGTTTAAAATTTTCCAATTTAGTGATAGATAGATAGATAGATAGATAGATAGATAGATAGATAGATAGATAGATATAGAATGCATAAAAAGTAGTAGATCATTTAAATAAATAATACACAATTAACTATTAGTGATGAATTAACAAAATAATTAGTAGTTCTTTGCAGGTGTATGCTGCCATGGTTTTCTCCACTTGTATGCCTACAGGAGATTGACATACTGTATCAGTAAAAATTACTTTCTGACTGATCAGCTTTTATCCTATAATGAAACATTTGTACCTGTTGACCAGGTTTTAAACCAACTGAACATCTTTTCCCAGATCTTGGACATTAGATAGTGCTCACCACGGCTACCAATATCTATTAGAGTTTTTTTTTTTGGAAGATTATTATGAGTCGCTCCAGTAGTTTCATAGATTCTTCTTTGATTTGTCCAGTTTAAAAGCATTTTAGCTTACTTATTATCATGACCTACATATATTTGGGTGACTAACTCTAAAAGAGTTCCAAAAATGGAAATACGGTATTTCAACCTCAGCCAAATGGTGGTGGTAAAGTAACACATTTCGGTCCAAAAACATTTCTATTCTATATATTAAAATTTATTTTGTAGACATTTGTTTATAGTCTTATAATCTTACAGGTAAACTGTTAATCTCATGATGGGGACAACTATAGATTAAAGCAGAACAGCTCCCTTTTCTGTGCTGATTTGATCGCTAGGTTTAAAGGATCCGGTAACCAGTCAGTGTCACACATGCTGGTGTCTGTCAAAGCATTCTCCAACAGGCAGCATTAGTATACCCCTGTTTTATTATTATCCCCACCACGTCACCCTCCAGACCCCCTCCCCATCCTAGCCTTCATGAAGACAGTATAGTTTAGTTTAGTAATATAGTAGTATAGTTGAATACAAAAAACTAAAATAAAAAAGGAACCCAATGGTACATTAATAATATCTGATATAAATTTTTATAGGATATAAATTACTATAGATATTTAATCAGATATTAATTAGATAGTAACAAAATTTGCATCAACCCAACACTTCCAAAAGTTGACATTCATTTAAATAGTTTAAGTACAATTCCATGATTCAAGATTTATGCTCATGAATTCAATTATATTCTGAATTACATTCAGCATTTAAAAAAACACCTTTTTTAACATGCATTTTACAGTTCTTATTTTCAGTCCTTAGTAAACTACATTATTTTTTTTTAAACATTTTGATATAAAACCATATTACCAATATCTAACCATAACACAATGTTCATACAATTTAATTAAGTATGCCAATCCATTAGCATTTATATAGCAAAACAGATCAAATAACGTTTATCAAACCTGGATATATCTAACTACCTAGGATAATAATTTACTTAAAATACAAGAGGTTAAATTAAAATAAAAGGCTTACTGGCGTGTCTTGCACGGTGCTTGTTAGGCTTGTTGAGCTCCCTCTCTGACTCAGAGTCGTCCTCTTCTGATGGAATTCCAAAGGAGATAGAGAAGGAGGTGGGACCTTCATCAGTGAGCCCTCCTTCTTCCTTAGCATAGTCCTGTAGTTCTTTAGCTGTTGCATCAGTCCCACCAGCCCCCAGTTTATCAGAGTCCCTCCCAGATGGCTGTATGGTAACCTCCACCTGTCCCAGCAAAGCAGAGGGAGAACTGACCAGCACACCTCTCTGACCCAGAGGCTCTCTCTCGTGCAGTGGTATATAGAAAGCGCAGCCTGGTGCATTGTTTAGAGTGTTATTTTCAGTGTTTGTTTGTTGGCTCATGTCTCCCGTAACTCCCCGAGCACTTCCTAATGAGCTACTGCCTGTGTCTTCCAAGGTGGTCTTAGAGAGTGACAACTGCAATTCCACTACTCCTCCTGGAATGATTTCTAACCTGGACCCTCCATCACTAGAGTCTTTCCCAGCTCTGTCCTTGGATGCTGGAATGCAGAACTGGGTTCGGACCATAGTGTTTCCTGCTGGACACTCCGTACCACTATTTGTCTCTTTATAATGTGTCTCATCCACATTCTCCGATTTGTACGGTTCCCTCAATTCGCTCCAGGAAGCATGGAGTGTGGTGTTAGGTGACTGAAACTTCTGTTTAGGAAATAAACAGCATCTGTATAGGAGAAATAATGGTTAAAGCAAGAGGTGTCTAGTAGTTACATGGTTTGTATTATTATTATTATTATTATTATTATTATTATTATTATTATTATTATTATTATATTGCTCATATACTCAGGGGCGGACTTGGTGATTTAAGGGCCCTAACCAATTTCAGGTATTTTTCAGGTAAAATGGTTTCAGGTTACATTGAACTCAAAACTCTCTTTATATATACAGTACACATTATTATATATGTTCTACTCTAGTTTTTTTTTTCCATTTGTAAATAAACTGCATGTTAAGCATATCTGTAACTTTGAACTTTTATTTTCTCAACGTAAAAGCAAATATAATTAAATTCACAAACAAAAAACTAATAAGTAATATATGATATATAGGCTTCTTGGTATTTGTCAGGAAGCCCCAAATTCCCCGGGACCCTAAGTATCTGCTTACCTGGCTTATTGGTTACGTCCGCCCCTGCATATACTTGTACATCCAGCGCAATCAATTAGGATTTTTACAAATATGGTGAATGATAAAAATGTCAACTGAGAGGCCATTCAGAAAGGTCCTTGTGTTTAATGGCCCAGACTTAAATGGACGTTGTAAGGTCACATATAAAAGGGCACATAAACCATTTACGAATTGTTGCAGTAGAGAGATGAGAATAAATGAAACGTGAAAATGGGTGTCGTAAAGTGTGGGGTACTTTTGCCCAAAAAGCACTTTTCACTGGTTGATCACCAACATAAGCCAACTGCTATCTAAAGCTGGCTAGTTAGTTTTGGAAGTCAAACACAAAACAATTTGCTTAAGTTAAAAGTCATCAGTGAGACAACAATCAAAATGCAAAATGGATGTCAGACTGGATACATTACTAGTAGCTGAGGTATAATACTAGTCATATTAGTTTTAGAACTCATTTACTAGTCATATTAGTTCAGACGTTGTTTATCCTAGGCCTATGCATCAATATTACCATTTATTAATTAAGTCATCTTAAAGCACATTTCTGGTGACTGCTTAGTTTAGTTTCACTGTAAACATTAAGTACCTTTTTACCAGCAGTTGCAGGCAGTCAGTGGCTTTCTCAATGTGAACAATAACCTCTGCAAGGCTGAGGCTGGAGCAGGATACTCCATTAACAGACACAAGTTCGTCATCCACATGCAGACCTGCCACGGACGCATGGCTGCCTTTTTCAACCTTTAAGAAAGAACACAGTAAATAAACCTATTTAAATAGAATAAAATCACCGTTAGCATCAAAATAGATCGGATTCTTAGAGTTCAGGTTGTTATGACCTGTTTCAAGACACAGATCACTTTAAAAAGTAGATAAAATAAAATATTTGATTATGTTTATTAAATGATTTATTTACTTAGACATTGTTATGCGTATTGGACTAATTTAACAGTTCCATAAAAATTATAAAATAGTCATTTTTGGATAGGACAACAGACCTAGTCTCTTGAGCACTTGCGTGTCAACATTCAAATGTGTTCTTATTTTACGCTGCACAACAGCTGCACGTTTTGACCAAACAATTCTCTTGGACACACAGACTGCCCATAAGGAAGAAGCAGCAGTGGCACTAAAGTGTAAAATTAACATTAACCTTTAAGAGGACAGCATGCATGGCAAATCTGCCCTGACAGCCAGCTTGCACAATATAATGAACACCTCTTCCCAGATGATCCTTACATCTAATACAATGTCCAGCATATTTATTTGTTACAAGTGAAAACATGACTTGCATCTTGTAAATCTTTGAGGCATTTGTAAAGTATGCAAAAGTGACAGAAACCCGTCATGCTACTGGAGGTTACTTTACGTATAAGCAATGTGGGTGCATGTCATTTAGAACATATAGTTGCACTAAATTAATTACCATTCTCATATTACCAGTCTCATATTAATTTCGTGATTAAAAACCATATCAGCTATTTTTGACTTCCTATGTGTAATACATAAAGTATTAATAATAATAGAAGATCTGAATGATTACTGACATTTTCAGATCCTATTTGTCACATACACATACATGCAGTGAAA
>JAOUQX010000035.1:8610235-8624504 GCA_028566295.1 Liobagrus marginatus
CCCCCCCATTTTGATATTAATATTTGGGTGTAGAAAGTCGACTTATACGCCGGCATATACGGTAGTAGTATTAGCAGGACAGTAATAGTGGCAGTAGTAGTAGTTCGAGGATGGTGACTATAGTTTGTTTCACACAGCTTCCTTAATTAAACTGAACAGCTGAGCCAAGACCAAAGTGCTAGCCGATCTGAAATATGAAACCTTGCGCACACTCGTTTTCAAAGTCAAATGCATATAATCAGAACTAGCAGAGAGTGCCAACAGATGTGTGCATCTTTTCTGTCTCAGTGCTCACACCTTTCACTAAGCTTAATCGTTTCAGATACTGTGTACTCATAGATTGATGACATTCACTGAAGTCACAATAGCGGTATTAGTTATAACTTATGCTGCACTCAGAGTTTCTCGCAGTCTTGCAAACACATGCAGCATTTAAAACTATGATCACACTTTCGGTAGAGATAAATCAACTAAATACAACAAAATGGGTTTGTACAAACAGCTCTGGCAGAATGGGTGAATAAAATGGGTAGAGAAAAAGAATTATGCCTCTCTTGCTTTTCCAGTGTGCAGTGTTGTACACCTCAATAAGTGGTCAGAGACGGCTGCGTGTTCACAACCTCAGTCTAAACTGCAGCTCTCAGCTATCTGAACTCTACAAGAGCTGCGAGACTGATGCTCTCATCAACTTCTTTGCCAAGTCAGGTAAAACATGATGTCTGATTTTTAAGTAAGAATTGTTTAAGGTACCTAGTCTAGTGTTAGCTTAAGCCGGGCGCACACTACAGGAGTTTTAGGATTTTAAATCATGTTGATGACGGCTATGAGTACGTCGGTACTTTCACAACAGCCAATAAGAAACAAGTCTACGAAGAGATGGAAGAAACGAATATTTAGAAACAGCGACCGTGAAAACTTCAGCACGGAAACTGAACAACTGACAAACCATGTTGTTCCCTTCTGCCCAACCATGTTCTTATCTACACTCTTTTAATCTTTGTTTAAAGCTTTGCTTTTCTCTCTCGCTACAAACAAGAAGTATTTGTCCTAGATCACGTGCTGAACGCCCTCGGCAAAATAACGTTAGTAACATCTTGTAGTGTGTAATGCACCACAATTGTCAAATCTTGTGCATGTTTTAGATGAGGGAAGAAAATCTGCGAATGTTCTCATTACGTGTGCTACAACCATATTTTATAATCTGTTAGGATTTTAAAACTTCTGTAGTGTGACCCCGGCTTTAAGCCTAGCCCAGAATTAGACTAATCTGTAAAGGGGAATTGGTTACTGAAATGTCTGTCTTAAATACTATTGGAAAATCAGTTTTTGTGTATGATTGAAGCAACATATGTATTTATGTATGTATGCATTATTTTGTGTATTCACAAAATAAGTGTCTCTATTTTATTGTCCAGCATACCACGCTATTCTAAGCCAGCCAGTGCGGACAGTGAGGGAGATCCTGGTGAGGCAGACAGCCCATATGCTGGCCTGCTATAGGAAGAGCTGTGCTACACCTTCTGCTGCAAGTCAGGTCCGATTAGTCACTCACATGGCTTCTCAGAGAAATAGACTGGTTTAGAATTGCAAACATCATGCTGTTTATATACTGCACGTTAAATTATTGGATATTAGATATTATTGGATACAAATTAACAACACTAGCCATAACATTTATTAACAAGATTAGCTTATCTTTAACTCTTTTATATCAGCTGCCTCTTCCATTTCCATTTAATGTCACCATGTGCAGCTGATCCTGCCGGATGCTATGAAAGTGTTTCCGGTGTACATGAACAGCCTGATGAAGACCCCAGTCCTGGTGGGGAGCACTGAACTCTCTACAGATGACAGGGCTTTCTATAGACTCAATGTCATGTCCATGGGAGTGGAGGAAAGCCAGGTCCTGCTATACCCACAGCTCATTCCATTGGTAAGAATACATACAGATGGAAAGACCCTGTGGATACCATTTATTTACATATTATTATATCCTATTTCATTAGTTTGGAAGAAAATAATGCAGGCTTTGAGATTTGTTGGTGTGTGTTCATGGTCATTTCGTTTCTTACATGATCCATACACAATTAAATAAAACAAACAAACATGCAAAAAAACAAATAACTTTACTCTTACATCTTTTTCATTGTATATTCAGTAATAGAAAAAACAGCGCTGGAATTAAATACATTTACAAGTATCAAGACGCAAATTTCAACATTTAATATTAAATGTAATATTTTGCATGACCTTGGTTGTGAGTTCCTGCCCTTTCTTTGCCAGCACTCAATGGACATGGCAAGTGATTCAATTCCGGCAGCCGTGCGCTGCTCTGAGGAGCGCTTAAATGAGACTGGTGTATTTTTGCTGGAGAACGGCCAGTCTATGTTCCTGTGGCTCGGCCAAGCCTGCCCTCCTGACCTCATTCAGAACCTTTTCAATGTTCCCTCAATGGCACACCTCAATTCAGACATGGTCAGAACACTTAACACCACATACAAAATCATGTTTCATGGTTGGGGAACCTTGGGTTACTTTCAAATCATTTTGAACGTTTAAGAATTGAATGATTACATTCCGACTGACCTGATGATCACTGATTGATATCAATAATAATATATCGGCAGAGTACATTGGCAGAACTAGACAACACTTTCTGTAAGAAGCTGCACTCCATCATTTGTTCCATCTCTCAGAAGCGGCGCAAGTCCATGAAGGTACAACTTTCACAACTATTAAGACATAAGCATACAATGTGTTTCAAGATGAAATGATCAATGTCGTTGTCTTCCAAAACACTTTGACGTGTTGGCAAAGCAAGGCTTACCGTATATACTCGTCTATAAGTCGAGGGCAGTTTTTTGACCAATAATTACGAAATATGGTATGGCTCGTGAATTAAGTAGAGTGTAAAACTTGGGATTATGAAATTCTTTGATTTTTACAATTTTGTCAGATCCTGGAATAATCAAACAGTTACGGTTCTTACTTCTCTGCATCAGCAGTGCACACGCCAAGCCTCAACGCTATTAGTTTCAATGTAAGCGAAGCAGTGTAAGAAGCTCTCGATTTCTTTCCAAAACTCATTTTTCTGATGGTAAGAATTTTTAGTTTTGTTTTCTATTACTGTAGTCTTAGGCCCAAACCCAATTCTACCACTTACTCCTTCCCTTTACCTGAAAATATTCCCATAAGAAATGGGACACCATGACACCTTTACACGTCATCACACGTCGTCGCAGCTCCTATGTCAGAGATGCGCCGATGTTTATCGCACACTTTCACCGTTAGTAGATGTAGCGAGCTCAGTTGCGCGACTGACCACTATTATTTTGTATATCTTATTTTATCAGAACATACAATACGCACGGAAACTGAAAGCACGTTTGTTAAGCTCACCATCCACGTAACCATAACAAAACAATGCATTAATCAGACGTGCTGTAAAAGTTAAGTTACCCGCCACCGGATTTGTATTTATGTTGCCAAATCACCGCATAATCAATAAAATATCAATTAAATATGTTGTGAAACTATCGTGCAGTCAATAACATTAGCAAACGTTTATCATAGCAAATTTTGCAGGGGTTTTGAAGGGGTTTCTTCGGAGAACATAACCGCACACATGAACACAAGATTAAATACATCTTAAAACAATTGATTATTTGTTATTAAAATCCTTTTTAATGGCAAAAAAAATTACATTTATGTGTACGGGCGGCCGTATGCCGGGAAATGTATCTCACCCCTTTGTTTGAAGTGAGGGCCCGAAAAATCTTCGTTTTAAGGGCTATTCGTATAGCCCTTGACCACTTCCCCTCCAGACAAAAGAGAATTGAGACACCCCTTCACGCGAACGCGCGAAACGAAGGGGAAAGGAAGAGTTGGGACTCAGCAGTCAGCAATGACGCATGTGGCTTGGTAACTGATTTCAGTCAAGCGTCAACAGACTGCTGTTGTGTGTGTGTGTGTGTGTGTGTGTGTGTGTACCCGTTACCTGTGTCAACGTACAGCTAATTACACTAGCAGTATAGGCAACTCGACATTGCCCCGCATTCAATGTACAACATTCTATTCAAACTAGCAGTGCCCCATGGATAAGTCGACTTCTTTTTTGCAAATGAAGTTTGTGACTAAAATTTCTCGACTCATACACGAGTATATACGGTGGATGTTTTTACGCCTTCTATTAAATAGAATTCAGTAGAAAGTCAGAAGTTTGTACATTTTACTAGAGCACTGTTGTTATTCCTCAAGGTGTTTGTTTAACAGTATTTCCTTTTTGTAGATGTTGATTGTGAAGCAGAAAGACAGATCAGAGATATTCTTCCGTCAACTCCTTGTGGAGGATAAAGGCATTTATGGAGGAAATTCTTACTTGGAATTCTTATGCTCGGTTCACCGTGAGATAAGACAGCTTCTGACCTAACATACACACAGACTCATACAAGCACCAGCCTCTTTATTAGGAACAACTATACACTTGCATAATAATGGAATTATATAACAGTGCAATGCATTAAATCATAACATTAAATCAAGACTGGTTTGAGCTGATAGCAAAGCCACAGTACTTCAAACTTAAAAAAAAAAAACTACAGAGAGCAGAAAAGTATCTTAAAACTTTAATAAAATGAATGTGAACATGAGTTCAGTGTACTTCAGTAGGCTTCCCAAGTCACTGGATCCGAATATCTTATAGATGTGGTGCATCATCAGGATGTGGTCAAATAAAAGATTCAATGTGCAAATGTAAAAAAAAAACTAAAAACTTATGCAACCATGTCAACATGGACCAGAATTTCAAAGGAATGTTTCCAAAAACAACTGGAATTCATGGCAAGAAGAATAGATGCTGTTCGAAGGTGAACAGTAGTAAGGGGCTTAGTAAGGCTTAGTATAATTAAGCGGATGTATTGTGTAAAGCTAAAATGTGTACAAGACGGTACACATCATGAACCTCTTCCTATTTTTAGAGCTGCCTTCAAATGACTATAACTCCATCAGGACTTCACTTGGTGATAAGAATTGGATTAAGCTCACCTTAACTGTATGTAATGGGATGCATTAATGTCTTCTAATATTTCCAATCTTTTTTTTACAAGACATAGAAAAGGAAAGAATAGAAAATGCAATCAAACTTTTTATAAAAAAGGTACCAAAGAATGAGGAAAATAGTTTAGTGTGTATTAAAAAAAAAAAAACACGTGAAATCAGGCTTTTTTGCTTCTTATTCTTAAGATAATGGGAAATTCTGTCTATTATATAGATAAAATCTTTGGATACCTTTAAAACTATTAGAAACATTACTCTGACTTTATTAAACTGCAGTTAGATAAAAACAGTATTCATGACAATTAAGAGACATTATTCTCAACTGACTCTTTGTACTCATGATTTTTTTTACAGTTTCTTTTGGGTCATTTCAGTTCCATTCATGGTGTAAATGTGTACACAGTGAGTTCAGTGTGTAGAAGTTAGACTCTTTAATTCAAGAAAGAAATATATAGTGTAAGCTATTATTTGTAGATGCACTTTCCATGCTCACTGAACTTACTTCTTGGCTTTGAAAGGAAGTAGAAAATTTGATCTAGTTCGTCATGGTAAGTTTATCTTAATCTTTTTTATTAGCACAGCGCAGTATATTTTATTACTTCTGTATATGAAACATTTACATATCCCAGGTAACCCAGGTAAAGAGGTCTGTGTCTCTGCTTACTGTACAGTATCTTACAGTGTGTGAAAGTAGATTAACATTTCTGAATGTTGGTCCAATGTGCTGAGATAAGGATGATGTGCCTTATATACACGACATTCCAGTTTATAACAACCAGTATAAAACCTTTTGATTAAAAATAGTATGCCTCAAGAAAAAAAAATCTGTTTTCAATTAATGTTTTTCATTCGTGTAAATACTGAAAATGCCCTACTTCGAATAGCTCTATTAAAACTTTTTTGCATGACTGACCTAGTATCAGACTCACACCAACACCACACTAATAAGTGTTTTTTTCTTCATAGCAAAAACTGATCAACACGTAAAACACAAGTAGTGACATTCTGTAAATTCAGAGCTGTTTATTGATTCAATGTCAACTAATACCTCTATGTTCTATAATAGTACAGAGAGGTGAGATATGGACAGAAAGATTTAGAACTGCTGATAAGCATCTCTAACATGGTGGATCCTTTTAAAAACATGCAGCTTTCAGTCCTTTCAGCATTTCTACTAAATTTTAATGCTTTACATCTTAATGCAAAAGGGCTGCAGCATATGACGTTCCAAAAACAGCTGAAGTGATGTTCGATTGTCAACACATTTTAAAGAACTTTAAATCTTAAAACTAAACAGGTTTGTCAATTAATTTATCGTTTTGGTCCTGCAGATATACCACATTTCCACTAGGTGGCACCGGGTTAACGGAAATACACAATCTGCATCATATACATTATAGTGGACTTTACTTGAAAAATTGTGTTGACTTTTTAATTTAATAAGGCAATAATTGACATATACTTTAGTAGAGGTTACTTTTTAATACTTAGTTGCCCTCAGCAAATTTAGGGGAAATGTGCTTTTTAAATCAATATTAAACCTTTTTTGGGGGGGTGGGGGATTATTATTCATGTTCAAAGTAGCAGCAGCTTCTAACATAAAACAGCAGTTTTCCAGCTTACTATCATAAAGAGCCCAGTACCTGCCAGGAAGCGTATTCCTGGTGCACTGCATTACATGGAATGTTGGAAATGTTGCCTTTGGACAGGTGATGATGCTACTGGGAGACAGAAAACGTACATCTGCTACCCAGCATGCTTGCTGTTCTGCCTGTGCTGTTGCAGGTCACAGCTCTACCTACATCGATGATTCATTCAGCGGTAGCTAATCGGTTCATATGCAGTGAAAACAGGAGAAAGGAAAAGGTGGCTGAGGGGGGAAATGGGGCTTCTGCTTTCGATTGACATAAAAATGAACAATATAAAAAGATGCTTTTTGTAGCTTGGGGTTTGGGAAACAATGCAATGAAAAGCAGCGCTGTTCTTTATTCCTGGGATTTCTTAGAAATAGAACAAAAATGTACTTCAAGAGTTAGTCCAGCTATAAACATAAATTGAACTTTGCACAAATTTGTTCCTCTACCATAACATTGGATATTACATTCTTAGCATCCGCAAACACATTCTCATAAGCATTGTGATACATACCGATGTGTAGCCCGAGCAGTGCTCTATACTTATAACCTTTCTAAATAAAAGCGAAGTCTGTTATTCTTTTAAGAATAGTACTATAGATACTAAAAAGATAAATGTAAAAATATTCACCATGTCTTATTGAGTATATTTGTTATTACTTTGAAACAGTTGGCAAATATTCTTGCATAAAAAGAAACCTTTTTCAGCATATATGAAAAAAATGACTTAAACATCATACTAAACCTCTGAAGAGCTTTCTGGAATCAAAATGTCCGTGCACTTGGGGCACTTATTTACAGATTTACAGTAAATCACATCCTACAACTGATTTCATGTGCACTGTGTGTATAAAAGATCCTCTCCACAGTACATAGTTATTATATTCCAAGACTTTCTTACATCATTAAAGACTGAAAAAAATGCTAATGCTGTAAGAGGTAAAGAAAACATTATATTCATTTTGTTTCAGGATTACTGGTAACATTTAGCGGAACACGGCTAGGAGATTAAAAGTATTCCGTTCCAGCATATCCTCCTCTATACAGTAGGTGTTTAGTGTACTTCTTGCACAAAAACCTTTCGTATGGCAAATGCTGTAAATTGTTAATTAAATGCATGACCTCTAGACAGGAGGCGTAATGAAATGAAGTGAAACGTTTTTTTGAAGCCAGAAGAATGGGGTTTTTATTGGTGGTGGTGTTTTCCATCCGTTCCAATCCATTTCTCTGAAAGATATCAGCACATGGAGCAGAAAGGTGTTTGCATGAGTCGACTAGCCAACAGAGAGGTATGTCGTCCACTCGGCTATTAAATGACGTTTTCAAAAAGCTGCATCGATCTCATGATGTTTTCGTCCTGCCGAGAACATACAAACACGAGTGAGTATCAGTAGATATACTGTACTCATTTGTTTTCAGTTAGCTTTACCATACAGAAGATGATCCGGTAATTGTAGTAATTGTGCGTGCTTCTTAATAACTATTCATATGTCTTACTTTGTTAAATAGGGGAAAAATTACCCTGGCTATTTCATTTAACCCTAACTATATCTGTGCAACGGAAAACTTATTATAGTGAAATGATAAACCAGTCTTACATTTTGGCAGCAGTCTATAAACTCATCTATGGTGACAACGCCATCTTTATTTTTGTCCATTTTCTGATACAAACAAAGACAGATTGTGTCATTCATATTCAAGACCTCTAGCAATAAAGAGCTGTATAATAACATACATTCATGTTTCATTTCATTGATCATGTGTTAAAAGAGTAGGGAGAAAATAATTTAATGATTTCACACACATCCGTTCAATAACATACAATAGGAGGCTTCTCACCTGGAAAAATATCTCCACATGTTGTCTTGGCGTTTCCTCTTTAAGGATAGGATACGTCCACTTGCCCATCATGTCATAAATGGCCTTCATGATGTCTAACATTTCCTGTGATACAAATCACAAAGGAATGCTTTTTTATTTCCATTCTTCTTTCCTTTGTTATTGTTTCCTGCTATAGCAGTATAGATCTATTACCTCTTTTGTTATATATCCATCTTTGTTAATATCATACAGGTTAAATGCCCAGTTGAGTTTCTCCTGAATTGTGCCTCGTAGTAGTATAGACAGGCCCATAACGAAATCCTGCAATCAGATTAAACATAAACAACCGGATTCATGCGTCTATATAGTACTGTACCATGAATAATTATGCAACACTTATACATTGTTGAATCGTGATTATTCAGATCTTGATTCATTTTGTATAATAGCAAAGGTCTGACAATAGCTATGGCTGCAAAGCTAGTCAAATATTATTGTTTCTTTACTAATGTACACAGTCATGCTGAATATAAATTGATGAATCAAACAATTCTACTCGTAATTAATTAGAAATGAATCATTTTATAACCACACGCATGTCATAAGATTAATCAGACTAGTGTTTAGCGTGATTGGAGTGATGGGAACAGGGGAAAACACCTCTTTGCAATAATGTTGGCACAGAGATAAAACAAACAGCACAATTAAAGTTTTTTTTTGTTATGTAAACACAATATACAACAGCCACAATAAACACAATAACATTGAAACCTATAGGATAAATAAAAAAAAAAAGATTATGAAAAGATGCTAATTGGTAAAGCTCTTAGTATGAGAAATGAATTATCGTTGTGGATATCATCAACGAATTCAATGTTGAAAACGGATTTGGGACCAAAAAAATTTATGAATCAAAAATAACTTATATTGGAAGAATAAAAATCCAATGTTTTACATAATTAAAAGTAACTACAACAAACGTACATATATCTTACAAAAATATGTGCAGTACATTTTGGACAATTGCTGTTGTATAAAATCTCACAATGGAATCTCACTCTGCTGTTAGAGTCGTATCATAGCACATCATCTACACTGTTTTATAGTTTATAATGCCTTATACGTTTTCCTTTTGCACAACACTCAGAACTAACCCAACTTCTTTTTACGAGACATAATGAACTACATAATGTAGTTAAATAAACATTATTAATACCAGCCCGAGAAATTTATGACAGATAACCAAAAGGCCTCAGGACATTTGTATAAAAAACTCATAAAACTTAGATAATAGTTAGAATGAATGATTCTAATTAATATACAATGATTACAGTTAACTGGCAGCATACTGTAGGGTGGTGGTGGCTCAATGGTATAAGGCTCTGGTCAGTAATCAGAGGGTCAGGGGTTCAAGCCTCGCAGCAGGCAAGCTACCGTCATTGGGTCCTTGAGCAAAGCCCTTAACCTCACCTGCTCCAGGGGTGCCGTTCGTTCTGGCTGACCCTGCGCTCTGACCCCAGCGTTCAAATTTGTATGCTGGGATATGTGGAATCAAAATATTTCACTGTATGATGTGCATGTGACCAATAAACTTTACTTTACTGTAGGCTATGCAGTTAGCTAATAAGTGTAATCCATATTTAGTATATGTAGAAGACAATGCATTCAACAAGACAACTAGCATACAGCAATGTAACAGTCCGAAGACTAGGGTTAAACCAACATATCAACATACTGTATGTACGATTGAAATATGTGCGCCAAAATGTCTTACTTCGAAGCTCAATGAACCGCTGTGGTCCGTGTCAAAGGCGTTGAACAGAAAATGTGCATACGTGGACGCGTCTGAAACAGAAACCAAGCACACAACCAATTGCACTTTTTACTGCATTCTCCGTCATCCCTTGTTCTCTTTCTGACAAGAGAAATGTTCCCATTGTTTCGTCCACAAACTGTCTATAAAATACTGGCAGCTTTATTGTGTATTCAGCACAATCAGCACTCTTATATGTATTCCACATAGAACATTAAGTCACTGTTATACAGTAGTGAAGTCACCTTTGAAGGACTGTTTTTTGTTTAAAAAGCTTGAAATTATATCCCTGATTAACCGACTAATTTTAAGCTTATTACTTTATATAGCTATTACGCGGATTACAGCAACAATTAAAACATTGTCATGTAGACAGGATCAATCGCTACTACGACTAAACCGTTATATTGTGCTACACTAATTGAACTGAAAAACCAAGAAATGACAAAACAGGTCATATACAAAGAGAAACTTACCTCCTTGTGGAAAAAACTGTGAGTAAATGTCCTTAAATGTATCTTCATTGACCACGCCACTTGGACATTCCTATAAGCATAAAATCAGGATTTTAGAGCATGTATGATAACCCTCAGTGACATGTTCTTCTAAATTTATGTGGAAATACTGTAGACTAGAATAGTAGAAAATATTCACACACTAGTTTCTAGCTGTTTGTGTGCCACTGAACCATTGGACCATTTTTAGAGCTACAATTTCATTTGACATTTATCTTATTATTTATTTTATCCAATTGAGCAGTTAAGGGTTAAGGACATTGCTCAGGGGCCCAGTAGTGGCAGCTTGGTGGTGCTGAGAATCAAAGCAACGATCTTCAGATCAGCCTTCCAATACCGTAACCACTGACCTACCACTTCCTTCGTCCCTAAGAGCTCTTTGTTTTTTTCTTTCAGGAAAATGTGAAGTAATAAGCACAAAGCGATTATATATCACATAAACTTCATATATGTATGTACGTATAACTAGCTGTTCCCTTAAGGACCAAAGAAGCCGTTCATGTGAGAGGCTTTATTCATCATTCTCTTTGTTGTGAGAGTTGATTATTCTTCATTGTATCACCGTAGCTGAATCAGCAGCCAGAATGAATAGGAAGGCTCACCCTGATTTATAGCAAGCGCTCTCAAATGGAATTGAGCTAAGTGCTTAGAAGATAAGGCAGCGTCACTACAGTGTCATTAATTAAAAAAAAAAGACAGAGAAAACACAAGCATGCTTTGAAAAAGAGCTGGGATTCAGGAGAGGACCATGTTCACTTTCAATAGGCAGAGAAGGGTCAATTTATCATACTTCTTTTTCTATTAATATAATAATTACATAACATATTCAAATAATTATATTGTATGTAAAAAAAAAACACTAGTTCTATATCATATACAATGTTAGAATCAGTATTTTACTTCACTGGGCAATTGCAGTAGTTACAGTTACATTAAAAATGATTTTAGGCGCGCTCATTAAAATACTGCTGACGTAGCAGGCGTACTGTTAATTAAGTAACTGTGTACTGTTACTGTTAGCTGGGTAGCTCTAACAGGTTAGCAAATTAGCACCATCACATTTGTGTTTGAGCTATAAAACCTGATTCTAGCTATTTGAAGATAAACATTTGGGCAAACGTATGTAGACACCGGAGCATCACACCAACATGCAGATTTTTCCAACCTTTGCTACAACGTTGTATTACAATTTCCCTTTACGGAAAGGGCCGAGTCCTGTTCCAGCATGTCATTGCTCCTGTGCACAAAGCAAGTCCATGGAAACGCAATTTACCAAGGGTGTAGTGGAAGAGCTTGAATGACCTATCCCAATATTAGCACTCTTATGGAATATAGACTAACGATTTGAAAAGTGCACCTTATTACTTATACATAGGGAACGTTTCCTGGTAGAGAATCGTCAATAAGTTCTCTTATTTTTCTCTGCCTTCCAAGAGACTCAGACAGTAGCTGCATAAACGCGAATCTTGTAGCATAGAAATTTGTAAATAACCATTTGGTGCTGGGAAAAGTATGTATATATAGACCATAGTATAGAGAAGGAAATAGCCGCTACAAGACATAGAGATGAGAATGACAAGAAATTCAGATCAATTTGAGCACTAAGCAATAAACAAGGCATAATATGTCAAGAGAGAATCACTCATCAATGATAGCATAAGTATGAGGACTGAAGTTAAAGGGAAACGCTAAGTGTTAAGTGGATCTCAGCATACTGCGAATAAAGAAACTTTTTGTGCAGATAACGTTCTAGAAATAAATATCCATTAATCGTTATTTAATAATTAATTAATTAATTAATTAATTAAATTTCTATACGATGCAGGGCACTAATGCTGGTGAATGGAGTGTGTCTCCACAGAGACCTGTCAGACTCCAGGCATTCCTTTACAGTTGTAAAAATGCATAGCAAAGTGTATATATACAGTATATCAATTGATATATAAAATATTAATTGTGGCAGAAACTGAGACCAAGAGGCTATCCACAGATTTTGAGGACAGGAGACTTGTAGCTCTGATCATGATAACAAGCTGTGAATTGATTAGCTTTCCATATCGCTTTAATAAATGCAGACATGTATACAGATGTGTAGGGCTCACTGCTGTTCATCTATTTCTATGTGCACATGGAGATGAAGAGCTGAACGTGAGTGCTATATAATGATATTATTTATGTTTAATACTGCATAATGACTTTACTAGAGGTAGTTAAGAATTTATTCATGTGTTTATACGAAAAACGTTTTTTAATAATTATAAAAATACATATTTTGAAATAAAAAATAAGTATAAGAACAATTAATAATAGGTATTATTAAAGTATTCAAGTAGGCCATATTAATGCATGGACATGCTAGAAATAATTGACAGATGATTTGTTGAACCGAGATAGTCCCATTACATGTAAATAGATGTATGGCCAACCATACAAAAATAATAACAGGATATATATTAGTAATAGCTTTATGAATTTTGTAAAAGTTTGGTAATAACCCTGTATCAGATTCAAACATAGAGAAATACTTTTATATAAAACCCTATAATTTCAGCATAAACCTTAAAGGGCTGAGATGGTAATTTAGTTATATACATTAAATAATTTTTTTTTTTTAAGAAAACAGTAAAACGAATTGTAATAGTTTTAGTTACAAACGTAACTGTAAGTCTATACCCATTGATGTGGGGTTTGTTAAGCTTTTCCAAAATAATTGTAGTACAAATATACTGTAATGATCACTAACGTCATGTTCCTCAGTTAAAAAAAATTTTTTTGACACTAAGTGCTTTATGGTTTTATTCATTCGTTACGTCACACTGGTCTCTCCCTCTCGCACCAAAAGGAAGCAAATCAATTTAAGGCACATTAAGCTCGAACATTTTAGACACATCTTTCAAACTGTCTATTTTATGAACACAAAAATGATCTGAAACAGTCTCTAATTGTATGCCTGAGACAGTCTTTGCACATGCATTAGTCTGTCCATTAAGAGGCTGAAGCACTAAGAGTTAATTCATTATCGTCTGTGGAGGAGCTGCGAAATCATGAGTATAAAAATACAACTAAGTAGATTTGTAGATAATAATGTTCAACATATAATTCCTGTGTACTCACTTATAAAAGTACGTTGGTGGTTTGGAATTTAGCACAATCAAGAATTTTTTGATACATGTTGTTCTGTGTTAATAAAAGTTAAGTTTTTTAACGATTTTAAAAGACTTATAAATCTTTTCCCAGACTCGAGCTGATTCTGAACATATTCTTTGTTTTTGGATTGCGCGCCGGTTAATTAAATAGGTATATTTGGGGTATAGCCATGTGTTTTCCTGTGTTCAGTGCGAAGTATTGTTTTGATAAACCCTGCGTAAGTCCTTGGTTTCCCCATGTCCGCTTTCATGCTGTCTATGTTTTGTGTAAACCTGTTCAGCTCT
>JAOUQX010000035.1:8637895-8655689 GCA_028566295.1 Liobagrus marginatus
GTTAGTCGTCAAAGCATTTCACTGTATGTTGTACCACGTATAATGTACATGTGACAAATAAACTTTGAACTTGATCACTGACCCAGAGCCTTACTATTGAGCCACCACACCATAACAAAGTATTTCTTTACATAAAGAAATACTCTCAAATCACTGCATATGGTAAAAAAAAAATCTCTTGCTTGATGCAAACAATAAGGAGCTCGTCAAAAGGTCTAAGAAGACAAACTCAAGATACTGGTGCATAACAGAGTAACACAAAAATGGTCAATGTGACACTAGCTCATTGGTACAGACATTGGACTCCAGCCAAGCGGAAACCACTTGGGCTCTTGAACAAGGTACTTGACCTAGAAACAGAGTTTATGATTGCCACACATTACATTACAGTAGAAATCTTTTTTTTTTTTTTTTTTGCATATTCCAGCTTTGGAAAATAAAAGTCCAACAATGGTATCTTAGAGGCTTGAACCTTGACCTCCTAATCAATGACCCAAAGACTTAACCACTGAGCCATCAGCACACATTAACATGCAATTGCTTGTTTAAATGAGGTAAATGTAAGGTCCTAAAATGGACGTTTAAATCGTTTAAATTCACTGTTCCTTCCAATAAAATGCATTATGTGTTCACTTGTCTATGAGCCTCAACTGTGGATCACAAATTAGCCTTTATGTATGTGCATTTTTTAACATGTACTAACTATTTAGTAAATTTTACTAGTTACTAATGTAAAAACTTTATTATTGTTTGCTTTTCCTGTGTGTTTTGTTGGGCTTGGCAAAAATGATGCAAGCTGCTGGCAAAGATGAACAAAAAATACACGCTTCAAACTAAATCAACTGATAAACTCCTCATCAGTCTCAGCAAACCAATCTGCCTGAGCACAACTGCTTGTTGATTATGCCGATGTTATGGAGTAGGATTAAGTGAGTAATGTGAGCTCCTTATAATCAGTTTATCTGCTATTACACTGTTCAACCACCGAGGATATCTGCATATAGATCTAAATTTACATCCATTCTCACACACAAGAAGACCTTGATAAATAATATATCCTATACATAGAAGTGTGTGTGTGTGGTATGCACTATTCATACACATGGTTGATAAATATGGAAATATAAAATAAAAATGTACATTTTTAAATAATAGTGTTAAGCTATGACTTACATAGTGTTGTGTATATATATTCAAGTGCATGTGGTAACACTATATTAACAAATGTATTGGGACACCTGATCATTACATCCATATGTCTTTTAAACATTTCTGATTTAGTCTCACTCTTATTCTTACACTCTCTTACACTCTAGAGTGTGACTGAAGATTTTTACAATAGCAGTGAAGAGGTCTTTGGGTTAAGGTCAGGGCTTTGCGAAGGACACTCAAGTTTTTCCAGTCCAGCCTTAACACATTATGTATTTATTTATGAAGCTCAGGGGTTTCGTGCACGAGGGCATTATCATGCTGGAACAGTGTTTGGAAATCTTAATGCCACTTAATGGAAGACTTAATGCTTAGTGATGAATTATGTCTTTATTTTAATTAGGGCTGCAACAATAAAAGTGTTTCAATTTTGATCCTACTTTCTGTTCTTCTTAGTTTTTGTTTTTATTTGATTCTGATTTACTGATTATTTACTCTATTGTTATGGGTTGCCACAGTGGATTATAAGATCTGCATATTTGTTTTAGCACAGATTTAATGCCGGATGCCCTTCCAGACACAATCCATCCATTTTTATCCAGGCATTAGGACCAGCTCTAAGAGTGCACTGGCTTGTGCAACCCCTATTCGCTGGATTTGTTCCCTGACCAAGAATGGATCCCAGGCCATGGCAGTGACAGCACAGGATATTTAGCAACAGATGTTAACTTATATTCCTCATTCCCATAAATTTAAACATTAGCTAAAAATGGACTGTAGTTACTAAATATTTCATAGCAGTCACTGATGAATAATTCATTTTTATAGTACAAATTGTGCTTTCATAAATAATGAGCGAAATAAACACGAGGATCATTCATGCCCAGCCATAATGTCAATGAATGAATATAACAATCAAAAAAAGCACCTTGTATTCATTGAAGCCAGATGGAACATTTACCATCCACAAACTGCAGCACATGCCATATGGCAAACAAACTGTAAATAAACCACTTGTTCTGATTCTGGATCCAATGCCCTGTCCCATTTTACATCTATATCTCATCAGTTTTTTTAGTTCTCTGAGGTGTTAAAGTGATACGAAAAATGTGACAGCGAACAAAATGCTTTATGGTTTGAAATCACTATTACAATTAGATTTATAATATCATTTCCTACAAATTCTACATTTTATAAAAAGCAATCCGGATTATCCATGTTTTCCGGTATATTTAAGGGTTAAAGATGTTACAATGAACCCCATTCTGAAGCACATTTATTGAACAAACTGTGTGTCTCTGCTAATAATGTGTTTTTGAGTTCATAAAAAAAGAGAAATAGAACACAATACGACTAAGGTGAGGAAAAGGTCCTCTCAGGCATATAAGCTTCTGACAGCCCATTATCATAACTCATCTTCTGTGGCTCTTTAGTGTATGGCTCTTTAGTGTACAGTTCAAACACAAAGGGGCTGTCAGAGACTCATGAATCTAGTGCAAGGACGTGTGCAAGACAAAGGCCAGGGAAAAGGGCTCTGTAACTATCATGTATGTGATGCTCCCTCCTCTAATAACTGGTACCACTGTTAATCTGACCTAAATACAGACTGTCTGTCTGTGTGTGTGTGTGTGTGTGTGTGTGTGTGTGTGTGTGTGTGTGTGTGTGTGTGTGTGTGTGCCTCGCTGATCTAGGCAATATTTATCTTCGCTGACACACCAATTAGTCCTCGCCTCACAGTTTCAGTGAGTGTGATAAGATGATAGCTCTGTTTAGAGCTAAGCTGCTGGGCAACTCAAACAGACGTAATAACATCCGTAATGTCCTCCAAGGAATACATTAGACCGGTTCGGTAATAATGGCCTAAATATTTAATTTGAATCAAAAAATTTTTTTTCATAAAAAATGTAAGCCCTCTTTCTAGTAGTGTAAACAGTCAGTCCTGGACAGACGTCATTATTTCTTACAGATAAAACTTCAGTTGATTGCATGTGTCAATGTGCATTTCATTTGGTATGGAATTGCTTTATAAACAGTGGCAACTGTTTTATTAGTATTTTTATGTTTTAGGGTTTTCATGTCTAGGCGCTAGCTCTGGCTTTGCTGTGATGCCATTTCTGAGCTTAATTCTTATACAAACCAGGAATATAAAGTGGGAAACATTTCCTGAATATAAAAATAATCGTTGTCCAATTAGTAACCTTTGCACCGTCTGTAGCCAAGAGATCTGCGATAAATTAGTGATTCACAAATCTGCCAATAAATTCGACCGCTACTATAACACTCCTATATTATATTAATACAGTGGGTAGTAAAGTGTAGCCCCAAAACATTATAAATTAAATGTAAGTATTAGGATTAAGATACGCTTAATGTGTGTTGAACAAATAAATCATGAATTAAATCATTTCAGTCATTTAACAGTCTGGTGAAAGAAAAGACGACACAACTAACCAACAAATAAACAAACAAACAAACTAACTAACTAACAAATAAAAAATCTCAACTACAGGATGTGTAAACATTCACTTAACAATATTTAAATCATCCCTTAATATAATTTTATGTCATGTCTTAAACCATATTCATTCATTCATTCATCCATTCATTCATTGTCTAGCGTTTATCTTGTTCAGGGTCGTGGGGGCGCTGGAGTCTATCCCAGCTAATTTAGGAAGTGAGGCGGGGTACATCCTGTACAATCAGCAGTTAATCACAGCGCTAACACTTCGAGACACAACCATTCACACATTCACTCCTATGGACAATTTAGAGTAGCTGATTCATTTATGTCCAATCACATGTGTTTGGAGGCGGGAGGAAACCAGAGTACCCGGGGAAAACCCGCGCAAGCACGGGGAGAACATGTAAACTCCATAAAGAAATTCCCTGGGTGGGAATGGAACCCATAACCTTCTTGCTGCAAAGCAGGGGTGAAAACCACTCTGCTATATTTTTTCATATGTATATCAATAATCTGATGGTCTTTCGAATTTATAAACTAAAGCTAGCAACGTTCAATAGATACAGGAAACGGCAGTGACTAAAGTAAAAATGGAAACGGTTCCATACAAAAAGCTTAACTGAGGACACAGCTCTCCTTGACAGCCGGCGGCTGAGCTTTGGCTCATCTTGGCAAGCACTGGCTTCACTGTCTACTGATATGCAAGTAGCATTCATCATTGGGAAAGAGCTTTGAGAAAAAGGGTGAAGAATTAAAAAAGGGACGATTCATTAAGATTCACAACCAACCATGTCAGAATGTGGGTGCTTTTCTTAAAGTCAGTCCTGACTATAAATCTACCTTTGAGATCCCTGTGGTGCTATTATACTTCAGTGATAAACATTGGGCTTAACCGGGTTAAATGTGGTGACGCATTCACCTTAACAATGATCATTAAGCACACACGGTGTATGATATGCAACAAAACCATGTCACAAATTTGTACAATATACACTATATGGGCAAAGGTTTGTGGAAACCTTATAGGCACACTCATAACTGTGTTGCTGAACTGATGCTACAAGTTGGACACACACACAGTTGTGTAGGATGTCTTTAAATTCTGTAGCATTAATATTTCTCTTCACTGGAACTAAGAAGCCCAAACACGCATGACAATGCGTTCCAGCATGACAATGCCTCTGTGCACAAAGCCCCTAAGCTCAATGAAAAATGCAACATACTGTGTTATGGTTGGAGTAGAAGAACCCATGAATCCTGTACAGAGCCCTGACCTCATCCCCACTGAACATCTTTGCGATGTACTGGAACACCGACTGCACCCCAGACCTCCTCACACTACATAAGTAAGTGATCTCACTGATCACTCATTTTGGGGCTGAAGGAAAAGAAATCCTCACACCCTTCAATCTTGTGGAGTACCTTTTAAAAAGTGTGCATGTTATTATAGATAGAATGTTCAAAAAATCCTATATGGATGAGATGGTCAGGTGTCCTTATACTTTTGTCTATATAGTGCATAAAAGATGTACAATGTACAATTAGCAATGTATAATTCTGAAAAGATATCATTGCGGGAATTTTCCAGGGGAGGTAAATGCAGTTTTTGACACGACAAAGCGTGAAAGATGAAGCCCAACCGAGGGAGCAAATAGCACTGCCTCAGTTTCAGGCAGGAGGTTAAAAGCATCCCTTGAATCATTGGCCTTGCTGTGTAATTGTGTTAAATGAGGCATTTAAACAAAACACTACAGCTATGACACAAAATAAAAGTACACTATAAACCTGGCAGTGTACTGCTTTTCGAGCAACGTTTCAATACAACAGCTGGCATAACATAGTCAAACAAGCTAACATGCATGATTCAGTAAGAGATTCACAGTAGCTTTAGACCACGGAGACCATTCTGTGCCAGAACAAAAAAAAAAAGCTTTTCACTGTGACAGAAACTTCTCCCAACTAAACAGCATAATTAATCCACAGATTTCTCAATCGATAAATGGCACAAAGTTAAACAGATTAAGACAGTGCTTGAAACTTCAGGCCACCATGTTTTATAAATTAAGTTTTATTATGTCCTAAAAAAGACTGTGTGCTAACCAAGCTTAAATGCTAAATCAGAAGTCATTTCACAGGCTGTCAGATATTTTATAGACCGATCAAGTGATGGAAATCTGCTGTACTCAAATGGCCACATCACGCCAAACAGCCTATTCACATATGTATGTTATCTGCTGGGTAGGATGATGCTGCCGTGTAAAAAGCCCATCGATTATGCAAAGGTGACGCTCAGCATAGGATGACAGAATGGAAACTTGGAAAACAGTATGACAAGAGCTTAAATTGCTACCTTGATGACTTTATGTGATAAAGTTGTGATTATTTACAACTGTCCTTAAGCGCCAAAAAACCTGGAAGATGACTCACAGCATGACAAACAACCTTACGTACTCTTTAAATATAAATGTGTAGCTTTTGGAACGCTTGTCTAAAACTGCGTTTCTTCCTTGCCAACTGTTTTCCAAAAGATAAAAAGAAAAAAATATATATATCTCATACCGTTGCCTCATCCACAGAGACAAGGTATACACATCTCATGCCAACTCATTCACAATCTGCACACACAACTCCACAAACTTCAAATACACTAAGAAAACCACACATTATTTTCCTCTTCATAAATACTGTACACTGGACACTAAATAAACACTGCTCTAATGTCTAGATTCATAACTACCCTTACCCTCAGAGAAGCTGATGAGGCCAAGCAGGTGGAGCAGCTTGAGCGAGGCGCACACGATCAACACGATGCCCAGCGTCTGCAGCCCCTCCGTCTCCCATGCCGTTCCCAGCATGGCACCATGCCCTGACTCATGCCAGCCCCCTGGCTCCTCCACCTCTGCGCTCCAGTTACCCAACGCCAATGTGCCCTCCTCCACAAACTGGCATAGGCCCTGTACCCCAGGGCACCCACGTGTGCCACCCAGCTCTTGTCCCAAATCCAGACTGCGTGGCCAGAGGAGAGTGCTCGAGATATCAGTGGACAGATAAGGCACACAGGAAGCAGGGGAGTAGAGCAGAGGAGAGTTTGACTTACTCTGCTGTGTTAGTTGTACTGTGCTCTTATTTGCGAGCATGTACTCTGGTGTTTAGTCTCGACAAAGGGGGAGGGCTGGGAAAGAAGCAGAGGAGAGAACGAGAGAGGGAGGGACAGAGGGAGGAAGAGAGGAAAGTAGTAGACTGAAAGAGGGAGCGGTGCAGCCGTACAGGCAATCCTGATCTGTTTATCATGTGCTGAAGGTATGATGTATGGTTTTCTCTTATTGCAATGCCTAGTGAGTCAATTTTTATTGTGCTGACCACCACAACAATATATTTAGGAACCCTGATAACCGTTAACTGTTCCGTTGTTTGTACAGTATTTTTTTTTTTAAAGAAAAGAAAATCAAGCTTATATATTTATATATATATATCATTCTGCAAATCATTTAAATGATCATTTATCACAAACTAATAGAAAATAACGCTTTAACCATCTAACACAGATTTATTGATTTCGAACTGAAGCTACTAAGTTACTATTACTCAGCCTCCCAATCTAATACTTATCAACAACCTTTTTCATAAACATTTAACTACTACCCCCTGCTGGCCATTGATACTTTTCAGGTTTGTATTTGTAAAACGTGTGTGTGTGTGTGTGAACTTGTTTTCATAAATTTATGAGAACACATTTGTGTAATGACTTGGGTATTACACTGGTATTACTTAGTAGTAAGTTATTAGTAGTACATTTTATTAGTCTCCATAAGTAAAATAGCTTTAAAAACTAACTGAACAATGTTTTATTAAAAATGCAGAATGTTGTGTGTGATGTGTAGGTTTAGGAGTAAGGGGTAGGTTAGTGGGTTAGAATGTACAGTTTATATAATATAAAAACCGTTACGCCTATGGAATGTCCTCACTAACATAGCAAAAATAGCAAAACAAACCGGTGTGTGTGTGTGTGTGTGTGTGTGTGTGTGTGTGTGTGTGTGTCTGAGTGTCTGAACAATGTCTTTGTACATAGTAGCATTATAATTGCCCTTTCAATGGACCTTAAAAGGAGAAAAATGTGGTAATTTTCTTGAATTAATATATAAACTATGAAATTTGGAAGAAATTTAGCTTAAAAGTGTTTTTTTTATACAGTGTTAATTGCAACTTTTGGACGCTGTATACAGAGTATTTTTTTATACTAATAATACTAGTTTTTACGAGTAACCTAGGGGACCTATAACTTCTGTCCAAACCAAACTTCACCTTTTCATGCCTCAGGCTTTTTACAGGTGATGCCCCATAGGAAATGTCTTAAAGGTTATTTCTGAAATGAATTATAAGAGAAAACTTGCTTTTATCACCATCTAACACATGACAGATACCTGCGTTGATAATTTGATTTCTAATTAATGATGCACAGGGCATTGATTTTAAAATGTTTTCATAATAGCTGAACCATACCCTTGTGACATGCACAGACGTACCGGAGCTAGATTTAGGTGTAGTTAATTCGTCTGTGCACTCTGTTTTGTTATGTCACTGTTTGGGTGTGTTTGGGGTCGTTATTGTTTGCATGCACGCACACGCACATGGCTCACAGACACGCCCACTGTAACCAGGCACGCGTTGTGTGAAATGATTACGTCCTAAGTTCTAAGCACGCACACCTGGTAATGGTTTGGGTTAAGGGCTTCACGCCTCTTTAAAAGGAGACGCTGAAACAAACCCAAGTGTGGATCGTTGAACCTAGAAGGTAACTTGGATGTGTGATCTTGGTTTTGGCCTTTCAAATAAAGACTTTATTGACTGTACAGCCTGCGATTGGGTCGTCACTCCCCTTTAAACCGGGGTCTCATCCGGCTCTGTTGAGCAATCGTTACAACCCTGTTTTTATCAGCACTTAATCAAAAGGCTGGTAGAAGCCGGAGAGTTCTGTGCACGCCACCTATATCCTAGCTTTTCATGAATATAGATAGGAAGGAATAGTAAAGATCGGCCGATATACAGTAGATTGTTTTAACACTGATCAACTGCATATTTCCGTGACTGATAACCGATATGCATACATAATGATATTTCTTTATAGTTTTTCATCACTTTTTGTCCCAATGATAGCAATAGTACTGAATTAAAGGAGCATTTTTTATTTATAACACTCAATTTGAACTGATTCACAGCAAACAAAACAAACAACTCTTACTTCTACCTTTATATTTAAAGGTGTCTAATGCTAACAGAATTTAAAATAAATAAATAAAAATAAACTACACTGTCATGAAAGTATCTTTGTTAACTAAAAGTTTTGATCAGCTAAACAAACCAAGGTAACAAATAAAGAACATACAAATAATTCTAACAAATGAAAACACACACACACACACACACACACACACACACACACACACAGCTGGGATAGCAGGCTCCAGCACCCCAGCAACCCTGAATAGGATAAGAGGTAGGCAATGAATGAATGAAAAAACATCTGTATAATAAAAAAAAAGCTTTTTCACTTCACTGTGGCTTAGTACACTCAATTGATCAGAACTAGGTTGTAATGTAGCTGTTTAGTGTAGTGTACAACTTTTTTTTATGATGCAGTGATGTAATAGTGGAATTGCACAAAATTCTGTGTCAGTGTCAAATATAAATGGATCCGATGTTGCAAAACTGATATCCGATATTTTAAATATCAGTGAAAAAAAAAACAGAGTTCAATTACACAATTAATGGCAAAATATACAAAAAAACAATTCATTAAAATACAAAACCATAAACACATGGGGGCACAGCGATTCAGCTACCGCACTTTAAACTTTCGAATCCGGGGTAATATTCTGCACTAAACCAGAGTAGCTGTGATTTTGTTTCTAATCAGAAAGGGAATCAGGTAGCATCTGTAGCAGTAATGATTGTTTGACTGAGCAGAAAATCTCACCTCAGCATGCTCCAGCAACTATTTACCGTTTTAGATGAAAAGGTGCAAAGTTTCCCAATCATTCTTTTCTAACTTTTGAATGTATTTTCAATAATCAAAATCAATTTTTGCATGCATATTTTTTTTATTGAATGTAGGGTGGTATTTAAATAATTCCTTTTAATACTATGAAGAC
The DNA here is from genome assembly GCA_028566295.1 of Liobagrus marginatus. Taxonomy (NCBI): domain Eukaryota; kingdom Metazoa; phylum Chordata; class Actinopteri; order Siluriformes; family Amblycipitidae; genus Liobagrus; species Liobagrus marginatus. The sequence continues at coordinate 8,647,655 of JAOUQX010000035.1, forward strand.
ATTACTTATTAACATTAGAACCTTTGGTAACAGACGTGTATACAATGTCTCAAATTATTGGCACTCTTTAAAGAATAAGCATACAGTACTTTACTTAGCTTTATTCTAATAAAAATACAATTTACATGTACATAAAAACTCAAGCTAAGCATTATCTAAATCAGACGTCACCAACATGGTGTCCTCAAGCGCCAGGTAGACAACAAGGACCACATGAGTAGCCCACGGCCCGTTTTAAAAACCATAGCACCACTTACCAGTGAGATGCATCTATATTTTGAGTTGCTATTCTTTTTTAAAATCAGGCTTGCGTTAATGTAAATTTGAAAATATAATTACTTATAAAGGTTTATAGAAATAAAGTGTTGCATATTGCTATTTATCTGTTTCCTACCTTGTTCAATCATTGCTGATAATTATTGTGAGAAATCATTAACATGATCAGTGCCTTCACATATATGAATAACATTAATTATAAATAATAACATAATTAAAGATAAATTGAGCAAATTTGTTGTCAGAAGTGAATACCAAACTGGTAGCTCTTCACATTAATCGGTACCAAAGAAGTAGCTCTCAGTTTCAAAAAGGTGGGTGACCCCTGATCTAAATAATCATTCATAATAATTGTCAGTTTTCATTTGCTTTCATATTCCAGAAGCTCCCCGTGTTCCTACATGTGCTTGTTACTCAGTTAAAAACAAACCGTTTAATGCATTACCATAGCTAGAAAAAAACAAATAAGTTTCAACACAAAAGAGGCAGGTGCAGCTTTGCATATCACATGCCACTTTCCAAAGAAGCTGTTTGTTACAATAAAAAAGGGAGAGTTTCCAACAAAATGTTGCACTTAAACATCACCAAACTTCATTAAAGCTACAGTAAGACTAAATCAGGAATAGGATTGAAATTAAACACCTATAGATATAATGGTCCTGAAACGTATGTCTGTATAGCGTTGTTTTGCACCGCATTGTGTATGCAGCTCTGGTCAGGGCAGCCACAGATCATAACCTTTAATTACTGGCATTTCACACCAGATGCCCTTATAAATATGACAGGCTAATTTGAATGTTTCCTAAATATTGGATACTTCATCTCATTTGCATACCATAACAGGTAATATTGAGTGGCATGTAATTAGTCCCATAAAACTTCCCAACTGGTCCGCACACAGCTTAATGGCCCTATTATAGATTCTCTTTCATGTCATGTAGCTGTCATCAATATGATGAATGATGTTTTTGTAGCACAGCAGTTCCTCATTTTAGAATGCTGCCATTTTAGAGCATGACACTAAACAGCTGGGTGCTTTTAATGGATTTTCAATGGTATCAATAGCAAATATGAAGTAAAAAGAAACTCAACCAAACTATGTTAGTAGAAGGCCTATTCCTGACACTACAGCTAAAAAGTGCACTTAATACACTGATCAAAGGATGTATATGGAAAATTCATTTTTCTGTTCGGTTATCTTTTCGGTCGTGGGTTTAGTTGTTGAAGGTGTTCATGCAAATTTCATATGTTCACAAATGTTCTTTCACACCAACCATAACACACCATGTCCTCATAGAGCTCAGGAGCTTTGTGCACAGGGGCATTGTCATATTGGAACATTGTTTGGGCCTGTAAGGTCTCATAAAAGGAAACTTTACTCAACCTTACTATTAAGCAACCCCAAAAAGATGGTTTCCCTTAATGTCTGTTTCTCTTAAGGTTTATCCTGTCACCTCAGGGTTGTAACAGTGAGCCGGTATTATAGTTATGTTTCTGTGTTTCTGTTGGAGTTTCGGCATGCTCACTGTGCACAGACAAACACACACACACTGATTAGACACGCCTGATTAGTAAGGCAGTTAATTATGCTGTTGCCGCAGGTTAGCCAGGCACAGCTGGTTTAAGTTAACAACTTGTTAAAAGGAGCTCACTGAGAAGAGCTCGGTGCAACTCGTCACGTGTAGTAACACGGATGTTTGCTCCGGTCTTATGTTTGTCAAAATAAAGTGTGATTTACTGCAGCCTGCGATTGGGTTGTCACTTCCGAACCGGGTTCCCGTCCTGCTGCGTTGAGCAAACGTTACAAGGGTGTTCTGCTCTTGTCATTATTGCCTCTGGCTTGCTCATTATAGAGATAATGAATAAATGACCAGATTTCTGTAAAGCTGCTTTGTGACAATGTCCATTGTTAAAAGCGTTTCAAGACAAGTGAAATAAATTGAATTCAACCCTATAGATCTGCTTAGAGATGAATATTAATGCTACTATTATTAGTTCAACTCTTTTAGTCTGCTCTTGCCCTTGACTTTTTTTCTGTTAGTAGATGAAGAAAAGGGAACAAACTAAAGCTTCTCCTTTGTCGTGTTTCTGGCAAGCAGGATCAGGAGACAGGGCTTGATGTATCTGTATCTGTCTCAGTGGGACAGCAGCTCCACTGAGACAGACTGGCTTTGTTCTCTTGATAAAAACAGGGATGTGGAACAAACGAGATGAGGAGCAAAGATTGCTGAAATACCAGAGACTACTAGAGACTGTTGGAAAGGTTGAGTATCAGAATCTGTGCCTGCTGTGCATGAGGAACTAATCACACAGACATCACTAATACCTTCATCACACCTGCTGAATATGTGATTAACAATCAGCACACTGAATCAGCATCTCGGTTCAACTGATTTTCAGCAGGCAGACTCCACAGAGATGTCTGATTGAAAGCTGAGCCTTCTGTCCAAATTCCTCCGAATATGGAAACATATTCAGTGTACACGAGATGATAAAATAGATTATTCCGTCTATTGTTTTATTGATTCATTTGTGTTAGTGGTCATGCCAAATAAACCATTTCATCTTATCTCTACTGAATAATAACATCAGTCTACTCTAATGTATATAAAGCAAACCATCAATGCCCAAACAAGTCAAAGAAATGCTATAGCATTATACAGTATATTGTTGCTTAAAATGAAAATATTTGACTTCTTTTTCACAATTAATTGACAGACACAGTCCAAAAATGTCAGAAATAAAACTATGAAAAGACAACAGAGCACAACATAATGCATGAACAGAAAACTAGTTTGGAATATATTTGTACTGGTTTTGTTTTGATTAGAATCGATGAAGGCAATCTATGTTAATTAAAACATATATCAGATAAACAGGAGTTGGGCAGGGAACCATTATTTGGTTTGATCAGCATAAGTCATAAGAGGAACTAACTTTATTAGCAATAAACATCCATATAAACTTGTTTAAAAAGACTTGTTTGTAGTATCACAACTTTTTTTAAATTGTCTTACAGAAATCATTTTCTAATCAATTAGTTTATATATAACAAATAGAAATAGGGTTTGTCATTAAAAACACTTTCGCAAATTTGGTGGCCATAGATATGATGTGCCATTTAGTACTAAATTATAATTATTATTGAAAATCGTGGTAAAATAAAGTTTTTGAAACACTTTAGGATGTGCTGTTATTGGAGCAGGAGCTGAGCTATTTAGTAACGAATAAACTACAAAAAATATAATGTTTAAATTATTGTTAATATGAAGGTTAAATGTTTGCCCTGGTGTCTGTGTGCAAACACAATGCAAAATGCACAGTGCAAGCCAATGCGCAGCCAATGCGCGGCAACTGATCACTGCAAAGTTTTAATGAGACAGACTAAACAGCCCTAATGGCACACATATCAACACTTATGTACAGAAATAAGTGCTGTGTTTACATGGTCATTACAACATAAATCACGCATGTTGGATCAATAGCCTGGTCATCATCAACACACCCACAATCATCACATACTGTAAGTGTTCAAGTAAACCTTTGTGTATGTCACTAAGAAAGGTTACTAACTTCAGCACAATAACAAGCTTCCATGATGAAAAGTGTGCAGGCTTCATTACACGCATCACTGAATAAATATGAGGAGAAACTTTTTAGAGCTGGGAATTAACTTTAAAGATTAGGGCCTTAAATAAATCTTTAAACATTGAGTAATCTGTTATGAATTTGTCTCGTGTGGGAGCTGAATGCTGAGGAATTGCACTCCAGCGAAGTTATGTGATAAACTAAATCATGTCTGTAGGGCTAGAGATTAAAAGAACGTAGTGGAAATTAAATGGCATAGAAAGACAATGAAATGGGCTGAAATAAATAAGAAATGATCATAAACTTGCTTGTGTCCACATTCTGCTTTGAATAGTAATTTCTGTAACTGTAATCCCACTATAACCAATATAATGTAATAAATATAAACTAATATAATAAAGGTTATGGTAAACGAGATTAAGATTGTCTACTATATTTTCAAATGTGTGGTACACCAACATCCAAGAAAGTAATCCAAGAAATGTACAAGCTTCTTTTGATTTTTGAATGTTATAAAAGTAGTGGGTCCCAGATCTAGTAATACAGTATTTAAAAAAGAAGCACATTAAAAATGTGCATAAAAGACACATAATAAAGCACACTGGATCAACAATATGAATGAAAATATACAAATTGATGTTTGGAGGAAGACTGCTCCAGCAACGTTTAAAATGTCATTTCACCTAATACAGTATTATATATATGACAAATGATAATATATTGTTATTATTATATATAATATATATAATATATAATGATAATATACATTACTACACAATGAACTCAGTTTATATCTGAAAGTGCAGACTTATAAAAGACAAATCTGTCATAAAACAACTCAATCATAAACATGAGCTGCTTGTTCTAAGATAAAAATCCAACAAAATGAACATGATGTATAAAAAGTATGAATGAGTAAAACCGTTATTATATGCCATGGCTAAAAAAAGTGTTATTGTGTTATCTAAGAATTAATATATATCATTTTTTTTAATCATGGATCATTCCTTGTTGGTTATAATTATATGATCTTAATAGACACAGGTTCCTTTTTTGTCATTGCCCTCATGCAACACTAAATATCATGGGAGACGTTGCACAAAATAAAAATAATAAAATCAACTGTGCGTTCTTAGCAATATCAGTAAATACATGTCAGGTACTATTGTTCTTTGTTTGCAAATAGATTTGGGTGTATGTATGTGTGGTGCAGAATCGAACCTGCACAATCCATTTTATACTCATACATTAATGTCTGAATTAAACTGTAATGTTTTTATTTCGTCTGATTAATAAGAAAAGCCGCCCCAGGAACACTGGCTATGATAATACCCTCTACTGTAGCTCCATCTAATGGGCTTTCAAGACAATGCAGCTCAATTATAGTTTTCCACTATAGTATCTACTGGAAATGAATGAATGAGCCACAGACTAAATAAGAATTTGTGGTTTTGTGTTTCTGTGTGCATGATGAATAATAAGGGTTCTGGTCACTTATTGCTGTTATACAACTAAAATTAAAACGTATGAACAAGTTACATAAGACTGGTTGTCTGAGTAATTAAATAATGAAATGCTGTAAAATGTTTCCTGTACTGACTAAGCAACACCTCTCCTGATTCTTTAGTTATTTTTGCGGCTTATTATGCCAAGTTTACATAAAATTAATCTTAGACATCTTCGGTGACGTGGGCTTCAGTCAAAAAATCTTTTGCGACTTAAAAATGAGATTCATTTAAATTATCGTTATTGTCAAAAAGTGCAGTAATTTCTCATCTTAACAGCCAACATAGCACCTTTAAATATCCCACAGAGCCATTGGGCTGAAAGCCAGTGCCCTTTTTAAAGACTAGTTTTTGTCATCATCATGTCATCACCAGTCATATCAGCAGTGCTTTAGTGACACTGCTGTCACTCAGTGTCACTCATCCAGAGAGGTCGTGATCAGAGTGAACAGAACCATTTCCACACAGTCGCTATTTTTAACAACAATAAACAAAAAGCAACTTTCTCTTTAGAAGATTCCTAACATTTTTTAAATAATTCATGTTAAATCATAACTATGTTAGCAATCAAATTGCATGATGTAAGAAGCAACCAAGGAGTTTTTTCCAATTGCATAGACAAAGCAAAAAAAAAAATATGTGCATAGCTAAATGAAATATTCATATTAAAAAATAAATAATAAACCCAATTACATAAGATAAATTCAAGCAAGCTACCATCATCGGGTCCTTGAGCAAGGCCATTAACGTCACTTGCTCCAGGGATGCCACATGTTCTGGCTGACCCTGCGCTCTGACCCCAGCCTTTAAATTCATAAACTGGGATATGCATAACAAAAACATTTCACTGCATGTATGTGCATGAATTTGAATTCTTTTTAAACAACTAGTTACCTTTGTTTAATCCTTTAAATTAGAAAAAAGGAGGCATCTCACCTGTAATATATACCGATTGGCCATAAAATTAAAGCTATTCACATGTAAGGTCAATAAACTTGACTATTTTAGTACAGTGGCATCTCTTAATGGGGTGGGAAGTATTAAGCAGCAATTAAACAGTCAGTTGGATATTGCTGTGTTACAAGCAGAAAACAAGGCAAGGATCTGAATGACTTTGACCTGGGCCAAAGTGTGTTAGAACACTGGGCTAGAGAATCTCCAAAACGGCAGCTCTTGTTCATTTGTGGTGTGGTAACAGGACTATGCGCACCTAAGGTGTATTGATGCATGTGGGTGAACAACAGAAGCTGTAAAATGGAATGCCGGTTGTAATTGAAAGATGTCAGAACACACAGTAGAGCTATTTTGGCTACATAATACAATATTATACACACAGATGAAATGTTATGGTTAATCCGCATTTGTATTATATCCTGTTATGTGCCATTTCTATGTGTGTTGGCTGTTATTATAAAGTCGAACAAGCAATCCATGTCGTATGCGATTTATATGAACATTTATGTTCAAAAATTAATTAGCCAATTAAAGTTAAGTGGATAAAATTGTTTATTCTATTCCTATTAAAAAACCGTAACATGACCTACTTTGATTTATTGTAGTAATATGTTAATGGAACTTGGCCAACTAATAATTTAAAGTATGATGTCTTGCAGCATTAATGGGTGCAATGATTCAAAAGCGGGTCGATTTAAAAATCGACTAGTCTGTGCATGTGAATGCCTAATCGCTTCATCATTCTCTGTTCTGTTCAGCCCTGCATAATTAGATGGGCATCTGTAATGGACTTTTTCATCTCCACACCAGTCTGACACGGTCTGTTACCCTATACTAAAATGGCACGTTGGTTGATTCAAGTAATAAACTAAAAGGTTCATGTCATAAGAGTAAAATCATGACAACTAATGACTAAAACAATGCTCACACAGAAGCCCTATGAGAGACAGAATACTGTCAGTAAGTAGCTTTTTCAGATGTTTTAATTTCCTTTGCACATAACACACAGTAGCTTACAAAATATTCATGAGATGGATCAGTTTTTGCTGTAGTACATACTTTCTAATGTATTGTATTGAACCGCTGCTTTAACACAGTTGTGACAATATTGTAATAACACAGTTAAAAATTAAAGTTTCATGAACTTTACTGAAAAACTAAGTTACTGAATGCATTTAGCTAATGTAAGAAAGGAACCTAATATACTGCATTTTCATTTATGCCATCATTTTGTTTGAACCTGAAGAATATCTCATGGGACCTGGAGCAAGATGGACACCTGGGACGAGGTGCCAAACCACTACCCATTCACACACCCAGAGATGCCAGTCACCTTACAACGCATAAGTTTGAACTGGAGGAGGAAACCGGATTACTCAAAGGAAACAATCAAGTACTGGGAGAACTTGCAAACGTTCCTTGCATAGAGCAGAGGTAGGAATTAAACCCCAAACCCCAGGTTTGGTGACTCAAATCACTAAGTCACTGTAAACCAAAGATTCACAGGGAAAATTTCGATCAATTAAATTACAGTGGAACCTCGAGATACGAGCAGCCTAACATACGAGTTTTTTGAGATACGAGCCGGAGCTCGGGCCATATTGCCGTTCTAGATACGAGCCCAAATCCGCGATACGAGCCGTGTTTCCGGTGAAAGTGAAAGTACAGAAAGTGCAGCCAAGAAGGCAAAAACAAGTGATAATTAAATTTAC
>JAOUQX010000035.1:8719903-8732381 GCA_028566295.1 Liobagrus marginatus
TCCCTGAATTTGGCCCACGTTTTTGCACGTAGACAGCACGCACTTGCAAGTACGGCGGGTTGTGACCGAGGCTTTAGTGTGCATCTTTTGCTTAGAAAGGTGCATACGGTGTACATTTAAACACCTTAAATGCTAATCAGGGTCCAGTTAAGGACCTTAAATCATTTTTCAATGTACACCTTACTGACAAGTGAAGATACAGTTTGGTACACATTTTTCTGAGAGTGTAAACCGGTGTTTAGATGTTAATCCACTCATCTTATTTCTATAATTCACAGCGTCAGTCACCTTATAAGATAAAATCAAGGCAGATTCTGGGTTAAAGATACGGACTGGATGTGTATGCTTTGTGTGGCATGCATCTAAAGAAAAGAAGACTGTTGTGAAGTTACAGGTTTTGGAAAGTCAGCATAATCAACCCATCAGACTCAAATGCGTGGTGGAATATTACAAGTGAACACTCAGACATGGAAAATGCTTGTGTGATAGAGTTTGGATGACAGCTCGAGATGCCGAGATGTGAGATGCCGGCTGCTAAAACACAGGCTTAGTTATACTGCTGGACCTTTTTGCTAGGGGGTAGGTTATTTTACAGATTCCTTATTATTCAACTAAACATACACATACGGACAGACATGAGACATGACATTACATTTAATGTGCATGTCTACAGTTCACTTACAGGTCAAAAGTGAGATAAAATGGATATATTATTAACACATGCATTATGCTACATCTCAACACTACAGAAAGTGTGTGGTCCAGGTGGTTCTGGGTACTGAACATTTACACTTCAGCCTCACACTAAATCCGACCTACTTGTAAAACATTACAAGCGATGAAATAATAGTGTGTATGCGTTCAGCTCTCTACTGTGATACAGATTTAGGTCCAGTCCAGGATGTTTCAAGGGTAAGGCTGAATGCAACACAGTTTGAAAACAATTTAAGCTTTCATTCCTTCCACGAGGCGACCTCCATGCCACTAAACCTGGTCGTGTCACTCAGGCAAAACCAGGAGGTAAACAACATGACAGCATAGGGGTATGTACTTACAGTGTGACTGTTCTGTTGGGAAAAGAGGCGACAGGTAGCACTTCCTGGAGCTCCATGTTGCTACACACCACTCTGTCCTCGGTCCGACCGTCATAGGTTTTACACTCAAAAGAGGTTGCATAGTATGTGGACCCGAGCAGCACAAAAGCCCAGGAAAGCACACACAAGCTGCTGAGCGACATTTCCCGCTTTTTCTGTCGAAACGCACGAGACGGCCAACTGAGAGAAGTTAATGTAGCATCGGACAGCTGTACAACTGTTAGTTATACAGTCTGTTTGTTTACATGTATATGTATATATACACACACGCACACAAATAAAATATCCCTTTGCCTTTTCAATCCAGGACAACAAAATGAAAAATATATTTGGAAAAATATGCTCGACGTTTTAGGTCATACTGAAAGCTTGGCATCCCGATTTACATTTGGATGCGCCATTGCTTTGTGTGCTCCACATGAACCAGTTCAGAGAAGCGACCCGAGATCCTTCCTTTGTTTTCCAATCGGCTCGTTTTACGACTCGGTGCCATTGAGTCGGCCCAGACTCCCAATTATACTGCTTAACAAATTCTATTTTGCAGGGAAAAAACTTTTAACTCCAGCAAAGGTTTATGTATGCCAGCTGTACTTGCTGGCTGTAATCCACGTCGTCGTGCGTCTGTGTTTTTAGCCAGGCTTCTGCGCGGTGCAGCTGCAGCCAATACAGGACACAGAAACTTTAGGAAATGTAACCACGCTTCAGCCAAGAGCAGCTTTCATTTTGTCGGTCTTCTGATAGCACACAGACCCCCAGCAGTAAATACCAGCCACGGTTAAAAAAGAAACCCCAGCTTTCTAACTTGTAAAAAAAATTGAACGCACGCACGCCGAACGAACAGCTCCTCGCCACAAAACACCGTTCTTAGAAAACACCGCGCGACACGGGTTTACTTTAGTCGGTACTAAGATAGGGGATTCTGTTATTCCCTGTCTTGTTAGTGCGTTAAAGGAAGCTCATCAACGTAAAAAGTGAAATTAGTAAAGCGGAGGTTAGAAGAGAGCAACTCGTCAAAGTCCGTGTGAATCCGATTACTCCACTTCCGCTGCTGACGTCACCGCAAGTTTTCTACCCTTCTCATAAAAAAGTAAAGGCAAGAGCGTAACTAACAAAACCTCCAAAACAGCCGCAATAATAAAATAAATAAATAATTTTCAGAGAGTACTTCTTTAATTACTCTAGAACAATTATTTATCCAAATAACTTTGAGGAATTAATTGTACAATGTAGATGAATAATCTATTTATAAATGTAAGTCACTAAGAACATCTGCCAAAAAAAACGTATATCAGTATAGGCCTATACATGTCTTTTTATATTTAATATTTCTATAAAAAATTTCATAAGCACCAAAACTTAGTAGTTAATAGGTATACGTTGTAATTTTTCACAAAAATAATGATCTAATTCTAAATCTAATTCCTTCTCTATCAAATGTGGGCATTTTTCATTTTTTAAATTACATTACAAACTTGTGTAAATTGTACATTAAGTGACTGCAAATCCAAATAGTTAGTAGGTTTTTTAAGGGGGGGGGGGTCTAAATTACTTTGTGCCACCTGGTCAGATATTTAGATATTTGGCTACTTATATGTAAGTGGCCTAATTTACTAAACTGGGCTCGGTAAGAGTGGCCAGTATAATAACAATAATTGTACAGTCATTATTTAAGGATACTCATTTATTCCCTACAGCAGAATCCAAAGCGGCACTGTGAGTTAAGTCAAGCTATCTAAACTGCATTCTCACTGAACTGCATGTAGATGTTAAAGGCTTCGCTAAAAAGTATATATCTTTATATTATTCTGTAGTGATAAATTGTCTGATCACAGCCTATAGTTTAACAAGATACTTTTTTCACTATTTGATGAATTAATTACTAAAATAAATTGCTAAAATAAATTACCTGCCAACTGAGCAGATTATTATTATGCTTGAGATTGAGTATGCTTTAACACAATATTCTTCAACCCTGGCTGCATTGTATTCATTGTAGGTCTAAAGAGTTCAGGCAAGTTCAGACTCGCAGCTGTAGGAAGTCTACAACAGAGAGGAGTGGAGACTGCATGCAACTGAATAAAGTAGAACACAGGATTTGTTTTTCTTTTTATGCAAATTCTGATACGTCTTCTTTGTATTGATAAAACATGGTTTTACTTTGGATTTTATACTGATGCAGGAAAACTGTACTTTTCTGTACTTTAAAGATATGACCCTTGCCAGTGAAACCTGTTGAATTGAATTGGAGTGTATCTTCTTTATCAGTAAATGATACAGTATAATTTACTTACTAAGGGACATCATGGGAACCTTTTAGAGTATAAACATATTTTTACCATCCTTGTTTGGAAGAGGCTGACTGAAAACAAGCCAAAAACATGTACAACTATCAATATTGTAAACATGGACCAACTGTCGTCTGTCTGTGGAAAATCTGTGACCAACAGAAAACTCCACGACTCCCAAAAATGTTATTAAAATATTAAAGAATTATAAACACATCTGTGCTGTTTTGCGTGGTTTAGTTTACAACTGAAGTAGACTTTGGCTACAAAATATTTGAAAGACCCTGCTCAATGAACAGATTTTTCTTTTCCGTACGCGGTGACGTAAGACGCACACGCTGTACGTGCTTGTACGTGCTGACGCTGCACACCGAATTTCCTGGTGTTGTAAACGCGGCGGCAATTAAAAAGTTATGCTATTACGCTCAGTGACAGGGGGAAAAGGAAGGCTGTGTAGTCTGCACGTAATTCAAAGATAAGCCGCACAATATGGCTCTTTCGGAAAAAATCGAAGGCTTTCCCAGTGATTTTGCATGGGGAGCTGCAACAGCTGCTTACCAAATCGAAGGTAGATTGATTAAACTTCGATTATTAAAACTCAGTACGTTAATAGTCTTTGAGTAGACTAGTTTAGAACAGTGGTCCCCAACCCCCGGTCCGTGGGTCAATTGGTACCGGGCCGCACAGAAAGAATACATAACTTACATTACGGTATTTCCGTTATATTTATTATCTGATTGTGAACGATGTTTTATGATGGCAAAAAATTAAGTATTCGGAAAGTTGCGCATAAAAATAAAATATACCAGTGTTTATGCCGGTCGTATCATTTTATTTTGTTGTATTTATCCGCCACATCTAAAAGGCCGGTCCGTGAAAATATTGTCTAACATTAAACCGGTCCGTGGCGCAAAAAATGTTGGTGACCGCTGGTTTAGAACGATAATAAGCCATTTTTATGTATTATGCAGCTGTAATCTAATGTTAGATTGCAAAATAAATCACAAATATAAAATAATAACGACACACAACTTATAAATACATATTCAATTACAAAATAAAAAAAACAAAGATTTTTACACGATTGGTTTACAACAACCTTTTAATCTTGGTCAGGGTAGTGCTAGTGTTGCAGAACCAGACCTTCAGACTACCTGCAGAAGCTGCGGATTACATAGTAGCTTTGGTTTGCTAAGGAAAGTGAATGATTAACATGTTAAACAAGCAATTTGAAAGTATACAGTATACTTTCAGATGTCTCCCAAAAATAAATCTGTACAATCCAACCAATCAGAGTTTTCTTAAAAGCTGAAAGCCTGTCCAGTTTTCTGTTCCATATGCATCGGACGTATAGTTTAGCGTTAATGGGCATGACACCTAACTGAGACTAGAATATTGGTGTATCTGAAGTGTGTCTCAGGAACATAGGACTCATGTTCATTGCTGGGTACCATAAGCGCACACATTCACACACACAATAAAATTCAGTTTAAAAGCAGTCATTTGAAGTGTTTCCTGTAATGTTTGTGTGGTTGTGCAGGGGGCTGGGATATGGATGGTAGAGGCCCCAGTATATGGGACACTTTTTGCCACAGTAAAGGCAAGGTGTTTGAGGATCACACTGGAGATGTGGCCTGTAACAGCTACCAGCTTTGGAATGAAGACCTGAAGTGTATCCAACAGTTAGGTCTCACACACTATCGGCTGTCCTTCTCCTGGTCGAGGCTGCTTCCTGATGGAAGCACACGGTCTGTCAACCCACAAGGTGCTCTGTTAAAAATGTAATGCCTGATTTATGGCTAAAAAATCTGTCACTGTGATTTACAATCAGTAATCTACAATCTACAGAAAACATATAATCAATGTTTTTTTTTCATATCACTTCCTAAACAATAAATTCACTCCTGTTTTATTCCCAGGTGTAGCATACTATAACAAAGTGATTGATGACCTAATTGTAAATGCGGTTATGCCCATGGTCACCCTGAACCACTTTGACTTGCCTCAGGCTCTGCAGCACCGGGGTGGATGGAAGTCTCCAGAGATTGCAGATGTTTTTGATTTGTATGCTCAGTTTTGCTTTAAGACTTTTGGGGACCGGGTGAAGTTGTGGATTACACTGAATGAGCCTTATGTGTGCGCTAAACTTGGGTATGAGAATGGCCTTTTTGCCCCTGGCCTTAAGGAACCAGGGACCTCAGTGTATCTCGTAGGTCACAACATGCTGCGTGCCCATGCTAGAGCCTGGCATAGCTATAATTCCTACTTTAGATGCCGGCAGGGCGGAATGGTGTCCATAGCCCTTAACAGCGACTGGGCTGAACCTTTAGACCCAGGCTGTCCTGAAGATTTGGCTGGAGCTCAGCGATACATGGACTTTAACCTGAGCTGGTTTGCTTGCCCAGTTTTCGGCACTGGGGATTATCCACAGTCCATGAGGTCCAGGATTGAAGCTCAGAACCTCGAACTAGGATTTACTGAGGCACAACGTTTGCCCAAGTTCTTAGAGGAGGAACCCAAGCCCTTGGGCACAGCAGATTTCTTTGCACTGAACTACTATACATCACGCAAAGTGAAGGACGCAAGCTCTCGCCCCAGTGAGCTCAGTTTCATTGGGGACCTTGGAGCGGAGGCTATAATAGATCCATCATGGCCAGTGTGTGGTGTGTCCTGGCTGGCAGTTGTCCCTGAAGGACTGAGAAAGTTGCTGAAATACATAAAGGTATGTATGAGAAGATATTCTTTTGATATACCGTCAATTTTTGCACCATGCATTTCCAGCCTTATGTTATGTTCTTCAGGAGACTTGCAACAACCCGGATATTTACATAACTGAAAATGGCTTCTCGCAGATTGGACCTGTGGAATTAGAAGACTTTGATCGCTGCCAGTTTTATCAGGATACACTTCAGCAAGTATCAAAAGGTGTTGCAATAGCAGTGAATTTTATGCTTTGCACTTGCAGCAATGAATAAATATAATTTTATATGTTGCACTTTAGTACAAAGTACATAGATGTTTAGCTTGCTATACACTCAATTCAAGAACATATGTTTATTTAAGCAATTATGTATGTCAATTTGTGTCTGTAATGGGCACAGACCCATACAAACTTGACAGCTAAAGACTGTAAAAAAACAAAACAAAACAGGTGCTTTTATTTCCATTCTAATGGTTGTAAAGTGTGGGCAAATCTGTGCTCATGATGGTTTCAGATGCTTGTTTTTGAATGAGAAAATTGTGATCGGCAGCTGCATGATGGGAAGCTTTTCTGACCATTACGGTTGTCCAAAGTAATTATATAAGTTATATGTCCTTCCTATTTCTGCGATCACATACCAGCAAGGTTTTCCATCACAGAACCATCTTCCCCCAGTTAGATGTAAGCATTAACTGAAGGGCTTGACCTACTGTATATCTGCAAGATTACCCATAATAGTATTTGTGAGAGTAGGCACTGATGTCAGGTGAGGAGGTCTAGGGTGCAGTCAGTCAGAGTGTGTAGCTGCATACACAGTACACTGAAACTTATGTCATGTACAGTATTGTTTTCATACCTTTATTAATACAGCACCTTGTATTGTTTTCTAGCTATTACTGATGATGGGGTGAATGTAAGAGGATATTTTTCCTGGTCACTTCTGGATAACTTTGAGTGGTCAGATGGCTTCAGTGTGAGATTTGGCCTCTTCCACGTGGACTTCTCCAGCCCTGAGCTAAAGCGCACCATGTACCGCTCTGGTAGAGAGTACGCAGCTGTGATAAAAAGATACCGCACCGATAACAAGCTGAAATCAACAACAGTTTGATATCTATACTAGACACTAAAAAAACCAACCAAACTGCCTGAATTATGATTTGGTGGTTGATTTTGTAGCTTTGAATATCCAAAGATACATAAAACTATAGATTACAGACATGCAACATGTTTTAATGCACAATGAGTAGTATAAGCTTAGGAATGTCATAGAAGAATCGTTACTTTTTTTAATGACACATTTTGTAATGACATTTTAAATGACTTCCAGAAAAAGATGAAAGTCAAAATCAGTAAAGAAAGCAACATATTACTTTTCAGACAAATCACATAATGAAAGCTGCTGGGTTTTGCATGCAAATAGAATAATACAAGCAAGTCAGAGTCTCCAGCAGAACGGTGGCCAAGATGTTTAGTACAAAATATGGAAATGTCAAAAATGGAAGAAGTAAAAAATCTGTCAGTTTAATTCCGTATTTAATTTTTTAAATGTAATTGTTTTAAACCGCACTAAGTGTACCCGAGGCTACTAATAAAAAAAGCCAGGTCAACGAATACTGACTTTTATTTACTGGTTTTTGCGCTACTGTTTATTTGATACTACTGATATCGGTAGTACCAGCAGTATCCAAGAAGGATTGCTTTTTTAAAAGATATCTTTACAGCATTATCTAAGATTTTATATACACTGTATGTACAAAAGTATTAGTCTCACTCTTACTCCTATAATAACCTCACTAAATTTTGGAACGTGGCTCAGGAAATGTCTTAGCCA
Source organism: Liobagrus marginatus (assembly GCA_028566295.1). Classification (NCBI taxonomy): domain Eukaryota; kingdom Metazoa; phylum Chordata; class Actinopteri; order Siluriformes; family Amblycipitidae; genus Liobagrus; species Liobagrus marginatus. Next base: position 8,727,815 of record JAOUQX010000035.1, read on the forward strand.
TAAGAGTATTTGTGAGAGTAGGCCTTGATGTCAGATGAGGTCTGGGGGGAGCAGTCAGCGTTCCAGTTCATCCCAAACGTGTTCATTGGGGTTGAGTTCAGAGCACTCAACTTATTCCACACCAACCGTAACGCACCATACCTTCATGGAATTCACTTAGTGTACAAGGACATTGCAGAAACAGTGTTTGGGTTTCAGTGAAGGAATAAGGTAATGCTAATGCAACATTTCAAAAAGTCTACACAACTTCCAATTATTCCAACATTGTGGCCTGAAACGGCCTGAAAAGAAATATATATATAAAAACTTAATAAATGATAGTTTTGCGATTGTTTTGATTCTCCTTAGTATATGAGAGAGGCCAGGAAGACTATGTTTTGTTGATGTGCACTGCCACATGGTGGAACAAAAGAGTATCACATGTTAAGATGATTTTGTAGAGCCTTAATAACTAGTATGTACTACTGAAGACTTTTACTGCAAGTGTTCCTTAATTTAATGTGCCGCTGTTAATAATTTAATCTGTTAATAAAATATCTAGGCTTTTTATTACTCTCAAAGGTGATTTACTTTTAGACCTCCAGCCCCCTTTAGGAATAACTAAGCGGTTAAACATGTTTTTAATAAATATGTAAATGATATTTGATTTACAAAATAGTCCTAAAAATATACGATTTAATTAGCATATAAAGATTTTAAGCAAAGCTATTTTTTCTTGAGCTTCTCTGTTAAAATCACCAAATGGGATTTTAAAGTATAAAAGAAGCCTCAGTAGAGGAGTAGTTTCAGTGGAGGAATAATGTAATGCTACAACATACAAATAGTAGATACAGTGTAGATTAGTATCAAAAGCTAATAACTGAAGGGACTCTTAGCAGTGCCATGTGATGGTCCAGACAAGCCATAACAGCAGTCATTTATAAAGTGTGATTGATAGTTCTCCACTGCCCTAGTTTGCCATTTAAAGCTGTTTGTCACACTGTATTCGAACGCTGCTTTATAAGAACCCTAACTAACAGTGTCATAAATGTGACATGGCAGATTGCAATTGTACAGCAGCGACCTATTAGTATTACTTAATTAATAGTCATGTTAGCTGCCACAATGGTTGTCGTCATGCCGATTTATGTTGCACATTGATTCTTTGCTGTGGTCCTATTAGCAAGTTAAAGTTTAAAGTTTATTCGTAACATGTACATGATACATAGTACAACGTACAGTGAAATGCTTTGATGCCTGACCGAACATTTGCTATTAATAGGGGTGAGGGAGAGAGAGAGAGAGAGAGAGAGAGAGAGAGAGAGAGAGAGAGAGAGAGAGAGAAAGTGTACAGTGGGGTTGGTTGCATATAAATAATATTTACATTAAGTACAGTAATAATAAATTACAAATGTACATCTATATGCAATATGTATATGTGCAATAGGTTTCTATTACATGTTTTATGTTATGACATACAATAACAAGTGCCAAAATTCTTGATGAAATATGTTACGAGGCTGACCTTAAAATAGCACTTTACAAACATAAAAGGTTATGAATCCAAACACAGTGAAATTGCTCAGTCTATAAGCTGACTGACAGTTTATTTAGCTACAATTTATTCATCACCCTATGTATCAAAATATTACAATTTAATGCTTGTCAACATGGGTACATCTTGGAAGGCATTCTCTCTCATAATTAATTAAAACATTTCCATGCATGTTATTACACTATATATCATCCTTTCAGTGTACATTTATCTATGTACATTCTCTATGGTTTAATGGTGCCTATACGGTTATTTGTGATCATTGTCATGGTTACCTGGTACCGTGATTAAATTTTTTTTAGCCAGAATTGCTATAGAGGCTTTCACTTCCACATGCCCGTAAAAGTAATTCTGTCTGATAAAACCAATTTCTGTAGAATGCTTGACCAATTCTGTTTGCTTTGCAGTTATTCTTTTTGTTTGTACCTGTAAACTTACTCAAGTCCTATATTCAATATATAAACATTATATAAAAGAATGGATTGGTTGGTCGGACCTTTACAGATGAATGAATAAATAAATGAATGTGTTCTACATGGCTGCACAAACAAACTTACACGTGTATTCCAATGTTACTGAATATACTCTTACTTTGCCCCTACTATCTTACAGCTTCATATCAAAACAAACACAATTCTTCACAAATCTAAAAACCACTCAATCCCATGCAATGTAAACCTCTTTCTATTTTTGTTATAAAAACACCTACTTACTTATTATTATGGTTTTCATAAACTATTATAAAATTTATCAAAAATACATTGCAACTGAAGTATACTTTGGTGTCATGAGAGTTAGCAGTAACGCTTTACATGTATACCAGTATATAATGGTATAATACATTTGTATTATTGACCATAAACTGTCATGGCAATTTACAGGCCTACAGGTTTGTGTAAAGTTAAAAGCATCTGGTCATCGATGAAGTGATTGATTGCCATTAGGCACAACTATATATAGAACAAGTTGTCTAAATAAGGTCAGCTGTTGCTGTAGGATTTTTTTAACATCTTGGTTTTAATGACTACCAATCGACCGCATCACATGGCAGGAATAATATTGTTGAAAGGGACAACTGTATGAAACAAAAGAAATTACAAACCATTAAATGCACTATTGAGCACCCTATAAACTATCATCAACAAGTGGGAAAACTTAGGAACTAGCCTAAGGCTGAACCGAGGGAATATCTGGCACAGAGTCACTAAAAATAAGCTGTACCTCCAAAATGAATGAAAGGACAAGTAGAATGAGCTGCAGAAATACTGGAAAGTACTGCTTACGCCGTCCATGTGACAACAATTTCTCATTCTTTATATGGAAGGACCATAGGGTATGAGGACTAGACAAAATATATAAAAACAATAACAACTATAACACTGCCTCAATTTTGAAAAGATATACATCTGATCACTCCAACCCATGTGCCAAATGAATTATAGTCAAAAGAGGATAAAGGTAAGCCTGTTGGGCGTTTACGAAAGTGTGGTCAGCCAAAAACAAGCTTAATACCACAAAATTCTCATATCCGTGGTGAAACATGGTGGAAGCAGCATCATGCTAGGGGTCTGCTTCTCTTCAGCTGGGAGTGGAGCTCTAGTAAAGATAGATGAAATCATAAATATCTCCAGATTACATTCTATTTTAGTACAATACCGGCAGGTCTCTGTCAGAGAGCTGAAGAACGATTTCACCTTCCAGCACAATAATGATTCGAAAGCACAAATCAACATCAACAAGGGAAAGGGTTCAAAAGAAGAGTAAAGTTTTTATATATTTATCTTTTGCACATCAATTTGCCATCATATCAGGGACGTGTTTATTTAATGTTATAACTTTATGTATTTTTCATTACATATTTGCATCACTATAATACGTCAGGTTACAAATGAAGTGCTACTTTATTTTCTTGGGATTTGTCCTAACTAAACAGAAGTCTTCCTATCCAGTTACAGCTGCATATACATCGCGTGACCATGTACGTCCCTTCTGAGAACATATTAATATTTCGAATTCTTACATTTAACCATATTTTGCACTGGGCATCTGTACAGATGATCCCATTAGCAGAATATCACAGGAGGCACATTTGTAGTTGACCAGAGTTAACTTGCTATGTTTTGACAGGCATAATGAAATGTTCTGTAACATGGGAACTCATTTCCTTAATATAAATGAACTGAATTATTTAGCTGATTTAATTACCTGTCTTAATTATGTAACGTGTACAAAGTGTAGCACTTATGTTTAGGGCTTATATATTGCAACCAGGTTCAGGGGGATTGACTTATGGTAAATAATTACCTTGTCTATTACTGATCTCGCTCATCTTCATATTCCCATAAGTAAGTTTGTAATGAAATAGTTTCTTTAATAATCAGGCTGAAAGACGATGTATGTATATGATCTCTCTTTCCCCTTGAACAACCATGTTCTCGATTTTGCTCATCGTTTGAAAGTGCAGGAAAAAAACCGGCTCACAAGGTTGAGAGGACCGTCTTTCTCTGACCTTTACTTTCTATATTCTTTCTTTCTAATTCTCAGGGGAGAACAAAGAGGGCAAAAAAGCGAAATGCATCTGGTCTCATACATTTTCTCTACTTCTCAGGCTGGTTTTCATTTTTCTTTACCTAAATAAAACTTTTTAGGGCGCAATCTGAAAACTTTCACCTATTTGGCACTATAGTTTTAAAGATAGTGAATTCTTTTAGAATTCTTGTACACTGCCAAACTGTTTTTATCAAGCTGATGCAAAGAGCATACAGCATGTATCTGGTTATGCCAGAAAACACGGGTCGCACGGTGGCAAAGTGTTTAGCGCTCCTGACTCACAGCAAGAAGGTTATGGGTTCAATTCCCACCCAGGGTGTTTCTATATGGAGTGTGCATGTTCTCTCTGTGGTTGTGTGGGTTTTCCCTGGGTACTCTGGTTTCCTCCAAACACATGTGATTGGGCATAGGTGATTTAGCTACTCTAAATTGTCCATAGGAGTGAATGTGTGTGTGAATGGTTGTCTGTCTCTAAGTGTTAGT